>CM060171.1:36362044-36962044 GCA_030549775.1 Tamarix chinensis
TAGATTTTTTTTCCGAATAAGACAAGTGTTGGGAGTGGGATAAGAGCCATAATGAAGAGCTCTTGATCGACCTTGAGTGGGGTGATAGTGAAGTATTAGTTGAATGGTTTGTGGAAATGAAATAGAAGGTGATGATGATTGACCTTGAGTGGGGTGATAGTGAAGTATCATCCAAATAGAAGAGCTATTGATTGAGTGAGGAATGGATCATCTACCAACTTGATGTGAAGTCTGCCTTCTTATATGGTGAATTGAGTGGGGAATTTTTGTAGAGCAACCACGTGGGTATGAGCAAAAGGGTAGTGAATAGAAAGTGTATATGTTGAAGAAAGCACTATAGGGGCTGAAGTAATCTCCATGAGTTTGGTATAGTCACATAGAGTCTTACTTTAGGCAGCAAGGATTTGACAAATGCCACTGTAAACACACTCTATTTGTTAAAAAAAAAGGAGGCAAGATTTTGAATGTTATGATCTCATATTCACTAGTAATGATGAGTTAATGTTTTTTGAGTTTAAGAAATCTATTATGACTGAGTTTGACATGACGTATCTATGAAGACTAAGATATTTTATTAGCATCGAGATAAATCAAAGGTATGATGGTGTATACATTAGTCAGATTTGATATGTATTGGAGGTATTGGAGAGGTTTGGAATGGAGAAATACAATCCAGTTCATAATCCGATTGTTCAAGATTTCAAGCTTATGAAAGATACCAGTGGAATAAAAGTGGATGAGACTTTGCATAAGTAGTTTGTGGGAAGTCTCATGTACTTGACAACTACACGACTACATATGATGTATGTGGTGTGTCTCATCAGTAGATACATGACAAATCCTTCTGAGCTTTATTTACAAATGAGGAAGGAGAAATTAGGGGATAGAAATAAGCTTTGATTATTTCAAAGACAGAGACCACCACGTAAATCTACTACTGCTCCTACAACTATATATTATTTCTACTGTTGTAAGTTCTACTGCTTTATCTATAGCTATAGATTAACCAAGAAAAAATATAGATTAACCATAACTATAACACCTTATTTTAAGGATTGAGTAGCTTTAACTTTTTTTTTCTAGTGGAAGTTAATTTCTCAGTAGCTAGTTTATATATATTATTCATATATCAAAATATTTTAGTCAAGATAGTAGAAATTACCAAAAGAGGCTCAACTTATACTAACCATTATTCATAAGTTTTGGTTATGAATTATAACAACAATAATGATTTCCATTATTCCAACAGTACAAATAATATTCACTTAGAATTATTTATATAATAAACAACATATTGTAGGTAAGCGAATATAATTTGGCAAATTAAAACACTACTATCAAATCAGATTAATTAAACCCTAACTAATCAAGCCTAAAAAATAAATTAAGAATAAAATTTAGTAAGAGATAATTACCTCAATGTGCACAAAGAATCATGACTAGCTAGAATGAATCAAGAAACGAAATAGCTTGAGGATGATGGATAAAGTGAATGTGTGATGACAATGACTCTAAATTGCTGGTATATGAAGATGGCGGTCTGGATTTGTAGCAGTGTGGGTGGTAAGGATGACGACAGACGTTCTAGAAAAATTGTCTTGATCAGTTAAACGCCATGCGTGATGCGGAGGAAATTGGAAGATTTTCACTCCGCATGTAAGGAAGAGAAGAAAACTGTTGATCGGTATTGTGTGGGAAAGGGACATCTGAGAAGTAAATGTTTTACATATACGTGAATAAGAATGGCTAAAACACCGTTGTTGTTATTAGCTTTATTTGTTGTTGTTCCTATCATTGACAATGGGTTTAACATTGTTGTGTTAATATAATATGTCCATTGTTGTTTGGTATCTTTTACAACAAGTTTAAAGCCATTTTTGTTACATTAAATACCCATTGTCATTTTATATATTTTATAATGGGTTCAAAACCATTGTTGTTATACTAAATACCCGTTGTCGTTTTACACTATTTACTACAACACACTGACCCATTTTCATTTCTCTATTTTATCATTATAATAATCAAACCCATTAATCCGCACTTCTAATTTTAAATATTTAACAACAATAGTATAGTATTAACAGTTGTTAAGTAAATGTTAGCTAGGATTATTTATCTTTTATGCATTGTCTAAAATAACTTTTGTAGTAGTGCATAATGGTTGACTTTGTTATTCTAGAGATTAAGAAAGATTCTCAAATTCCTATCATTCTAGGTAGGCCATTCCTAGCTACTGCTAGAGACAACATTGATGTTAAAAATGGGAGGCTTTCTTTGAATGTTGGGAGTGAGAAGGTGGATTCTGATTTATCTAATGCTATAAAATTCCCTCTAATTACTAACTCTTGTTATAGGATTGATTTGATTAACAAGGTTGTGAATGATGATCTTTTTGGACACTTCTCAAGTGATCTTCTTAATGAGTGTTTGATGAGAAGTGGATTGCCCATTGATAAAAATATTGAAATCATTAGGTTTTCCAAGATGTTGGAGGAATGCCCCATTTTTCATCAAGGAAAACAAAAGACAAAAATTCTTGATGTGGAATCAAGCATTCATTCCTAAAGAAATAGGTTATAACTAAGGTGGAGCTAAAACCCCTCCCTTCTTCTATGAGGCATGAATTTCTTGGATCTAATTCTAAATACCCTATCATTATTAATGCTAGCCTAAGCAGGGTAGAAATTGAGAATTCTTAGGCTGCATATAAAAGCCATTTGTTATACCATAGATGATCTTAAAGGCATAAATATTTCTATTTGCATGCATTAAATTCTTTTAGAAGAAGGGTAAAAGCCCTCCATTAAACATCAAAGATGATGGAACCCTAATATGTAAGAAGTGATGATACAAAAGGTCCTTAAGCTACTTGATGCAAGATTCATCTACCCTATTTCAGATAGTGCGATGCATTTAGTACCTAAAACGGGATGAATGATGGTCTTTAAGAATGATAAAAATGAATTAATCCTAACAAGAACCGTTATGAGTTGGCGGATGTGCATATACTATAGGAAATTAAATAAGGCCACTCGTAAGGATCATTTCTCCCTACCATTTATCGATCAATTGGCTAAAAGGTTGGCTCTTCATTCCGATTTTTGTTATTTAGATGGGTATTCAAGATTTTTCTTAATCCCCATTCACTTGGACGATCTGGAAAAAACTAAATTTACATGTCCCTATGGGACCTTTTCTTATCTATGAATTTCTTTTGGCCTTTGTAATACTCTTACCACCTTTCAATGATGCATGATGTCTATCTTTTTGGTTTCATTGAGGATATAATCGAAGTTTTTATGGATGATTTTTTGGTCTATGGTATTACTTTTGACAATTGCTTGAAAAATCTTTCTAGGGTTTTAGAAAGGTGCAAGGAAGTGAATGTTGTTCTTAATTATGGTAGATAAGGAAAAAGTTAACATTATTGACAAGATACCACCCTTAACATCTGTAAGAGGCATGCACAACTTTTTGGGACATGCCATTTTCTAACAGAAATTCATTAATAATTTCTCAAAAACTTCTAAACCTTTAACTTTTTAATCATCAAAGATATTCCTTTTGATTTTTTATCAATTATGTTTGGAAGCTTTTAACAAGTTAAAAAAGCATTAGGACCTACCCCAATGATGCAACCTCTTGATTGGAACTTCCCATTTTAGGTTTTGAGTGAGACAAATGACTATAGCAGGGGCGGTCCTTGGGAAGAGAAAAGGTGGAAAAGTATATGAGATTTACTTTGCTAGTTGAACCCTTGATGATGCTCATGTTAACTATGCTAAAATTGAGAAAGAGCTCTTAGATGTGGTGTTTGCTTTGGATAAATATCGATCATACTTAGTAGGATTGATGATTATTGTCTTCATGGACTATGCAACCCTTAAGTATATATTGGCCAAGAAGGATGTGAAGCCATGTTTGATAAGATGGATCCTTCTACTCCATGAGTTTGATCTAAAAATTTTGGATAAAAAGAGAATTGAGAATGTAGTGCCTGATCATCTTTCTAGATTAAGGAAGGAGATGGAGGGAGGTGAAGAGGACGATCCCCCTTTTGATGATTTTTTCTAAATGATAACCTTTTGGCCATCACTAGCTTGTATGCCCTATGGTTTCTTGATTTTGTTAATTATAAAGCACGTGGAGTACTACTGCTAGACTTATCCTATCAACAAAAGAAGAAGTTCCTCTCAAATGTTAAGCATCACTATTGGGATGATCCTTATCTTTAAAAGAAATGTATATATGAGGTCTATAGAAGATACCTACTTGAAGAGGAAGTTGGAAGTGTCATTAGTCATTACCATTGTTCACCATATGGGCGTCACACTAACAATTCAAAAATAGCTTCAACGGTTCTCCAAGTCGGTTTCTATTGGCCCAACCTTTTCAAAGATGTTCAACAATATAATACTTTATGTGATTGATGCCAAAGAACTAGTAACATATTGAGAAGAAATGAAACACCTCTCAATAACATCTTTGAGGTTGAGCTATTTGATGTTTGGGGAATTAACTTCATGGGACCCTTCCCATCCTCTTACAATAATAAGTTTATTCTAGTAATTGTGGATTATGTCTCAAAATGGGTAGAGGCTGTGACATCTCCCACCAATGATGCCAAGGTTGTGGTTTAAGTGTTCCAAAAAGTGATATTTCTAAGGTTTTGTGTTCCTAGGGAAGTTGTTAGTGATGGTGGTTCTCATTTCACCAATTGAATTCCTATCACCCTTCTGAATAAATATGGTGCTACTCATAAAATGGCCATATTGTACCATCCCCAAATGAGTGGACAAGTGGAAATCACCAATCGTGAGATAAAGGGGATCCTTGAGAAAACAATGGCTCACGCATGAAAAGATTAGGTAATGAGGTTGAGTGATTCTCTTTGGGCTTACCAAACCACTTACAAGACATCAATTGGAATGACACCTTTCTAGTTGGTATATGAAAAATCCTATCGTATTCCCATTGAAGTTGATCATAAGGCATTTTGGGAAATAAAAGTGATCAATTATGATTTGAAAGATGCCGGAGAAAGGAGGAAGCTCCAAATGAACAAGCTTGATGAACTACTATTAGATGCCTATGATAATGCACGAATATACAAGGAGAGAACCAATAAGTGGCATGATAGGCATATTGTCCAAAGGAAATTTCATGAAGGAGATTATATGCTCCTTTTCAATTTATGCCCTAAGCTTTTTGCAGGAAAGATTTGTTCTAGATGGTAAGGGCCATCCTATATTTGAAAGGTATATCTATTTAGATTTATAGATATTTAGAGCGAGTCTATAGGCTTTTTTAAAGTTAACAGTCAAAGATTGAATCCTTATATTATTGGGTCTCCGATGGAAAAAATGACCACACTCACTCTCCCTAGATCCACCTTTAGTTTGAAAAAAATATGGTCAAGCTATAGATCTTAAACAAGTGCTCTTTAGGAGGTAACCCAAGGTTTTATGTGTTTTTTTCTTATTTCTTTTTTCGTATTTTCTTTTTTCTTTTACTTTTTTTTGTAGTGTTTTGGCATGTTCAATTATGGTACAAGTTAAGGAGGAGAAATTTAGGGAATAAGAATCAAGTTTTTTGAAAAATAGGATAAAAATGAGCCAAAAAGGGTCTTACATGGCCAAGGTACAACTTGATGCACAACCATGCAACATTCTTCCTTAATTTTGTGAGACTAGAAATCTTATATGACTGGGCTATGCTTAACTAGCACACCTGTGCCTCTTGGATCCTATAATGCCTGAGAGAAAGTTTCTTGCACAGTTGAGCTTTGCAATGGTGCACGATTGTGCGAAGGAGCTTATATATACTATGCATGCCTCCATCTCCATTTCATCTCCTTCGATGTATCTAAACCCTAAATTACAAAAATTGAACACCATTAGAAAGAATCCATTGTCCTTCACCACTACCTCTCCATATGACCACCGCCTACACTACCATACTTGTGCATGACCC
Organism: Tamarix chinensis; assembly: GCA_030549775.1. NCBI lineage: Eukaryota > Viridiplantae > Streptophyta > Magnoliopsida > Caryophyllales > Tamaricaceae > Tamarix > Tamarix chinensis. The sequence continues at coordinate 36,368,021 of CM060171.1, forward strand.
CTGAAGTTCACCCGTGCACTGTGTGCATTGCCTTCCATGCTTATGCACAAACACCCTCAACTACACCACCACTCCCCTATGCTGCCTCACTGTGCACTTTAATGCCACCGCACAACTAGCCAACCATGCTCCATAACAACCACTCCACCGCTTAAGCAAAGCACCACCACTACAACTTCAACCGTGCACTACAACACTGCTTACGCACCTTCCACCACACAACCATACCAATAGTGCACAACTATGGATTTTGCACACTCTTAATAGCTCAACCGTGCACCTTCTCCTCCATAAATTATAGAATTCCATCATGCATAACCATACAGGTGTGCACCATTGCCTTACACCACACCACCCATACACCACAATCACCACTACAACACACTCTCCACCATTCAATTGTGTATTGCATAATTTAGACTTAATTACACTTTGATCTCCATTCTCCTCTAATTAATTGTCTTATTTTTGTTTTAAGTGCCCTATTTATAAATTTATAGCTTATATTAGCTATTTTATTGTATAACTCTTTATACTTGGTATATTAGTTTTAAGATCTATAGGTTTTTCTTGAAAATGGCATAAAAGGTGTACCAAGTCAACAGCTATGAGAATCGAAGGAGAATCATTGTGAAAACTACAACGAAAATTATGAGGAAGTGGTAGATCCTATAATACTCAAATGTCCAATACTTATGGCATTGTATTTGCCTACTCTACTCATCCAGAGAATTATGAGTCCACTGATTCTCAAAACATAATGTGCACTTAATATATTGATTATACTTGTCATAAGAAGTTAGGGATTTAAGATGATGTTAAGTATTTGATTACTAGAGGCGGTCTCTCCCAATTCCTTGTCCATGCTAAATATACAAGCAAGGGACAGACCCTTGAGTGCCTTAGCTCATTCACTTTTGAGCGAATCAAGGAATCTGTGTCCTTTAGACTCTTTAATAAGTCTTATACTATTTTATTGATGTAATTCTCTTAATTACTTTGTTTTCCTACTATAGGGTTGAGACTTTGCCCTAGGGATTGACAATTTTTGGTATCCTTAGAACTTTTGGACTCAAATATCTTTGCCATAGTAGGGTTGTGCTGCTTGGCCTTAAATAGAAAATAATGTTGTGGACTCTTTGATCTATAACCATATGCTAAGGTATGTCCACCAAATATTGATCAGGATACCTTTTGGACAGGGTGAAGCCAAGGGAATGTATGAAAGCTAGAGCTATGGGCCCTCTATTTTATGCTCTGGGATGTTTCCATCCATGAGGGTATTATCTGGCAGATCACCTCGGTAATGTTAGCACTAACATTCCTATGATATTGTTATCGGAGGAATTATAACGTACATCACCCAATGGCTTGTATATGACATTGAGTGTATCCTAGTTTACCTCCCAAAGACATATCTAGGGATAACAACTTGCATAAACATAAAACTCATTGTGTAAAACTGGTTACAATATCAAATTTACTACAACTAGGAGGTGTGGTATCCATTACCTAATAGAGGTTTCACCATTATAATTAGTAATGGGGACACTAGCTAGTTAATTTTTCCAGCCGCACCCTACCCAGATCAACATTTCCCCCCCTTAGGAAGAGTAACTCAATGCCACCATTTAAGCACCTGCTTCACCATTACTTCCTCTTCCAACACCCCATTCTTTTAAATAGGTTTAGTGCCTTCTTCTTATGTCACATCTTATGATGCCCAATTTCAAGGTATCAATACACGCTTCGACACACTAGATGTAAAAATTGCTAGTCACAGGGAATTCACAACTCCCAAAGATCAAATGAACTCCACCATATAATAAATGTATCAACAAAATCTCCCACACGATTTCCAAACCCATAGCCCATACAGTGAATGAATTTATTTCCTTTTCCCTTTATTGTACCCTCACATTGAAGATAATGTATTATCTAAGCATGAGAAGACTCTTCTTAGCTTGTCACTTGCCATTTTCATTGCTTTTCTTTCTTTTCCTATTCAATTCTTTTTTCTTTCTTTCTTTTTCACACTTTCTTTCTATTTTTTTCCATTTTGTTTTTTTTTGGTTTTTCTTTTTTAAAAGAAGAAGAGAACAACAAATTGGGAAATGATTAGTTAATGATGAAAATTTGATAGATCTTTCTACATATCTTGATCATACACTAGTGAGATCTATAGACTAGGAGCAATTATAATGGAAAAGGTTTTGAAATGTTTTAAGAATGAACTCTCCAATTGATATACTCTCAAACCATTTATTACTTTAGCACTGTATAGGTTCAACTTTGTAGATTTACCCATCTAGAGGGAGACATAGGAATTTGAGTGAGTAGTAAAAGAACTAGTGAGACCTTAAGCCTTATAGATTTTCCATCATTTTTATAGTCTTACCAATTCTTGATCGTGTATTTTCTCTGATGTGTAAAAATAGAACTTGCATGAATTCTCTTCAAGGTCACAAAAGACTTATGCATACATTAGGATGATTAAGGCACATGTTTTATTTTCTTAGCTATAATAGTCAAATGACCTACAAATGGTATTCAATCCCTTTTGTTAACCTCTTTGAGCCTATAGCCTAATTATTTAATGAAAATCCTACATTGGTGGCCATATTTCTGAGTTATTACCTTGCCCTTGTCCAAAAACTAAGGAGTGAATGCATTTGAATGTTGGAAGGCTAGGAACAAGCATCAGAGGGTAACAAAGAAGGAGTTGGTCGATTTTCATGTTTAGAAAATGACCATAAGTGTAGCCCATCATTTTTTGTCTTCCTCTCTTTTTCATTTTCAATATAAAAAAAATTTATAAAGAAGAAAAGTGAATAACAGAAAGAGATAAAGAGAAAAAGAATAAGAAGAAAAGAATAAAAGTGTTGACATTGAGATTTAGGTAATTTAATTATATGATTCAATTAGGAAGGGATGAATTGATGGAAAAGGTCTTGGTTGGTTTACTTTGGGGTATGGTAACATATTGTTAATCTTAGATTTTAAGAAATATTTTTCTTACTATCACTCTATTTGGTTTTGGGAATTTATCTACAATCCTAGTCTTATCCTAAATTTTACCCTAGCTCTATTACACCTTTAATGAGACCTTATGATTTTTGTGTTGCATAGCATCTTTGAGTGGCAAACAATGAGATTACATACAAGCCTATGGTCGATCAAAATTAGTAGAGAGAACTTTGAGAGAAACCTATACACATGAGCATAGAGAGCTTATAATTACCTAAAGGGAGAAAGTTTAATTCTCTATTAATCCTTATTTTATTTAGATGAGCATCTGCATGATCGTAAGCCTTCTTATAGTGCAATTGGATTGGGGTAAAAGGGGGTTAACGGAGGTGAATCAATTGATTCACCCCATTTGGGTATAATTTTTAATAACTCTACCTTGGTGAATCGGGGTTAATGTTTCATCTTCATTCACCTTGATTTACCTCATTTTTATTAACCTCTGATTTCGGGGGTAACTGTGGTAATGGTGAAAGAATAAGTAAAATTTTAACCTGATAGGACCAAAGTACCCCTCAATAGGACTTATCAATTTAATATGAGGGTATAAATGTCATTTATTTTATTTTTTTAACCTTCATTTTCCTCAATCTAAATGGAATTTTTAAAACATTCACCTCAGTTCACTCCAGGTTAGGTTAATATCATCCAAACAACATTTTAAAACATTCATCTTGATTCAGCTCCATTCCCTTCATCTAGGTTAATTTTTAATGTTTACCCTCACCCCGATTCACCCCAATCCAAATGGACCATTAGAGTGTCATACTAATACTGATTTAGGATTCAGGATGGAGGAGTGTTCACAACATTATGTTCATTTTCTTACTATTAATGCTCGTAATGTGGGCCGATCTAGCATTGTTTATTATTCCCATGTAGTATGTTCTATCATCTGAGGCTTTGGTCTCATTCTCTTCTATCTTTCTTTTCACTTTTGATTTTAAGAGTTTTTCTTGGGGACATGCAAAGAGTAAGCATGGGGAAGTTGATAAACTAAAATTTTCCCATATTTTTATCCTATTTTCCTTCAGATTTGTAGTATTGTTTGGCCTTTCATTTGTGTTACTACTTTCTTGATAATGGTTTTAATTTTTTTTTTTGCACGAACACAATGATCCAAGTCAAGGATGCATAGATCTAAGAAAATAATCAGTTATGGAAGGCCTTAAGTGAAGAAAATCAACCTCATATGTCCTTGGAGAAGTGAAGAAGGTAAAAGATCTGAAAAGAGGAGCAAAGGAAGTAAGAGGAAGACAAATAGGGTGTTACACGACCAGCCAATGCAACCTTGCATAGTCATGTAACTCCAAATATCCTTATGTCGAGAGAACAGAAGTTGTACAACTAGCCTGTGCAACCTTGAATAGTTGTGCAACTATTGAACAACATTTCATGCGCCATTTCTTGTCATGACCACAACACACCCTTACATACCATGCATGTCTATTTTTTCTGAGAGTTGAAAGTTCCACGGCTAGTTGGTATAACCTTACACGGTCGTGCAACAAACAATTACTAGCACAACACATGATTTTTCTCCTATGATCTCCCATTCCTTTTCTACATCGATATAGAGAAAGTATAAAAGAGAAGTTAATGACATATTAAAGGGGGAGGAGAAGGCTGAATTCTTTGTGTTTTTCTAAAGCAAAAATAATTAATTGTATATTACCTTTGATTTTTATGTAATTTATCTTCAATTAAGATTAACTTTATTGATCATTAATTTTATCTTCAATATACGATTTGATCTTTTCATTCTCTTTCCTGTTATTTATTATTTCTACAATATGTATGTCAATTACATTTATTATCTATATTTCATTCAGGTCTTGAGTTAGTAATTCTCTTTTGCAGGATTGAATTTGGCTCTATTATGTATGAATGTAATGAGTTCAATTATATGTCAGATGTATGGTTCATATTGGTTGTTTTATATATTAGAAATTATTGATATAGGTCGGATTTGATAAAACCTGATTATATATATATATATAGACATTGATTATAGCTGAAAGGTTGAATTTAATGTTGGAAAATGAATATACTAACATAAATCTAATAGATCTTGAGAGTAGATAATTGATTCTTAGGGACTATTTAATTTGTGTTGTCTAATTTATTAGTCCCGAAGTTAGTTAATGGATTGGATTATGTACATTTCTAGACCTTGAAAGAGGCTAGTAAATTACAATTGACCAACTATTCATATTAATCTTGAACTATGCTACAACATCTTAATAATTCATTTTTGAGTATTAAAAATGAGAGAGAATTTCAATCCTAAGTTTACATCTATAGTTTTTGCATCTATAATTATTAATCAATTTAATATTTACCTACATTTTCCCTTTTATAACAATATAGATAGCTAAAATAATGAAATTTCACAATTAATTATGAAGTCCATATGGATACGACAGTAACATGTTTCAACGCAACCATCTCTTGTGGATTAGCGACCATCAAAAACCTACACATGGCCCTCTATACGTGGGAATGTGCAGGTGACTGAATAAGTGGATACATCTGTACACTTCGTACTGAGTAAGCCTAGTTACCTTCTCAATTGAGTTAACAACACATAATATTCTAGTATAATATATAAGTCATACTAATATTTTCATACATACATTATATAAAAAAGAAACATGCTTTATTATGGTCACATCAGGTATCAGGGTCACATCAGATATAGAAAGTTTGTACCATACATGACTCACCATGCTTGACACTATATTACCTCATCATAGATGATAGTATGCAAATTGTAAATAAAATATTTCAGTTAATGGTAAGGTTGCATTAATCCAGGTATAAAATTTCTCTTTAGGCCATTTCCTATGTCCCTAAGTTTTTTAGGTCACTTATATGCATAATTTATTATCTCTATTACCATTCCTTTTCTATTACTCTATTATCCTCTTTAACCACATTCTTATTTCCAAATTACTATCCAAATACTTATTTCAATTATTATTATTATTGAAAAATGGAATGTGTACTACCCCATCCCTATGGTCTTACATACCTTGGAAGTCTATCCAAATAAATGACATAAAGTCGAGACTAAAGCCAATTAACCATGAATGATCATACGTTCGGGTCAAATCCAAAACCACCTAGGTAACCATACCCTTTAGTATTGATACCCACTAGTATATCATTAATATCTAGAGTAGGTAAGGCACCATGACCTACTAGGATATTACCCGAAGGCATACTAACCCTTGGTAGCTAATCAAGGATCGAGTACCCAACATTTATAAAAGACTTGATTTTCTTTCTCTTTAAGTTGTTAGTACATTATTATTGAGGTTACATGATCACATAAGGCCTATACAATATTAAAATAACACATTCACTTACTTATTGCATAACGATCTTTACCATTCCTAACCATGTGTGGGATTTCTATAAATGCTTACTCAATATTAATCAAATTTATTAGATCCATCCATCCAAATAATGTCCAGATTTCATTACCATCAAATATTATTTGGGTTTACTTATCAAGACCTTTATAGCAACCATTGAGTATGTTATGAGTTCTAATCCATTTAATGCATTTGTTGGCTTGTTAATCCATGTCAGCTGATTTATTTCACCCATTAAATAGTCATATAGTAGTGTTAGGCAGAGCCTTAGAGAATAGCCAAGCAAAACTATCAAAACTACACAATTTGGTCGAAATAGTCAACTGGTTTAACCTAACTAATAGATAAGTTGTACGAACCAGTTGATTAGTTGGGCTAACCACTCGATCGGTTTAAGCCAACTATTGGAATGGTTTGGCTTAGCCAAAACAATAGATTGTTCAGATACCACTGGATTGGCTCTGCCAAAATAGTTAATGGGTTTAAGCAGAGAGAAAGATTGAGGTCACCATAGACCTATTGGTCGATGTGTTGAGTTAACTAGTTAGTTGTTTTATGGACCAATGGATCAATTTGACCTAATGAGTTGATTGGTTTGACCTAAAACAACACAAAACATGCATTTTTAATGTAAATCTTTTTCAAAATTCCTACCACATCCAAACTGAAACATGTATGGGCATCATTCTAACACTTTTCAACTCATATATTGTTATATGCTCCACAATTAATCTAATTGACCTAATTTCCCTAAAACCAAATTAACATGCCAACATATAAAACTAGGACTTTAAATATTACATTACATTATAGGATTAACTAGGTCACATTTTAGAATTAAGAATAACTGACTTGGCTTTAGCAAAACATTCACACTTATAAGAAGAACTCAACCTAGAAGTTTATCAACTTCCAAAACCTTAAAAGTATAAGTTAAAGCTTTATAAATCTAATAAATACTTTCATAACTCAAAGTTAGACTTAGGAGAAAATGACTTACCAACCTATCAAAAATTAGAGAGAACGTTTTCTGAAAAAGTGACTCAACTTCCTCCTAAATATAACCCTCCCTTGTTTAAATATAAATAAGGAGCTAGAGAAAGAATCAAAAGAGTGGAAAAAACTAAAACTAAGCTCTAATTTAAGAGATAGAACATAAGGATAAAGAGAGTTAGACTGTTTCAGTGGTTGAAAGAAAAGTGAATGGAAGTGGCAATTAGGGCTATTTATATCTAACAAATTGGTACAATAACAAGTGTGGCTAGGCATATAAAAACCCTAGTTTCTACCATTTTGATATAAGCTAAACAGGATATTTTTTCAAAGATAGGATGAACTCACTTATAGAACTATAATGGGGATTTCTCAAGAAATGTATGTCTAATTCGCCTAGAAATATGGAACATAAGAGAGAAAATGAATGATTGGCATGGAAGGAATCTACAAACTAAGCAGAGATAGTTCTAGAAATTAAAGCAACATTTATGGAAGTGTGGAGAGGAGAGAGATGGAAGAAGGAGATCATCCTCCCCCTCTATTCTTCAAATCAAACCCTCGAAACTAGTTTGAGATAAAATCTCAACCCAAATGCATGATAATAAACATTACGAATATTTAAATAATAACTATGAATGGGATTATCAAGGTTCCATTTTGGTAGAATATATCTTTCCTAAAAATTGAGTTTTTAAAATGTACGAAAATTGATAAACCAGTCAATAGATTTGGCTTACTAGCTAACTACTCTAAAAACCAATTGATCGGTTCAGTCAAGAAAAATCCTTTAGCTAAAATGATGAAATAGTTGATCAATTCATGAGACCATTTGATTACTTTACCTAAGAATTCATTTTATTCAATTTCCAAATGTGATTCAAATCCAACTTTCCCTCAAACTCTATTTTAACTCCGAATGAAGATCAAACATCATCATATCTTAATAAATTCCATAACTTCTCATTTAACAAACTTTACAAAAATGTAGGTTATCATATATTAGCTAAGGGTAAGAAGTAAGATCTTGAAAAGGAAATGCTAGAAAATTTTAAGAATATGGATGTAAACATCACCTTAATAGATGAAATAAAGTATGTGCCTTGGTATGTATAATTTTTAAAAGATTTATAAACTAGTAAGGAAAAAAAGAGAGAGGATGAAAAAGTTAGCATAAGGGAGAGTGCTTTTGCAATTTAACAAAGGAAACCCCACCCTGAGACTAAGGACTTGGGTATTTTTTACCATTCTTTGTAAAATTAGAAACATGATATATGAAAATGCTTGCTACACTTAGGATCTTCTATAAATGTCATGCATTTATTTATCATTACTTTCTTAAGTCTAAGAACTCTTAAATAGACCCATATTTGATCCAATTACTTGATAGATCTAACGAATATCTTGATGAGGTGACAAAGGAAGTTTTTTTTCTTCATGTGAATGGACTTGCTTTCCCTACTAAATTTTTTGTTTTAAGCGTGCATGATGATGGATCCCCTAACCCTTTTGCTATTTTATTAGGAAGACCATTTCCAAAAACTTCAAACTAAAATTTATGTGGAGTATGGAATTCTTACTATGGAATTTGATGTTGAAATAGTCCATTTAATGTTGATGACTTCATGAGATATCATGGTGATTTTGAATTTATATCTATGGTGGATGTCATTTAAACTTAATCCAAACAAGTTTTTAAATTACCAAGTAGTGATCCATTAAAACTTGCTCTTATAAAGCACGTAGAAATAGACTCTTATGAATAATTAACCAAAATATTTGAAGTGAATAAGGAAATAGGGAGGGATGTATCTAGTTTAGGAGCTTATACCACTAATATAAGGGAAAATTTTAAATTACATATTATTATAGAAAAAAACACACTAACCTTTATAGAAAAACCTCTAGAAGTAGAGGTTAAAACCTTACCCAATAAATTGAAATACACCTTATAAGGGGATAATTGACCTATTCCTATCACCTTTGATGGATAAATTAAATCTTTACATGAAGATAATCTAATTTGAGTCCTAAAAGAATATACAATTGCACCTCACCATTTCAATATTATCTCCAAAGTGATAAGGCTTGTGAAACATGGAAAATCAATGGGCATCAACTAAAAGAATTTTATGAAGAACATCGAGTGAAGGAATTTTTAACATGTTCTTAATTTGAACTCTTATGCTCCCCCTTGTCTTCATACCTGGTAAGCCTAAACCCTTCCTTTTCTTTGTTTTACTATAGTCTAGTCATTAAGGACAGTAAATGTTTTAAGCATAGGGAATGTAATATCTTTATTTTGTTTATCTTTCTTTGTTTTTATCATTTTATTTTCTTAGAGTATGTTATTTTATTTTATTTTTTATGAGTGCCTAGAAATTGTTTTGTTCCCATTGAGTGTGCTTTGCATTTTTCAAGTTTTGAGTGACGTTATTTTAGTTTTATTATAAAAAAATGAAGGAATCAAAAATCTAAGAGATGAAACCTTAAGAATAGATAATGAAAGAGCTCTGTAATTGATAGGCTTCATATGCTCGAGTGTTTAGGCCTAATTATTATTTTTAAATAACATGCTTCTAGTAAAAAGAGAAGGAAAAGCATTTTTAATGTTTTGGGTTCTTGTCATTCCTAAAGGTCTTGAACATAAAAATTTTATAGTCATCATAGAAAAACAATTAGGCCAAATATAAACAAAACTTGGTGAGATTTTGAGCCTCAATGATGGATATAAATTTTATCCAAGTATGCTTTTTTATTTTTATGCATTGTTCTCCAATGGTGTGTGAAACTACATTTTTTCATTATTCTCTTCAAGGTAACATGAAACTATTGCATACAGTAAAATGATAGAGGTATAATTCTCTTCTTATTAACTACTTATCCAAATATCCTACCTATCACAATCTTTCCTTTACATAACCTCATTAAGTTTTTAAGTATATTTTCATGATATTTAACCTACATACATACCTGGTTATATATATTCTACTCCATCCCTTATTTTATGCCCAATATAGCATGCTTTTGTAATGAGTTATTGATGTGGTTGAAAATTTAAGCATTGGGGTGTGTCAGTGGTGTTTGGTGGGTAGTAAATTACGTCCTTTGGAAAATAAATTGACGTATCAATGTGGAAAGTAAATGGTGGGTTGATCAACCACCAAATTCTTATGCTTGGTAAGATGGAGTGTAAAACACACCTTCTCAGTGAATTATGATATCAATGAAACAAAAAAAATAGGGGAAAATAATTTTTTTAGCATTCTAGTAGCCACTAGTAGCATAGGAGGCAGTGAATGGAGGTAGAAAATCCTTTGAAGAAATGTTGGAGTTGAAAACCATTAAGATTTGGAATTATAGAAGTCGTGTGCTTCACTAGTAATAAACCTTGCATCAAAATCCTATAATTTATGCTACCTTCAACCATATCCTTATTACAAACAAATAAAAGACCTCTTGATATTTGCATACTTTGGTTCATAAATAGTGGCAAATAGAGAAGAGTGACAAGCTTGTGATTGATCATTATCAGAAGTAGAATATTTCTAAAGTTTCATCATTCATAATCTTTAATGAAAAGTGTTCTTTGCTCACTTTTCTTAGCTAAAATTTCTCTCTAATTATAATATCCCACATTATATTTAGCTAGATTACATCTCATCCAAAGTTCTACAATTTCATATCTTGTATTTTTTTTGTGAGAACTATCTATAATTACAACCTCCTCCCTATATGAGAGTAGAATGCTCCTACATCAATAAAGTGAGATTATATTAGCCTATTTGTTCACATTTTTTTTTACGTTGGTTACATAAAATTTGGATTAAGTGGTGACTTGGTTGTGATGTATGTAATGTCAAATGAGTTTGAAAATGATTTAATACATGTTTACTCTTCAATTTTTTGAGTACTAGTGAAACATGTACACTTTGAACGTCAATTACCAATTCTCTCTCTTTTTTTTTGCAAGGGGGTCATATGGTGCTTGATAATTAGGGATTCACATACTTTTAATGGTTATGTTGCTTAAGGGAAATAAGAAATTCAAGTATGGGGATATTTGAATGGTTCATATTTTATGAAATTATGTGATGTATCTTGCCCCCATTTTTATACATTTCTTATGACAATTTAAAACATTTTTCTAAGTTTCTCTATGATCCTAGTTTTGCATGAAAAGATGAAATTAAGGTAACTGGGTTGCTAACTAAAAAGCTCTTATATAAGAAGTAAACTTGAAGTTATTAAAATTAGGATATAAAATCATGGAATACTGTATAATAGAATATATGTGAAGAAAAATTAAAAGAATATAATGAAGAGAGAGAAAATACAAGGCCTTATATTTATCAAAACATGAATTATATTTACTTCTTATTCTTCTCACATTCTTCACTAATTAAATCCATATGCATAGTGTTAAAGCAAAAAATGAAAAAAAATAAAAAATAGGAGCCCCATGTTTAATAATATAGATTAATTTTTTGCTAAATTTTAGATCTAATTAGTAGGTTAATCTATCTATATACACAAAATATATTAAATCAAATAAGACATAGAGTGATTTTTGTTACTTTTAAAGATTTAGGGGCTTCATGTTAGATTTAGTTAGTTCATTGCTATATTTTAAGGATTAGAGGTGATTTACATTTGTTGGTTTCTCAATATCTTAATTTCTTTCTTTCTTTTGTTTCATTTATTTGTTTTGTACTTTTTATTTTGTGTATTGCAAATCTTGTTATTCTTTTATTTAATTGAGTTTATGATGTTTTGTTGTTTAATTCAAGTTCTGTTATTTTGTTTATTGGTTATAATTAAATTTATGATTTTTATGTGTTTAGATTCTATGTTTTCATGTTTTATCACTATGCTTGGCTAGATTAGTATAGAGTGGGCAGATAATTGTAGGTTATGGGATAATTAATTGTAAAATATGTATTTGATTTAAATTTTATGAATCTTTTTGGTTATATAAATAAACTACTTTTAATGATAATTGATGTAAGATTAGGACTTCATTATCTACCTTGATTTCCTTGTTAATCATAGTACAAATAAGATGTAAGAATAAAATAGTTAATCTTTAATTTTTAATGTGTACATACACAAGTAGAAAATAGGTTGTATATTTCTAATGAAAGATGATAACTTAATCTATTTTATTAATCTCTATAACTACATAATTCTACCTAACTATAATCATATTTCTAATCAACTACTCCTTTATTGTTATTATTGCCATTAATTAAAACTAAACATCTTATCCTAGTTATTAATTTTTTTGATAATAAATCACAAGCGAACCTTGGTTTATTTGTAATAGGTGTTTCTAAGAAGTGAGTGAGTGTGAGCTTCTATAAGTTAACATAAAAAAATTACATGGCCATTTTATTCATTGATTAGTTGATATCCTTATACGGAATATGTCCTCTTACACCTATGATATCATTATTATTTAATTATACTATAATTTTTTTCTTCTCTTTATCATTAGTAAATACTTTTTCAAAATTTAATGAATGGGGAATTAATTTGATAAAAGAAATATAAAAATTAAATTATAGTATTCACGTACATTGTTGTTTTAAATGTTTTAGTTGGATTATCCTTGTATCCAATATAAGGTAGGCGGTATATGTCTAACCTATTTTAGGTACTACGATGACACTCTATTTTTCCTAGGTGTGTTTTGAAATAATTTTTTTTGTAGTGAAAATTAGGGGTTTATAGGTTTGTATCATAACTTTTTCTTATAACTTTCCACTTTTAGAAGGTATTAAGTTGATACCATAGGGTTTTATCAAAGCATTTCACCGAAAATGCATTTCCTTCAAAATACTTTTAAGTAGATACCATAGGATTGTATCGGCTTTGATTTGAAATCATTTTTCCTTAAGTTTCCAAGAAGGTTAATCATTTTCAAACCCTAAATGTCCATGAGTGTGAGATGGGTTGGGAGTATGCCATACATAGCATGTGATTATTAGTGAACAAGTTTTAGTACTCAATAGACTAAATTTCATCCCAAACTTCTTCTTGTCTTTAGGATGTGATGGTCCCTAACCATCACTATGAATGAATCAAGGCATTTATGGAGGATGTCAATGCATTTATGGAGGGCAAGATTCTAGCACCTCAACCTCCACCAATGCTAGTACCTATACCAGCTTAGGGGGATTTTCTTAGAAGGGTTGGGTATCATCATCTACCAATCTTTGAGGGGCAGGAGGATTCTAAAATCATGGAACTATGGGTTCCGGACATGGAGAATACTTTCATTGCCTAAAGCTGCTATGGAGATAGGAGAATAGACGTGGCTGTCTACTATCTAATAAGAAGGGGTGACTCATGGTGGTAGAGCATCCAACATAAGGGTAGACAAACTATAGGATGGGGACAGTTTTTGGAAGCACTGCAGGCTTGTTTCTACCTAAATCACCCAAGCATGAAGAAGTATGATGAATTTATTATGTTTCAACAGGGGACCATGTCCATCAAGGAGTATTATACTTAATTCACGGACTTGGTCTAGTTTACCATAGAAGTAAAGGCCAATGAGGTGATACTAGGAACTGCTAGTGGAGTTACTCTGCTAGATATGGTACAGATGTACGAGAAAGCCTTGGAGGCATCCTAATTAATCTAGGCCTATAATGCTCAATCAAAAGGAAAGAGGAAATTTAAAGCTAGCATCCTAATTAGCGGAAGAAGGATTTCTCTAGAGGTAGTTTGCCATGTAGTTATAGTCAAAGTATGGGGTCAATACTACAATCTAGAGGGTTGTATTGGGGTCATGTTGAGGAGAGGCAGTACCATTACAAGAGATATGGGTTAGATCACCTAGGGGTTGGCTATAGAGGCAAGAATGTGACATGCCACACCTAATATTATTTAGTTTTAAATAATTTTTTTAGGTTTTTTTTGAGGTTGTACTATATTATACCAAATTAATAATATTTATTTAGATTTTTTCGTAATTATCCTAATATTTCATTTAAGTTATTCTTGGAGTGTTATAATTGGTATCATGGAAAATGATCCACAACTACTTAAATAGTTGGAATCTTTCTATAGTTTTGGAATTTCTAGAAATCATTAAGATAAAATGGATAATGGAAAATGAGAATATAATAACAACAACAACAACAATAATAATTTATTTTTATTAGTGAATATAATTTAAATAAACCCTAGCTGCTTTCTCCTCTCTTACTCTCCATGGTTCGCACAAGGAGAGCTGCATCGGTGGCAAAGAAGAAGGTGGCTATGGGAGGTGCTGAGTCTTCTAATCATGGTGGTGATTCTAGGGTCGATGTTCGGGTTGGAGAATTGGTGGGTGAGGACGTGCAGGCTTTAGAGGCGAAGCTCTCTGATCATGCATGCATGGAGCATGTAGGGTTGGACGTTGATCATAGTATGGACTCAAGGGAGGTTTCCAAATTACCTTTGACGGCTAGCAATGGATTGGAAATAGGGAATCGGGGTGCAAAGGATCCTCTTTTAGTTGTTCATGATATGATTTGTAATGATTTGGCTGATCTTCAACAAGATGTCTTGCCTTCCTAGAGGGATAAACTCGTTGGTAATTGGCTACTTGCTATAGGATCACCGCTGCATTATGTAAGTCCTTCGATTATTGGGGATAAAATTCATGTGAATTTGTAGAAGGAGAAGGTTGATCTCAACTGTGCTGATTTGAAGTGGGCGATTGTGGGGTATATTATTGGGTATAAGCATTCTTTGGGACAAATGATAGGGTTTGCTAAAAGAAACTGGAAGGTAGTGAAGGAACCTAAAGTATTGCTGCATGATCAAGGTTTTGTTATCTTCAAATTTAAATCTAATGAGGATAGGGATTTGGTGCTTTCAAAACCCTATTGGTTTTTTTTGAACCATCCATTTATCTTAAAAGAATGGCATCAAAAATTTCAATTTTTGAAGGAAAAATTTCAATTCTTTCCATTATGGATAAAGTTGTTAAACCTGCCTTTGGACTATTGGGATGTTGATTCTTTAAGAAAGATTGGTAGTGTTGCGGGCAGGCCATTGTATTTGGATGGTATCACTTCTACAGAAGAAATGATATCTTATGCTCGTATGCTAGTAAAAGTTGATGTATATAAGAAGTTGTTGGATTAAGTGGAAATTATGGATCCAAATGGTGAGGTGTTGAGCCAAAAGATAGTATGTGAATGGAGGCCTACTTTATGTTTGAAGAATAGTGAGTTTGGTCATTCGAGAGAGAATTGCAGAAGGATGAGAGAGCTTAATAGTTAGCCAAATAGAAATTGTAATCAGAAAGAGGGTGATCTTAGGAAGGAGGGGGGGGGAGAATCAGAAGTGGAGAAAGGTCCAAAAGGAGTCTTCTTAGTTGTTGGTGGGAAAGGTGAAACTTGATCATAATGATAGATGATAGATCTATAGATTTTACATCTTTATTTATTACAGGGATGAAGGACTTAGTGCCATCTGATAATTGAGCTGAGTGCTTGAAAGATGGTGACTTGGGGAACCTCTATCAGGATTATTCTCAACAAGGGAAAAGGAAGAAAGTCTTGTGCCAATTGATAATAGTTTTGAGTGTTTGCAAGAAGGAGGCTTGGGGAGCTTATTGCGGTCTAATTCTGATAAAGGGAAAGGTAATTATTTGTTAGAGAACTCTCCTATTTTGCTTTCTATACTGGATTAGTTGCATGATAGGGGTTTGGAATGTTTGGAGCTTGCATAAGTCCTATAAATAGAAGGAATTGAAGCACTAGTTATTAGTGCATAGAGTGTCTCTTATGGGTTTGATTGAAACCAGGATTAAGAGTAATAAGGTTGATAAGGCTTGTTGAAGGTTAGGGCTTAAATGGATGAGGTATAGCAATTATGATCATCATTCCAATGGTAGGATTGGGTGTATCTAGGATAAAGCTATATGGGATACTCAGATTATTGCAACGTTTGAACAGGCTGTTCATGTCGTTGCATTAGGACTAAATACCAATCTTAATTTTCATGCTACGTTTGTATATGCTTTTAATGCTGGGGATAGTAGGAAAAGTCGGTGGATTTGGCTGTGTGAACACAAAGTGGAAAGGGAAGCTTGAATTATTTTAGGGGATTTTAATGTTGTGCTGCAACCTGATGAGAATTTTCAAGGTAATGTAGTAAATATCAATGATGTTAATGATGCTAGAGAGTGTTTTAATTCTCTGATGGTTCATGATTTGGGTTACTCAGGAATAAAATTTACTTGGTCAAATAGAATTTTGGGAGAGGATAGAATTATGGCTAAATTGGATAGGGTTTTGGTTAACTTGTTCTGGTCTTATAAATTTCCATCTTCATCAATAGAGTTTTTGGATTCTTTATTTTTTGATCATAGCCCAGCTTTAGTGTTTATTGCTATAAGGAATCATTAGTGCAAGAGATTGTTTAAGTTCTTTGATATGTGGACTTTGGATCCAGAGTTTCTTCCTCTACTAGCTTCTATTTGGAGATAACCTTTTTTTGGATCTGTGTAGGGTATTTTTAAGAGCAAACTTAGGGTGGTAAGGATTCGTCTCAACATTTTTAACAGGACTAATTTTGGAGGCATTTCAAAAAGGGTGTAGGAGGTCAGAACAAGGCTTAGAAAGGTTCAGTCTTAGCTTGATCTATAGCTACAGAATGTGGCTTTACAGGAGGAGGAAAGAAGTTACATAAAACTATGTGAACATTATGCACTTTGTGAAGAGAGCTTCCTAAAGCAGAAGTCAGGTATTTATGGCTTCTAATGAAGAGTATATTTCAATCTGCTGTGGTTCTTGCTTTCATGGGACAGAAAAAATTTCTCTTATTCTTAAATTTGCTGAAGCTCAAGATGTGTTAGATTTCAGGCCCATTGGTTGTTGTAATGTTCTATATAAGATCTTAGCTAAGATTTTATCTGGTAGATTACAAAATATTCTACCTTCTATTATTCATGCATCTTAGGCTGGTTTTGTTAAAGGAAGGTTTATTGGTGATAGTATCTTGTTGGCTCATGAACTAATTCATCTTTATAACAGAAAACACTCCTCACCAAAGTGTATGCTCAAGGTGGATATAAGGAAGGCTTATGATTTGGTCAGTTGGAGTTTGTTAGAGAATTTTTTGCTGGTCTACATTTTCCACTCCATATGGTAAAGCTAATTATGGCTTGTGTATGAAATGTCTCTTATTCTTTATCTATTAATAATGATATGCATGCTCCATTTCAGGGGAAAAAAGGATTAAGACAAGGAAACCTTTTCTCCCCCCATTTGTTTGTCATTGTTATGGAGTATTTAAGCAGGATGTTGCAATCTTTATGGGTGAAGACAAAGTTTCATGGTCACCCTAAGTGTAAAAGATTGAAGCTTATTATTCTAGCTTTTGTAGATGACATTTTGGTTTTTTGTAGGGCTGATTTTCCCTCTGTGCTTGCTATCAAAGACATTTTTCATGATTTTGTTGCTGCTTCTGGGCTTCATACCAGTCCATAGAAAAGTTCCATCTTCTTTGGAAATATTTCTCAGGATGTGAAACATCTCATTTTATCCTAGCTACACTTCCAGGAGGGGAGGTTTCCTTTCAAATATTTAGGGGTTCCATTAGATGCTTCTAAGCTAAAAACTTCTAATATGCTTTCCTTTGTTTAGAAGATAACAAGCAGGCTACAATATTGGTTAAATTGGTTGCTGACTTATGCTGGGAGACTTCAATTGCTGAAATCTATCATATTTGGCATCACCATATACTGGAGTCAATTATTTCTACTCCCTAAAAAGCTATTGATGAGGATTATTGGTTTATGTAGATCTTTTCCTTAGACAGGTAAGGCTGCTCCTAGCAAAAGAGCTCTTTTGGCATTGAAATTTTTGTGCCTCCCTAACAATGAAGGTGCTCTAGGAATTATTGATATGTATACATGGAATGTAGCTGCTATAGGGAAGCATCTTTGGAATGTGAGTCAGGAAAAGGATTCTTTATGGATTAAATGGATTCACTCTTATTACATCAAGTAGTAGGTGGTTGATGCTTGTAATCTTCCCTGTATTGCTTCTTGGATCCTGCATAGTTTTTTTTTTTTTTTTGCTTTAAGGCCTCTATTACTTCCTATTTTCCAGCAAATGCAGGTTGGTCTTCCTTATAAAATCTCAAAAGTTTATGAAGCCATAGGGTTTAAAGTTCCAAAAGTGTGTTGGTGGAGGTTAGCATGGTGCAATCCTTCTTCTCCAAAGCATAACTTTATTTTTTGGCTTGCAGCTGAGTTTAGGCTTCCTACAAAGGATTTTTTGGAAAAATTTTCTTCTTCCATTAGCTTATAATGCTATTTTTTCCATCATGAGGAAATCATCAATCATCTATTGGTTCAGTGTCCAGTTTTGAAGCAGATTTGGGTATCTATTAGAAAGATTTTTAGAGAAAGAAGAAGTTATTGTTCATGGCCTGCAATGTTAAGAGCCGTGTCCTGTTCTCGAGGTAGATGAGTTGCTAAGACTCAAATCAAATGTGCTTTTTTTTTCCTACTATTAGTATTTATGAGATTTGGAAAGTTAGGAATGCTCTTATTTTA
This sequence comes from Tamarix chinensis, assembly GCA_030549775.1. NCBI lineage: Eukaryota > Viridiplantae > Streptophyta > Magnoliopsida > Caryophyllales > Tamaricaceae > Tamarix > Tamarix chinensis. The sequence continues at coordinate 36,386,987 of CM060171.1, forward strand.
TCAAAGATTAGGTGGAGTTTGAAAAGGACAGTTAGTCAAATTTCCTTTGTTTTGTCCTCTATTTGTATTCACTCTAGTAAGAATGCTAAGTTTAGTGGTTTCTTAGGTCATATAGATCAATTCTATAGACTTGGATGTAATTTTTCATAATGATATAATATTACTTTCTTTTAAAAAATTATTAATTTATTTTGAAAATGGGTAGCTATTAAGGAGATGACTTTTATTAGATGCATGGTTTTTTTACTATTTTAAATGTTATTTTATTAGATGCATGGTTTTTTACTATTTTAAATGACTTTCTTATTTTTTACTTTCTTGTTGTCATGCATGAGTTGAATGTTAGATATTTGGTATCCTAACAATGTTTTTGTTAGGATAGTTGTCATCGAAATGGGAATCATGAGGATGTAGATTAACTTGGAAGGTTGGAAGTAGCCATGTTGCACCTAGGTGAGGCTATTAGGTGACGATATGATGGATACACCCTATTTGATAGATTTTAGAGACATCGCCTACCTGCCTATGATAACCTTGCATGTCATATTATGCTAAAAGGATAGGCATGTCAGATGGAAAAGTTATTTGAGGTTTAACTCACTTCTAACTATCTTAAGGTCACACTTGAAGCTAACTATCTAATTAAGGAGGATCATAATTGGTGGTTGACGAGAAAAGCTACAATGCCTAAGCATAGATTTTCTTATACTAGATTTTTGGAGAGGCTTAAAGATCATTTCTGCCTATCTACTTTGAAGTGGAAAAATCAAAACAAGTTCCTCCTATCGAAATAAGGAAAGATAATTATGTAGGAATATGTTGATAAATTCACCAAACTTTCTTGCTTTACCACTATATTAGTGGTGATAGAGGTGAAGAGAACCAAGAGGTTCCAAGCTGAACTTATTTTCACAATCCAAAGGTCCCTAAGGGGCATTTTTTCTAGGATTTTTTAGGATGCTTATGATAGGGTCATGGATGTATACACTTCATAAAAAAAGAGGTGTTGCTAGAAAACAAAAGAATAAAGTATGAGGATTGCTTCAACAAACTTAAAGAGATAATGGACCTAGGACTAATGTAACACCCCCCAAATTTACTACTGAAAAATTTCGTTTAAATCAAAAGGTTTAGCGGAAGCAAAAGATAAAACTGTAAACTCGGGGGCATTACCGCCACACTTAGTACCAAACCGGTACACTTCTATCGTTCCAGTACCAAGTGCTAAGGCTAAATCCAAACAACATAAAATGCGAAACATTACAACATGGGTCGACATTTAACATAAATCATTAACGAAACATAAGTCAAACAGTAATTAGAATACGGTTTAGGATTACAACTTAAGAGTACGATTTTTCAAACATGAAGCGTAGTACAAAATACAGCTAAATAAGGAAATACGAAATCCGATGATAGCAATAGAGTCCGGCCGACTTGCTCTCGGTCCCCAGGTCAAGTTAGGCTCAACACTCTGCCCCACCCGATGCCTCGTAGGTATCGTAGGCATCGAAGACATGGTCTCCTAAGCTCACTATGCCCTGGTTCGATAATCTTTCACTTTAAGTGCTTAGTGTTTTATTATATCTTATTCCACACATAACCTCAACTAGACATACACGACCCCACTTGACTTCCCCATAGTCATGTCCCATATTTTGGTACTTTTACTTCCTCTAGTACATCTAAATATCATTTCCCACTCTTTCCTCATTACCATGGATACTTAACTCTAAGGCCCACTTTTTATATTTCAGAATCAACTTAATATTACTCTCTAGGGTTTTCTTCTAATAAAACCCCAATTTGGCCTATATGGCCCAACCTGCCTTTCTCCCATACAGCTCATACTCCTCCAATTTATCACCTCACTCGATTCATCCCCAAGCACCACATTTTACTTCCCATATAATCATGTGTCCACAAAACCCTAGTTGGCCATCCCAAAACTCTAACACCTCTCTTTCCCAATACGATTTTATTCATTCATCACTCTTACTTATCGTCACCTCTTCCATATGACACATATCCAACACAACCCATGATCCTAAGACTTCCTTCCATATTTTTCCACTCACCATGAACCCAAAACTCTTCTTTATTACCAACCCATCACTTCTCTCATCCCACAATTGACATTACACCCTCACTATCCAACTCCCATAAATGATCACCAAAACCCTAGTTAGCTCCCCAAAAATCCTAGTACTTCTCCTTTCCTTTATGCCACTCACTCAACACCCAAATACATTCTTCTCATTTAACTCACTTTTCCTCCATGTGACACCCCTTCCATCTTTTATCGTCATTCTAAACATTTCCATTAATTTTTCCTCCCTACACATTTCTCTCACTTCAGGTTTCCTCCCAAAACCTTAGTCAAATCCCCCATGCATCCTTATATCAACCCACGTACTATTCTTCATATATGGACTCTAATCACCCTAACAATTCTTCCTTTGCCTTACCTGATCCTTAAATCAACTTTTCCCATGTAAAATTCATCCCCATACAAAGGCTTACCATCCTATGCAAACCCTAGACTTCCAATGCATGTTTGATCCATTCCTTTAATTTCATTCCTATTATTCCTCTTATTATCCACCCACATGTCATAATATAATTTGGCAATCATTACCATTTTCTAGTCAACTCATTTTCCTCATTCTTTTCCATTTCTCTCATAATCACGTCATACAATTTAGGACCTCCTATAATGCATGTCATAAGGGGCGGTATTACTTAATCACAATTTAGGTACAAGTAATAGCATCACATGACACATATCATAAATACAAGCAACTTACCTTAGCTCTATGCTTAGCAAGCTGTGCCACAAGAACTTAATAATATAAAATATAAAGCAAAACCATTAAGCCAACACACATAGCACATTATTACACATAAAATGCCTTAACCATATCCTAAGCTAATACAACACTGGGCATGGAGCAGCTCCTACACCTCCTTAGGGTTTTAACCTGATTCACCTATAAGAGGAAAATACTATGGGTTAATCTCCCTCTTACAAAAATTACCATTATTCCTACCTTACCCTTATCATAACCTACGATTAGGGATAATAATATTAATAGTTATTTCATAAAAAAAAGTAGGGTTACTATCCTCTAGAGTAGCTAATTATGCTATTATTAATCAAAATAGGTCTTAGTAGCTACATCAGTTTATGTTAAAGTAATTATAACGATATTCATATTATTAAAAGTAATAGCTTCAATATTGCTAATGATAATAATAATAGTAGTTGTAGTGATAATACTAGTATCAACCCAAACCCTAGTAATAATAATAATAGTGATATTAGTAACATAAAAGTAATGAACGTAATGGTACTAATAATAATAATGTTAGTAGTGATAGTAAGGTTAGCGATATATGAAATGTTAGCAAAATGATAAGGTAATAATAATAATAATAATAGTATAGTAGTAATATTATTATTAGTAGTAGTAGTAGTAGTTCCAATCTTAAGAATAATGCTAATAAAGGTCCTAATAATCATAATGGTAGTAACCTTAGTGATAATATGGTCAAATATGGTTATAGGGATAGAAATAATAGAAATAATAGTAATAATAGTAATGATAGTAATAATAATAATAAAAATAATAATAATATGGATCTATCACTCACAAAGTGCAGGCAGCTAGGGAGGAGGTGATTACATTACAACATGTTTATTATTCCAACCCTGGAAATGCTGAGCAGAGGAGATTACTTCAATTGAAATAGAAACACTACCATCATTTTCTATATTGTAAAGAACTTTTCTATAAGTAGAAAGCAACCAATCACTGGCTCAATTGTGGGGATTCAAATCATAAATTTTTTTATGCTAAGGTTAAAGAGATGCATCAAATAAAATTAGTTGTGTTGCTGTTGGATTCTAAAGATAATGAAGTTAGAGGTGCTAACAACATTCAAGCTACCTTCATCACTTATTATAAGCAGCTTTTGGGATCTAGTACAAGTATGGAGGGAGAGCTGGATCCTTCTGTTATTATCTCAGGTGTGGATCAGTCTCATCATACTGGGCTTATTGCACCTATTAAAGTAGATGAACTCAAAGAGGCTATCTTCTCTATGGGTGATACTAAAGCTCCTGGAGTGGATGGATTTTCTATAGGGTTTTCAAGGCTAGCTAGCCTATTATTGCAGATGAGGTACTGTGGGCTATTTGAGAGTTTTTTGCATCTAGTTTTTTGCCTAGAAAGCTAAACATTACTGATTTAACTCTTATCCCCAAGCAACCAAATGCAAATAGGGTCACTGAATTTAGACCTATAGCTTACTGTAATGTGTTAGAATAAAATTATCTCAAAAAATTTTATTCATAGATTGAAGAATATTGTGCCCACCATTATTGACCATTCTCATGAACTAGTCAGGAAGTACTCTCACAAGGGAATCTCACCTAGATGTATGCTTAAGATTGATCATAAGAAGGCATATGACATGGTAAATTGGGATTTTTTGTAGCAGCTCCTTATCTTGTATGGTTTTCCTTCCCACTTAGTAAAGTTGATTATGACTTGTGTGACCACTGTGTCTTATTCTGTCACATCAATGGTGTTGCTCCTTTTCCTGGAAAAAGAGGCTTAAGGCAAGGAGATCCTCTATCTCCTTATCCTTTTGTTCTGGTGATGGATTATTTCAATAGGTGTTTGAAGAAGTTATAGGTTGATCCATGGTTTAATGCTCATCCTATATGTAAAGGTCTGAACCTTATAAACCTAAATTTTGTCGATCTTTTATTGCTATTCTGTAAGGGTACTCTATAGAGTGTGAAATGTCTTAAAGTGGTTAATCCTCTTAAATGGACCATGCTTTTTGGGGGTGTTGATGTTTAAGCCCAAGCAGCCATCCTAGATTTTCTTAGGTTTCCAGCACGGGTGTTTCCTATCACTTAACTAAGCCTACCTTTGACCTCTTCTCAATTGTCTACAACATATCTGCAACCTTTGCTAGATAAGATCACTGATAGATTGAGAGATTGGAGCACATTATTTTTGTCTTATGCTGGGAGGTTGTAGCTTATTAAATCTATTCTGTTAAGTATGCAACTCTATTTTGGTCAAATTATTTTGCTACCTAGGAAATTTTTACACTACTTTATCAGCATGTGTAGGAATTTCCTATGGTCTAGAAAGCTGCATGTAAGGAAGGCTGCCCTTATTGCTTGGGATAAACTTTGCTCACCAATCAATGAGGGTGGACTTGGCTTACTCAACCTTGAGATTTGGAATGTTTGTGCTTTGGGGAAGCTTTTATGGAACATTACAGCAAAAAAGGATACATTATGGGTCAAATGGGTGCATTCAATATATATTAAGTAGGGATCTGTGTGGGACTTCATTCCTACCTCTTATACTTCCTGGATCTTTCTCAAGATTTTGCAAACTAGAAATATTCTCCAAGATTATATACAGAGGTGTGAGACAAGGAATGTTACTGATTATAGTATTCAAGCAGCCTATCATTCCATTAGAATAGCACAAGACAAGCAACCATGGGCAAAGCTGATATAGAGGTCTTTATCAACACCAAGATTAAAATTTATAGCTTGGCTTGCATGTAGAAACAGGTTGTTAACTATGTTTTTTGTCAATAACAGATTGAGACCAAAGATCACTTGTTTCTATTTTGTCCTAAAACCTCAATTATTTGGAAGTATATCAGGACTAGTGTTGGCAGAAGTGACCCCATTCTGGGGTGGGATCATGAAGTAAAGGCCTTAACTACAAGATCTCGATAAGTAGTAAAGAAGAAATATATTTTAGGAGCTTTATTTGTTTCTTACCTTGCTACTATTTGGCATGAAAGGAATCTTAGGGTGTTCCAGAATAGTACTAGACAGAATTTTGTGTTATTAAGGATCATAATTATGAATGTCTCTAGGAGGCTAGTGCATCATAGTTTTTATCCTAATTATGCTAGATGGTTATCGATTCTTGATTGTATTGAGCGTACTGCTACTTTGTAATCTCTATTTCGATAGTAATAAATTTCTACTTATCAATAATAATAATAATAATAATAACCGAAATGTAATAGTAATATATGGGTTCAAATATTTACACTAATAATAAAAGTGATAAAGGCCAAAGTTAGCATTATTAGTATTAGCAAGAAAAAAAATGATGATGATGATGATGATGATGATGATGATGATGACGACGACGACGATGAAGACGACGATGATGATGATGATGATGATGATGATGATGATGACGATGACGATCATAATATTACTAAAGTTGTAAACCTTTAATAATAATAATATTAGTTAGAAATATTTCTGAAGTCATGTTAAATAATAATAATAATAACATAACAGTAATGATAATAATAATAATAACAACAACAACAACAACAACAACAACAACAACAACAACAACAACAACAACAACAATAATAATAATAATAATAATATTATTATTATTATTATTATTATTATTATTTTTAAGGAAGGTACCATTTATACTATTAAAAATAACTAATACTTGTATAAAATGGGTTTAGGGATTAGGAAGGTTAGAGTACCACCTAAGAATAGTGGTGGCATGGGCAGTAGTGGAGGAAGGAGAGAGGTGGAGAGATGTGGTATAGGCTAGAGGAGAGGGAATGAGGGGTTGTTTAAGGTGGTGGAGAGTGCCTTGGGTGGAGAGGGTGGAATGAAAGTGGTGGTGTGATAAGTGTGGATTTTTCATCTTATTCCTAAGTTTTATAATATTTTTTACCTCTAATTTCAATTGGAATTCAAGGGAGAAAAAAGGAGAAAAAAGGATCAAATAGGAGCAAAAGTTAAATCGGAAAGAGATTTAGAGCTAAAATGTAAATTCTGGAATAAAATAAAAGTAAGAATGTATATTTAAAGTATATGGTCCTGAAAGAAGTGGAATTTAAACCAGGAAAAAGTCTTAATTTGGAGAAGCTTTCAACATCAAAGTTGTATATTATTTTAATATCTTTCCAATGCATCTAAAATCAGCTTATTTGGAGTTATCATGAAAACGTTATAATTAAAATATGCATCATTGTCAAAGCTGACATGGGAAGCCCATCTTTATCAATGCCCTAGGGATCCATGAGGCGGTAATATAAAAATTCTCATTCTAATATCTCGAGGCAGCCTCCACTCCCTTTCTTTTCTATCTCCTCTATCCTCTTTCCCAATTCATCAAGATCTCTCTTGTAAATTAGAGACTGAGGTTCAAGAAGTTAAATTTTTGCAAGAATTTGTGAACATCAAGGGTATTATCTAATGATGTTTTCTCTATCTATAGAATCTCTTATTGGTTATAATATTCTTGCTATGAATTTTATGGGCTAGATCTTGTGCTAAGGTGAAGGGGAATTTTCCCCAATCCTAATGTGTTGAATTATTGTATATTTTTTTTATTTAATTCATAATCTCTATGTTGTGTTATTGATTGATTGACGAATTTATGAACCACGACCGGGTTCCAAGTTTCGGTTTGGGAAATACCGGTGAGATCAAGAGATAATCCAGTATTAGAACCAATAGCACAATGGGAGATTAAATTGTAGGTCGAGAGACGATCGATTTGACCTCTACAACAATAAAGGAGGAAACTTTATGGACTTTAATGCATTACATTCTATTAGACACTAAGTTAGAGATAGTTAGGGCCATAGATATATAATAGGGTGGTTGTGGCTTGATAAAACACAAAACTTTCTATCCTTGTTGGCATGATTGATTATGATTGTTGAATTATTTTTTGTGATGTGATATTCGATTACATGTGAGGATCAGGGGCGATGAACCAGAACCTTAGCTCTTATATTTATTTGAGTCACTTGAGTTCTATTTTCCTTTCTTTTTAGCTTAGTTAGTTATTTTAGCTTGCAATTTATTATTTTATATCATCTTGTAGTCTAGACATAGCTAAGTTCTATCATTGTCTTAGTGGTCATTCACCAATCCCTATGGGATCGACCATGACTACTACTCTGACCCTGTGCACTTGCGGGTAGTAATGTGTCATGGTCTAGCCAAAGGTGGTGAGTGTGGTAGCCAAAGACGGTAGAGGAAGGAGAAGGGAGAAGGAGAGGGAGGCAGGGAGAGGAAACTCCTTTGGTTGGTTTGGAGGGTAGAGAGGGTGGTTGTTGTGGCAGAATTAGTTATGGGCGATTGTACGAAGGGTGGTGATGGTCGATGTGGGGCTCATCAGGAGGGGGACTTTGCACGGCTGGGGTGGTTCAAGTAGGGAAAATTGATGAAGGAGGGAGGTGTAGTTGGGTAGATGGTGAGGTAGGGGCAGTTCTACAGGTGCTTCGAGCGGTGGCACTGGGCACTCGTTTGATCAGGCAGTGGGAAAAAATCAGAATTTGTAGGCTACAAAAACAAAGGCTCAATTATGGCTACATATTGGGGTATTTATATACCAAATTAGGGTAAAATGATGGAGGAGGAAGCGAACAAGAGGGGGCAGTTGAGGTAGGACCACCGACGGCTATGGCAGGTTAGCACAGGTTTACCATGGTAGGGAGTGGGTGGTTGGGGAAGAGAAGGGAAAGGGGGCAGGCGTGCGGGAGGAGGGAGGATGGTTTTGTTTGGTCAAAAATGGAAAGAAAATGATGAAGGTGAGAGGGAAAGGATGATCAGATGGAGTTGATGGCTGCCGACGGAGAAGGCTATAGGTTTCACGTGTGCAGGTCGGGATCGAGGGGAGGAAGGCGACAAGCTAGACTGAGTGGTCCAAGAAGAAAAGAAAGAAAGAAAGGGGAAGGGGGGAAAACTAGGTGGTTAGTAGGAGGAAGAGGGAGTGGGCCTTTGGCTGCGCAGGATAGGGGAAAATAGAAGATTGGGTCGTGCGGGCTGGCACAATCCAGGAGAAGGAGAGAAAAAGAAAAGGAGAAAGGAGGGAAAAGAAAGAAAAAAGAAAATGGAGGAGAAAAGGGAAAAAGGGAAAGTAATGGGTTGGTTAGGTATTTAGGATATTTTATGATTTTTTATTATTCAAAATAATAGTAATAATAATAATAATAATAATAATAATAATAATAATAATAATAATAATAATAATAATAATAATAATAATTAAATTCCTTTTTTTGATTAATTTGGGCTATTTTGAATAAATTTTCCTTAACTTCCATTTTAATTAGCAAAACACCCTAATTTTTCCTAATTTAATTCTTTATTATTTTCCTCTTGATTTACCTTATTTAATTTCCTTTATTTTAATAAGATAATTTATTTAATTAATATCCCTAATAAATACTTATTTGGCTATAATTTCTAAAATTAGGATTTTGGGGTATTTTAGTTATATCAACCAAAACTCACCCTATTCTTTTGACCATTTCCACTGGTGCACACCCTCTTAATTGGATAATAACACCACTCAACACCACCTAGAAATGGCAACTTGTGTCATTGCTACCACCCCTCTTGGCTTAGCACCTTGACACTCCTCCTCTCTTGTTTGTTCATGTTCTCTCAAAGTGGTTTCTCTTGGGATAATGCTTCATTCTTTCACTCTTCCATTTCCTTTACATTTACTTAATTATGTGGTTTAATCATAATGGTGTTTTACTATTGTTTCTTAGGTGACATTCCTAAGGTTTCAAAAGAGGTAGGATAGGATTTATGTTCTTATAGACCGAAGCCTTTTTAGTAAGGATACTTATCGTAGTCTAGGATTTTTATTGTTATGTTATGTATGAATTTGTGTGATAACATTCTATTAGTATTATTTTCTTAAATGAATAATTATTTATGCTATGATAGGATATTTGAAATTATATGATGGAAAAATAAGTTTAGATTTTGCAATATTATGTGTGTAAATCCTAGCTGTGATATATGGTTGTAATATTAGTTTATTATGAGAATATGAGCATGAAATTAGTTTAATAAGGTATATGGAGATAAATGTGCAATTCCTTATATTATTTAGGCATTGAAATCCAAGAAAATTGATGATGATGATGATGATGATGATGATGATAGTAGTGGTGGTGGTGGTGGTAGTAGTAGTTTGGGAAAAAGTACAAAATTTGGTGGATAAAAAAGTACTCAAAGTGAAGTTATGGCTAAAATGTGAAATTAGGGTTTCTAAAAAAAATAAAGGTCTTAACCCTAGAGAGAAACCTTATGATATTTTTCATGTGCTTCATGTACTTTAAATATGTTTTGTACTTTTCAAGTCAATCTTAGTAAGGCATTAATCATTTAGAGAGAAAAATCATGTGAATAGGACTGAGGTGATTTATGTGTCCATTCCATGAAACAATAATAGTGGCTTAACAGCATTTTGCCCTAAGAGGTGCATCGGTCCGTTCCATCGAATTAAGAATAGTGGGGCCCTAAAGTTAATCAAAAAGAAAATATTATTTGGGATAAGTAACCTAATGGATTAGATATTAGTGATTTGAAGTGCAAGAGTATTTGAGTAGTGAGGATGAAAATGTTGGGTTTGTTCCACTAGATGATAATAGTAGCTTTGGTATATTATCCCTGAGAGGTGTTTTAGACCATTCCACTAGTTTAAGAATAGTGGCTTAGGACCACTTTTCTTTGAGAGGTGTTAGGTTCCGCCATATGATAATGGTGGCTCAGGTCTGTTGTCCTTGGGAGGTGCTTTAAAGAATTCCACCAATTTATGCATAATGGGGTCTTTGAACTCAACGTAAATAAAACAATGTAAATTTTATATCTGATAAGAAATATTGGATTAGCAACTACCTTGTGATATTTTATTTTTTTCACATGTGTACTTACTCTCTCCTATGAATACATGTATTTAACTATATCCCTACCTTGATAGTATTATCACCTTACTCAATATGTAGTGTTCTGACCATCCTTTTTATGGGCATTGCTTATTCCATTGAGCTGATAACCTTGATTCCTTTGCGTAGGTCATTAAGGGCCAACCCTATATGGGGTATAATGATGTTTCATAGGGAATAAGTGTAGAATCATGTTATGTGAAAATAGTTTTATCCAGATTCCTTTTAGACTCTTCGCTCCATATCTCTTTTTTTTATATTTTATTATAGTTGGAGTTAAGCTCCAAACTCATATCTATATATATGAATCTACTCCCATTTCTCTTTACTTTATTTTATGTTTAATTTTTTTATCTTGCTGATTGATGTGAGGATGATATATTAAGCTAAAATTACATTGGTTATGATAGTAACACCTAATATTTTTGTTATAAGCTTCCGCTATAAAAATTAATATTTTTAATAGTAAAATTTGGGATGTTATAGGGTTGTTCTTGAGTGATCCTTAACTGTTTTGATCATTTATTTAGCTTTAATTTTTACATCAAACATATTTGAGGGTTTGATTTTGATCAATGAGGTAGAGTATGACCTCACACTTGTCTTTTTTATGTTTCCCCTCAACACACCTTTTGATGTATGCTTCGATTTCTAGACTATCTTAGCTAGGCTAGGAGATTTTCCTCATTACCAATCTTCTATTTACCTTTATGTGTTCAATATTTTATGGCTAAGCTCAACCTACACACTCTATAAAATCACCATTTGAGCTCTGATATGGAACTTAACCTATTCATGGTAAATTTACCTTTTTAGCTCATATTTGAATTGTAAAGTTAGGGTTTTTGATCATTTACGTAACCTCACCAATTCCTCAACTGATTCCTTGGTTATAAATAAACCTAATTATACCATTTTCTCACATTTCCCTCAACCCCAAAATAATCGAGTTCTCAAAAACTTGTCTTAATTCCTCTCCAATTTGAGTTTTCATTCCAATCAAATTCAATCCTCTAATCGTTTCCCTAGATCCCTCTTGGTTTATCCTTAAATAATTAAGAGTTAAATTTAAGAAGAAATTGAGTTTTGCTTTTAGCTTAATCTTTCTCTATTTTTTTCTTTTAAGTGGCAACTATGTTTTCTTTTGTAATTTGGGTTCTTGATTTGTAAAATTAATTTGATGATTTTTAATTTTCAAGCTATTTTTTTTTTTGGAAGTTTATATTTTCCAGCTTGACTTTTTCCTCATTAGTGAGGAACATTGTTGAGCTTCAAGTAATTCATTCATACGTTTGAAATGTACCATGAATACGCATGCGGGTTAGTGTACTCTATAAAATGTTAATTTTATATGCTTGTATGAGAGTTTGGGTTCTTACATGATGCATGTTGAATTAATTAAGATTGGAGAGAAAAACTCTTGATTGATGTGAAATAAGGATGATTGCTTGAAAATGAAGAATGATTGAATTTATGAGCATGTGAAATAATGGTACTATGCTATGGAATATTGTGGTTTGGATTTGGTAAGATTTTAGACTGTGAGTCACATGAAATCTTTTTGTTATATGCTATCTTGGAGCAAACAAATCAACTAGTTAAGCTAAATGGATTGTCTAGTCCTTAGAATAGTCGACTTGTTGGCTTAAATCGATCAAGTTGATGGTTTGTGGTGACTTTGATTTTTCTTTACTTAAATCCATTGATTAAATTGTTAGAATTTATTTAATGGTCATATAATAATCAACTGGTGTGATCAAACTAATTAATAGGTTTGAGGGAACTATAGGGTTTGGCTAAGCCAAACCGATTGACTAGTTAGCCCAAACAAATCGATCGATTTGACTAGAGTATGTTATTTTTTATCTTTACGACTTGATAGTTTTTGACACTATGACCAATACTACTATATGATTATTTAATGATGTAAATACATATCTTGTCATAAATTAACTAACTAATTTGATGGATTAAATGGTTCATAATTTATGGTATTCTCAATATGTATTTGGGAAGGCTTTAATGGAAAAACTATAATAATTGTGTTATGCCTCCATATGGATAATATAATTTGTGTTCTATGCCCAAATAGGTTACCTTGATGGATCGAATTAATATTAGTTAAGAATTAATGAAAATCCTACCACATAGATGTAGCGTAATAATGTTTAAGATGGAATGAGTATGTGGATTTGTTACTCAAATGCCACATTAACCATACATAATAGCATAACATTGGAAAATAACACACTAATCACTTAAGGTAGAAGATCATCGAGATGTACATGGTTCTTGGTTACTTGATCCTCGATTAGCTAATTAGGGTTTGCTTGCCTCTGGGAAAATATTGGTGCCTTTGGGATTTTCTTTCAAGAGGGATCCTAGTAGATCTTAGTGTCTTGTTTACTCTAGACATTAATGATTTAGTAAGGGCTATCAATGCAAAAGGGTTTGGTTACCTTGATATTTTTTAGATTCGGTGAGACTTTATGTCCACTGATGGTTATTTGGCTTTGGCTAAACTTATGTCCTCTTATTTGGATAGGCTTCCATGGTGTGTGAGACCATAGGGTGGTAAACAATTCACCACTCAAAAAGAAAAGGAAAAGAGGAATAATGGATTGTTTATAGGTAACATAATGGAATATGTAAACTTTGAAATGGACCTAAGGAAATAAATTGTTATTAAATCATATGTTCCTATCCTTGATAGTTATGCTTTATTAATATATATATGATGAATAATTAATTATCTAAGTCCTTGCATGGCATGAAATCCTGAGGCATTACATAACTTTGCTATTATAGGTACTGTGTTCAGTATGACTTTTATTGTATCCTATGGCCTTGTATGCTTTTCACTTCTATTGAGGACATAACTTGGTTTACTTAGTATGTAGTATATTCATGTGCTTGTTTGTTTAGTCCCTTGCTCAATCCCACTAGCAAAAGACCATGTGTATTTTTTAAGAAGGCCAACAATGGCCTTACCTCATTTTGGGATTGAGGGATTGAGAGCATGGACATTAGGAGACTATTGTTTAGTCCTTAATGGACTAAGGTTTAGGTTTATACCCTACCATTCTTTTCTACCCATTATATCTTTTAACTTCAGTGTAATAATCTCTCTTGTATTTGAATATTTATAGGACATTCAAAGTCTTGTTTTGTAAATGTTTTCTTTAGTACCTATATATCATGTTTCTTATGCACTCTACTTTTGTTATGATTGGTTTGGTTTCTTAGCCTTATATCTAAATGGGAAAGGAGGTTGACTCCTATCCTATATTAAGCACGGTGGTAGCACCCTATTTTTCCTAAGTGTGTTTAGTATTTTTCTAGTTTCACAATGTTGTAAAACAAAAAATTTCTACTCTAAAAAATGGGAGTGTTGTATACTGGGATACCACACCCACCACGTTAGGTTAAGATAGGTCAAGGGGATTTTCCTTAGGGATAGTACACCCACCACACATTGAGTGCATCACCCACGGCAACTAACACACATTGGGATACCCCAACCACCACAAGTGGTTAAAGTACTTTAGGGGAGCATATATTGGGAGACCTCATCCATAACACCTTGAAAGCCTCCTCCACGAAGGCTAAAAAAGTTGGGATAAAATACTTGCCTAATTAATGGACAATACAAAGTGCTAAGCCTCAACTGCCTTTATTGGACACCAATGTCACATCATCCTACTTCACTATAATCCTATAATTCAATGATATGCTCATACACCCCTACCAACCACAACCCGATAGAGAAGAAAATAGGTACTAAGTGGAAAATATAAAACATTAGGCAACCCACCCACTAACTTTAGTATAGCTACCCTAAGAGCAAGAAAAAAAAGGCTCAAATAAAATCTTAATCCGTTATTTATTAATTACCAAATGATATCACAAATAAAAAATTAATTTCATCATTATCCAAATTGGGTTTTTCCATATGATAAAACAAAACTCATCATAAGATATATAAGTAACCAATTGGGTGTTTAGAAATGACGTTAAACTTAACTAAACCAAGCCCTGAATATCATCACTTTGCTTCATATTAATTTTAGGGTAAACATGATTGTAATCATGATTAAAATGGTTTAATTACATGGAAACATTAATATAGAAATCCCAATTAAAGAATAATAGAAAATAATTAAACATGGTGAAATATGTGCGGAGCAATCAATCTGTCCTTGGGACTAGTCAATTGGTCTTGTTGTACCAGACCTTGATAGAAAAGAAAACAACCAAAACATTCGATTCATTGGTCCCTCCAATTAAATGTTCATAGGAAACTAGTTGATGGCTAAAAATAGAGATTAGACCACTTTGGTTACATGGTAGCCAATGGATGGGTTTGGATAACCAATTAATTAGTAATGTAACCATTCAAATGGCTCATCAAACCAATAGTTTTAACTCATAAGCAGCTGATTAAAACTCTCAAACAAAGCAATTATTCACATAAATATTTGATCGATCCAACAAACCTATCTACTAATCTCAGCAAAATAGCACCCAAACCTTTGATCCATATATCAAATTATTACCCAAATTTATCATACTAATCCTAGCATACTACTTTGTAACAAAAAAAAAAATAAAAATTCATGTTTCACATATCAAATCACATATGTGCATGGTAATATTAGCTTTTAATAATGCTCAAAATTGCCAAAATCATCCATAATGGTAGGGAACTTGAATCATGCTTAAAAACTTAAAAAAAAAGGTATACCACATGCTCAAATTTGACAATACAGCTAATTCATGCTCAATCACCGAACCACACCAATAATCTAGAACTATAGAAAATGACAAAAGGCCTTAGTCATATTAAGGATAAAAATGACTTACCTCTAAGAAATTATTCTGGCAAAAAATATTCCCAAATTTATGGTTATCAATTAAGACCTTAATTACTAATAGAATAAATAGTTAAATCTATTAAAAATCGTTTTCAAAACATAATAAAAATGAAATAGGAAGAAGGACGAGAAGAAAATGGCATAGCACAACATTTTCTCATAACTAAAATCCAAAACAAAAAACAAATGTCTTTAATATTTCTCAAAACTTTAACTCATCCTTAATTAAGAGAAAGAAGGTAGATTTAAATATATGGTTAGGAGAAGAAATATTAGATAATATTTTTGATTAAAGGATGAGGAAACCAAAGGCAAATCTATATTTTCCTAGCAAAGAAGAAACGAGAGTAAAAGTGGTGAATGCCTAATACTTAGGAAATATTCACAAAGGAAAAGCAAGATAATTAGAAAAATGTAAACTATAGAGAGTAAATTGAATTAGGAATATGGTGTATAAGAGGGAATTGTTGGATTAATAGACATAAGTGGGAGAGAAGGAATTTTAAATTAGTTTGAGTGTAGGAAACACTAGTAGAAAGAGGTCACAAGGTAAGGGAGGTAAGGTGTGACAAGGAAGAGGCATATCAAAGGTTTGGTAGGTTAGGGAAGAGGTGTAGAAATTAAAACATGTCATGGCATAGAAAAGTGATGGAGAAGAGATAAGGTTAACAAAATCAAAGTGTGATCTAAATAATGTAAAAATAATCTCAAAGTATATGTATATGCTTATTAGAATAAATAGATTCTAATTAGAATTTTTCATAAAAATTAGAGAAAGATTCAAATCAAAATCATAAAAGGATATGAAATCATTATACAACCATTCAATTAATTTGAGTAAACCAATTTCTTAGTTTATTGGAAAATTAAATTTCTAATTCTCAAGTGTACTAGTTGATTATTTAGGGTAACTAGTTGATTAGTTCTTTTGAAATTCACAACTTTATTAGAATTTAGAGCTCTCTCCAAAATAGAAACTAATTTATTTTATATCAACACAAATTTAGACATAATTTGAAGGATTTTAGGATGGGGCATTTCACCACTACTCTACCTTCTGTTATATCTTGCTTAATTTGTTTAAACTTGACATCTTCTTTTTTTGATTACCTCAAATCTCACTAAAGATGGTCGGTATGATGATGAGAGCATTCATCCTTGCCTCCACATCCCCCACCCCTATGATTATAATTCGCATATCCTAAAGCTCCTGCTAAACCCAATCTAAAACAATCAAGGAACCTAAGGATTGTAAAGTCTTACAACTAAGATTATTTGTTACAATGTTCATCTCACTCTCATGGTAGGTCAACCTCAAATTGTAGTGCTCGAATAACTCAAGTCATCTATTTTGTATTGTGTTTAGTTCTAGAAAAGTGAATATGAACTTGAGTCTTTTATGGTTCACATAGAACTTACACTGCACACCATACAATTAATGTCTCTAATATTCTAAGCAAAAACAAGTTCAACTAACTTCCTATGCTCATACTCATACTCGTTTAATTGTTGAGAAGCATAAGTCACTACCTTCCTATGTTGCATCAACACACACCCAAACCATGCTTGTATGTTTCACCATATACCTTGAATCCCTCCATACTTAATGGAAAGGTAAGCACTAAAGCTTAATTCAATCACCTTTTAACCTTCTCAAAAGCCTTGGTGCACTTCACTTCCCAACAAAAGAGTGTCATCTTCATTAACAAGATAGTTAATTGATGTGGGATACTAGAAAAATCCTAGACAAAAATTATTTAGTAGCTTGTTAAACCTAGGAAACTACGTATGTCCCTGATATTCATTAGTGCTGACAACTATGATATTGCTTGGATCTTTAAAGGATCCACTAACACACCATCCTTCAAGATGAAATGTATAAAGAAAGCTACCTCATTTATCCTAAACTCATACTTTGAGAGTTTTGCATAAAATTGATGTTCCCTCAATAATGCTAATGTATACCTCAAATATTGCTCGTGTTCCTCATAAGTCATGGAGTAAGTCAATGTATCATGAATAAATACTAGAATGAAATGATTGAGGTGTTGCTAGATGATGCAATTCATGAAGGCCATGAATACCATTGGTTCATTTGTGAGTCCAAAAGACATCAAAGTGAACTCATAATGGATATACGTCATCCTAAAGGCTATCATTGGTATGTCCCTCTCAGAAATATCGAACTGATGATAACCTGATCTAATATCAATCTTTAAAAACACTATACCACCACGTAATTAAATAAAATGGTTGTCAATCTGAATTAAAGGATACAAGTTCTTCATTGTAATATATTTTGGTCATTGCTAATTGATGTAGAATCTCAACCCACCAACTTCTTTCTTATGAAAAGGATTGGTGTTCCATAAAGTGACATACTCAGTTACATTTATCACTTCTCTAATAACTTCTCCAATTATGCATTCAACTCAACCATCTGATTCAAACCCAAGTTATAGGATACCTTCAACACAAGCACCGTCTATATTAAAAAGTTCTATTGTGAAGTCTATAACTCGTGTTGATGGTATATTCAACATCTCATCACTAAAAATGTTAGGAAACTCTCCAATTACTTAGATATTCTCAATTGATGGCTACTTGGAATCTAAGTCCTTAAAACTACACAGGTAGAGCAATACTCCTTTTGTACTAATGTACCTAGTGCAACTGTTGATAGCATCCTTACTGAGCGCCTAGGCTTCCATCTCTAATAAGATACCATGGAATCTTTTGGCTTCTTAAGAAGTACATGCTTCTATATGTAATCAATCATAACTCGATATCTCAGGAGAATATACAACTAAAGGATTACATTGAAGACAAAAAGTTCAATCTCTCTAAGGTCTAAGGGAAGTCTAACTCTATTAATGACTAAGGTCATGTCCCTATACAACCTAGTACATGAAAATCTATTCTAGGACACGAGGACAACAAAAGTCTCTATGCTATGAGAAATAACCATAGTTATCCTAGTTACAAAAGCATTTGATATAAAATAATGTAAATCACTTTAGTCAAATAATACATATGTATGAAAGGAAAAAATCATAAACATACCTATGATGAGATTTGCATGCCTAGTAGCCTCTCAGATTCCACTGGTTTCCGAGATGCAGTCCTATGACACTACCTAAACCCTCATATAATACCCATCCTAAAATTATTTAAATTGATTTAAAAATTATATTGATATAAAAAATGATTCTTTTTTTTTTTGGAAAGGGCTTGAGATTTTAATAATGTTGTGAATTTTAGGTACACCAATAAATTAGTTTGCCTAACTAATAAACCAATATGGTCAAAAACTAGCAATTTTATGTTTTGATAAATTAGTTAATTAGTTTGCTCAAACTGATTGATTGTTTATCTTACTATTTCATAACCTTTTCCTATATTTTTTTAAATCTTTATCTTATTTTTATGAAAACTTTTAATTATAATATATTTTTGCATTATTTAGACCACTCTATAACTTTCATTTAGCTAAATTTCTCAAAATATCTCACATTCTCTCTTCTCCCCCACTTTCCTATCTCTTTTGGCAATAATGGGTATGTTTTTGACTTTCCACACCACTTCCTTAACCTACCAAACCTCTATCATATCACTTCCTACTCACACCTTTCCTTCCTTACCTTAACTTGTGATCTCTCTATACTTTGGGTTGTTTACACTCAACCTGAGTTAGATTTCCCTCTCTCCCACTTAGGTATGTTGACTAGAATTCCCTCCTATGCACCCCATTTTTTATTTAGTTCACTCCCTATCATCTACATTTTCTAATTCTCTATTTTCCCTGATGAAAATTTTCTAAGTGTTTAGCATTCTCCACTCTACACTCGTTTATTCTCTATAGGGAAAAACTAATGCTTCCCTCTTGTTCCCTATCCCATGGTTAAAATTATTTTCTCTTCCTTCTTATCCTAATCTTGACTTTAGCTTTGCCTCATTTATTTTAAGTAAGAAATGGTCAAATTTTTGAGAAGTTTAAAGACATAGGCTTTCTGTTTTCCATTTTAGTTTTGAGAAAAGATTATGTTATGCCATTTTATCTAACTTCTTATTCTAATTTTATTTTTATTAAGTTTTTAAAAGGAATTTTAATGGATTTAATTATTCATTCTCTTAAGAATCAATGTACTAGTAGATATCCACCAAGTTAGGAGTATTTTATGATAAAAAAAATTCTTAGAGGTAAGTCATTCATATCTTTAATATGAATAAGGTATTTTTTGCTTGTTGTGGTTCCATATTATTGGTGTGTTGCTATGATTGAGCATAAATTAATTGTATCATTGATTTCAAGCATGTATTATAGTTTTCTTCTTAGAAGTTTTTAAGCGTGATTTGAGTTCCCTATCATTATCATGATTTTGGTAATTTTGCGCATGATTTTATTAAATTACAATATTGCTATGTACCTATGTGATTTATTGTGTATGACATGTCTTTATACGTATTTTATGATATAGAATCATGCTACAATTAATATGGTAAATATGGGTGAATTTTTTGTATGTAGATCATCGGCCTAGTTGTTGTCTTACCTTTACTACTTGATTGATTTGATAGACCAATTAGCTTGGTGTGTGAATAGTCACTTAGTTTGTGGAGTTTGATCAACCAGTTGAGAAATTAGTCAATTAGTTTGACGAACCATTCGATAAGTTCTTATGAGCAATCAATCGGTTTACGAAACCCATCGAATGGTTACCTTCTAGCTAGAGTGGTGTGATCTCTACTTAAATACATTGGCCAGTTTTGTTTAACCCATTTATTAGTTTCCTATGAATAGTTAATAGGTGGAATCAACTAGTCCACTAGTTTGTTTCTTCATTTATTTATCAATTTTTTTTGCATGTCTATTATAAGAAGATAAGTTCACGAATCCTAGGGACTAGTTATTTCGTTGGCCTATTTTTTCTTGATTTACTTATTAATTCATATCCTTTCATTAGACCTTCTATATTCATATTTTTATAATATCACAAGATATTAATCATCATTAAAATCATATTTACCCTAAAACTAATATGGATAAAAATGATGATAATTGTTCCTAGATTTGGTTAAGTTTGGTGTCATCTATAAAACAAAATTGGTGACTCATATGCCTTGTGATGGGTTTGATTTTATCACTTGAAAATACCTAATTTGGATAATAATGGAATTAATTTATGATTTTTAATATTACTTGGTAATTAATAAATAATAGATTAATATTTTCTCTAACTTTTGACGTAGCTAGCAGGGAGTTAGTGGGTGAGGAGCCACATGTTTTGCATTTTCACTCAGCACCCATTTCCTTCTCTATCAAGTTGTGGTCAGAAAGGGGAATTCACATATATTTGAATTATAGGATTACATTATGGTTGTCCTGGTGGACAATTGTGTTTAGTTTAGGTGGTTGAGGTATCCAAATATGAATCCCTAGTGTTTTGTATTGTCCATTACTTAGGCAAATTTGGTATACCAACTTTTATCCCTCATATGTAACACCCTAAGTAGATATAAGAATGTGAAGGCTACCTTGGAGCACCTTTTAATTGATCGGTTGGACTCATAGATCAACATGAGTCCTTTTAGCATACTTTTTCCCCACTCACGTGATTCCTAAGAAATATTTAGAAAATTTCTTAAACTTATCATGAGGTTCACCAATCCTAAAAATTACTCCACGGGTAGCACATTTAACTATATAGTTTTTAGGATGAATTCCCCAAAGGAATGGTATACCATGTTTATATAAGTAGTCATATTAATCCTTATATCACTTTGCTCAATTTGGGGTTTTACATTCACAATGACTCAAAGAATGCAACTTTCTTATTGTGCCTCAACCACTAACTGCCTCAATACTATTTATCCAAAGAATCATCTAATTAGGTGGATGACAAGCTCACCCAACTTTAGCTCACAATCACAATTTTGCTCTAATACCATTTGTAACACCCTAGGTAGATACGACCATGTGAGGATTACCTTGGAGAACTTTTAAATTGATTAGCTAGCCTTACAGATCAACACAATTCCTTTTAGCACTCTTTTTCCCCCTCACATGCTTCTTGAGATATTTTTTAAAAATTTCTAAAACTTTCCAGAAGGGTCACCCCTCCTAAAAATTACTCTACGGCTAGCATGCTTAACTATGAAGTTCTTAGGATATAATCACCAAAAGGATGGTATACTATATTGATATGAGTAGCCATATCAATCCTTATAGCACTCCACTCAATTGGGGGTATTACATCATAGTAGAGGCATTCAGGTTATGGTGGGTGTAATATCCCAATACAAGCCCCATTAATGTACTTTAACCATATGTGGTGGATATGATATTCTATAGTGTATTATCCTTCACGCTACATACACTTGATGTGTTATGGGTGTGGTATTATTAGGGAAAAGCCTCTTTTGATGTATCCTAACCTTATATTGTGGATGTAGTGTCCCATTATGTGTATATGATTCTATGAGTTTTCTTTATGGTGAAGAACTAGGTGTGATCAAATAGATTATCTAAATGATTAGAAATTATATGATTACTAAAGGAAAATTTATAATATGGTTTACATTATGTGGTTATGATGTATTTATTGTAATATTATTCTTCCATGATCTCTATGAAAGCATGCCTTGTCTTATTAATACCATGATCATAAGTGTTGTTTTATGATGATATGCTTATCACCATGATATTATATAACTTCAATGTTCCTCATGAGCCCTTACTATATTTTAGGTAGTTTATTTTACCAATAGTTCATTACAATGATACTATATTATGTTATCACTGTGATGATCTAGCCTTTGGTCTAGTATAAAGGAGATGATTTTTAGGGATATGATTTTCAGCTAGAGTATATTGAGGATGATATCGTGGGCAAGAAATTAACTATTTCTTAGGAATTTGAGAGTTACTTTCCCGTGTAGTTTAGAGTTTTTCTAACTTGTTGGTTGACATTTTCTCACTTTATTGGGATGTTTTTTTTTTCATTCTAGTTATTTAATATATTGGCTTTTATTCCTATATGCAAATTTTTTTAAGTCTCTTGTATCCATAATACCATTTTATCCATAATTAGTGTAGAATTTTATGATTTTTAATGAGCATGAATTCTTCTATAGTTGTTCCATTTTACCTTATATCAGGTATTAGTTGTGTAATGATCACACCTCTTTCATAGTTGATGTGGTGGTAACTTTCCTTGGTTTTTCTTTTACAAATTATTCCACATTATCTTCAAAATAATATTTTTTTGGTTTAAAATTTATGGGTGTTATAAGTTGGTATCAAAGCTTATGCTTTTAAAGCCTCACGTTGGTTCACATAAATAAATTTCCTTAGCTTCATCCAAACTTTTAGAATTTGGTTCAAAATTTGGGAGTTTGTGTTGGTGTGGGTTCGGAGTTAGCCTTAAATTTATAAGGTAAGACAAACTTTGAGCCTTATGTGCAATATTATACTTCCATATGTTCTAACTTCATAGTTAACAGCTGGTCTACTATAATGTGATTTAGTATTTTAGGACTTTAATGGCTACAGAGCAGCATCTCGAGTGTTTCATGGTGGAAGTTAGGTCATACATAGAAAGGCAGATTTAATATGAGGAGGCTCTGTAGCGACTACTTCCACCTCCTTCTTCGATGTTGCCATTGAAGGATTGGTTTTATAAGGTTGATCTTCATCTCCCATTGGTTTTTTAGGGCCAGCAAGACACAGATGTGTTAGAGCATTCATTAGGGGATTTTCAAATGATTTATGAGGCTAGTGTTTACTAAGAGGGTAAGTGGATGGACATTGGAATGTTCCACTTTTGAGTTCGTGCTAACGAATGGTGGAGAGGTCCATAGTTGAGAGAATCCACTATATACCTATGAAAGACTTTTGTTCAGATGCTAAGGGCACATTTCTACCCCCACCCACCTAAGGATGGTATAGTACAATGAGTTCATTGCATTACTTCAGGGTACTTTTATTGTGGAGGAGTACTACACCTGCTATTTTAACCTAGTTGGATTTACTCTAGATGTCGACATTGATAAGAGGATGAAACTTCACCGATTTCAGTTGGGGCCGAGTTAAAAGCTTTAAGAGATGCTAGTGGGGACTCATGCATAGGATTTATAGGCAATGTGTGAATATGCCTTAGAGTTATTAGCAATTGTGCAAGCTAGTAGCACCCAATCAAGGCCCAAGCTGAGGTTTAATGGATGTCAACTCCAAAGGGGAGAAAAGCATTTATAGGGAAAAGGTAATCATTAGTCAGGGACGATAGCTAGTTGTGAGGTGGTTTTTATATTAGCATTGAGGTAAGAATTATCATGGGATAGATTATGTTAGATAATTGTTTTAATGTTAAGGATGTGGTAGGATGGGGAACCATCGGTTTGAGTGTTTTGGGGTAGTATCCTATAAGGGTAAGCACTTTCATAGGGTATAGTGCCTTAGACACCACCAACTTAGAAGGCTAAACTAATATATAGTGAAGCTAGTAGGATTGCTCCATAGTAGAGGGTTTATAGGATTCATACCTTTTAGCTAAGGTAAGGTTGAGGTAGTGTTGCGGGATAAAATCTAGCATTTGTTTAAATATGATGACTTAGTTGGAGGCTAATAGGCTAGTAGATGTCATCAGGCTATGTTTATGGTTTTTTCCCTTTCTACTTATGTTATTTAACTTGAGAGTTTGGGAGTAATTTGTGTCTTTTGCTTTTATAGCTATGGTAGCTATGATTCCTTCTGATATGATAGAGACTTTTATTGTGCTCAAGTTTAGGAATAGAATTCCATGTGCTAGGTTGTATATAGATGTGACCTTAGTCATTAAGCTTTTAGTAGACCTCATAGACCTTGAACTTTATGACTTCGATGTAATCGTTATGTTGGATATGCTCTTGAGATATCAAGCTATAAACAATTACACATAGGTATATGTAGTTTTTAAGGGAAAAAAGGTATTAAGGTCTCTTATTGAAGATGCAAACCTAGACCCTTAGTGAGGGTGGTGTCTACATTAGTTCCTGATACATTAGTACATAGAAGATACCCACTATAATTATGCAATATTTAAGATTTGGATGTTGAGGAGCCATTGATTGAGGGTATCCTAAAGGTATAAGAGTTTTCAAACATATTTTCATATAGGAACCCAGGTATACCACCAATGCATGAGATAGACTTCATGATTAACCTCTTAGTAGGAACAGAACCTATGCTAGAGGCACCATATTACCTAGCATCAACTAACATGGTAGAGTTACACACTTAGTGGAGTTATTGGAGAAAAGGTATATTAGATTGAGTGTATCACCTAAGGTAGAACCATTCCTTTTCTTTTAGGAAGAAGGATGGTAGATTGAGACTCTACATCAATTATCAAGGATTGAAATATGTTATGGTGAAGAACTATTATCCTTTACCTCAAATCAATAACTTTTTTTTATCAGCTACATGGGACTATAGTGTTTTTGAATATTAATCTTAGATTGGGGTATCATCATTTGAGGATCGCTGAGAAGAACATGTTGTAGATACCTTTCAAGATAAGGTATGGCTATTAAGTTTAATTTAATTTCCTTTAGACTCATGAAACTGCTTGCATTATTTTTGGTGCTCATGAACCGCATCTTCTAGCAGTACCTCAATTAGTTCATTGTGGTCTTCTTTAATGATATCTTAATATACACTAGGACTAGTGAAAAATATTAGCTACATCTTAGGCAGACTTTAGCAATTTTTATGACCCATCATTTGTATTCCAAGATCCTAAAGTGTGTGTTTTGGTTAGACAAGGTTGTTTTCCATGGTCATGTCATCTCAAGGGAGTGTATGTCGGTGGATCCTTCAAAGATCCAAGCTATATCAAAGTGGTCAACACCAATTAATATTAGGGAGATACATAGTTTTATGTAACTTATGAGAAACTATAAACATTTTATCTAGGATTTATCCATCATTTCTTATCCTTTGATTTCCTTGTTGAAGAAGACACCATGCCTTAATTAGGATGAGAAGTACACTAAGGCATTCTAGGAGCTTAAGAGGAGGTTGACTTCAGTTGTATTTCTTACTTGATCGTCTAGTACGAAGGGATTCGAGGAGTATAGTGATGCATCCAAGTAAAGTTTGGGGTATGTATTGATGAAGAACACTAATTGAAGTAGCATGAGCAGAACCATCCCACCCACAACATTGAGCTAGCTATAATGGTTTTTTCCTTCAAGATCTAGAGACATTAACTGTATTCAGTGTAATGTAGGTTCTACACTGACCATAATAGCCTTAAGTACATCTTTACTTAGTGTGAGCTGAACATAAGACAACAAAGGTTGATGGAGTTGATCAAGGACTATGATTTGGAGTTAACCTCTAGGGTATAACCAACATTTTAGCATATGCTCTTATTAAAAAGTATTCACACTTTTTGTGTTATTTAGCTATTTTAGAGTGGAATTAGTAAGATCTTTAGGAGTTGGTCATTGAGATCATTAGATTTAGGAATCTTGAGACAAGAAAAAGTGTTCTCATGATCACATCAACCATTTTTTATGAAATTTAAGCTAGCCAGCTAGGGGATGTCAAGCTCGAGCACGTTAAGTAGCTATAGCAGAGGGTAGAATGGTGGATTTCAAAATTTTGAGGATGGTAGTATCAGTTTTTGAGGTAGATGGTCACACTGAGCACAATATTTAAACTTTATACAATACGCTTTGGGTATTTAAACTCGAGTTTCATGGTAGCTGGGGGGATAGTCTGGGCTTTTTAGAGTTCTCCTACAATAAAAGTCACCACAAAATCATAGAGATGTCACCTTTTGAGACAATCTATAATCTAAAGTATCATAGTCCCTTGTGTTAAAGCAGCTAAAGTAAGAAAGTTGTGTTATGACATAAGATGGTAGAGGAAACTGCTAGGAAGAGTAGGTTGACTTAAGATTGAATGAAGGGTACCCGGGATAAGCAAAAGAGTTATATAGATCTATGGAGTAGGACATATGGGTTTTAGGCAGGTGACTGAGTGTTGTTGACGGTTTCACCCACCAAGGGTGTGATGTGTTCTGGTTAAAATGGAAAAATTTATCAAGGCATATTTGATTGTACAAGATTTTAGACTAGGTATGATAAATTTCTTATCGAATCACCTTACCTATTGAGCTTTTGCATATGCATAACATTATTTTTCATCTCTCAGTTGTGTTGATATATGCTAGATCTAAAACACATCATTTAGCTCGATACAATTAATCTCAATAAGGAATTTTCATATGAGGAGTGAACATTGAGGATCCTTGATACTAAGACTCATGAGATGAATATGAAGGTCATCCTACTTATGAAGATCTTGTGGCTATGCCATGAGCTAAGGAAGCCACCATAGAGTCTTAGGAGGAAATAACATGATGTATCTAGAGGATTTTTTTTAGAATTGTTGTATGTGTAATGACAATCTCTTTAAAGGGGGCATTACCCTTCTCTCATCTATTAACTCTAAGTTTTTATTTTCCTTTTGCTTGATAGCTTAGGTTTTGTTATGTTATGAGCTTACAAATATATTTTCTTTTGTAGATTTTGGGGATAAAGTCTCCATGTGCTAAAATAATTCAAATTGTATTTAAAATTATATTACCATAAAATAAATAAATTTAGGCTTTTGAAAGGGCTGAAAAAATTAATAAGGTTGTAAATTTCAAGTGCAATAATCAATAAGTTTACCTAACCAATTTAGTAGTATGCTTAGAAACTCGAAATTTTAATTTTGGATTAACAAGTCGATTGGTTTGCTCAAAGTGATCTATTGGTTGTCCTGTAAGGTCAAATATTTTTTCTGATTTTGATTCAAAAATCTTTCCTATATATATAAATACTTCAAATTATAATATATTTGTTCCAAATAGAATATTTGTGGCTTTTGGATTATTTTTATATTATTTAGATCATACTATGATTTTTATTTAGTAAATTTCTTTAAAAGTACTTTTTGAAGCATATCTCATCGTTTGTCTTCTCCCTCACTTTCTTATCTCTTTTAGCGTCCACTTTCTACACAAGCTTATGGGTTTTAAACCACTCCCCCAACCTACCAAACTTCTACCAAGTCTCTTACCTCTCTTACCTCATCTTGTGATCTCCTTACACTTTGGATTGCCCACACTCAACTTAATTCAGACTTCCCACTCTTATACATGTATGTCGACCAGCATTCCCTCCTATACAACCCATTTTTTATTCAATTTACTCTCTATCATCTATGATTACTAATTCTCTCCCTTTTCCTTATGAAAATTTCCATAGTGTTGGGCATTATCCTCTTTAATCAATTTACTTCTCTACAGTAAAATTATTAACTCTTCATTCTTCTCCTAATCTTAGAATGCTCTACCTTATTGTTCTTTAGAATGGAAGGGTTAAAGTTTTGAGGAAGTTTGAAGACCTTGGGCTTTGGTTTTGAGTTTTGAGTCTAAGAAAATGTTTTATTCTATAATTTTTCTTCTTCATCTTTTCTAATTTCATTGTTATTAAGTTTTGAAAAGGATTTTTAATCATTTAAATTCTTAACTCTCTTTGAAATTGAGTTCCTGGTATATAACCATCAAGTTAGGATTTTTATGCAAGAATAATGGCTTGAAGGTAAGGTATTCTTATCTTTCATATAAATAAGTACTATAGTTGATTATTGTAATTTTTTTTTCTTAGTGTTTTTGTGTTGAGCATGACTTATTATATTTTAGGAATCAAGCATATGGTAGATTTTTATTCTTGATATTTAAGCATGTTTTGGGTTACCTAATATTATGCCTAATTTTGGTAATTTTGAGCATGATTTCATTTAGTGCCAATATTACCATATATCCTTGAGATTCTATGTGTACAACATATCTCCTTATGTGTTTCATAACATAGATGCATGCTAATATTAATAAGGTAAAGTTGGGTGAAATTTTAGTATGCGAATCATAGGTTTAGGTGTTATATCACCCAGATCAATGGATTGGTTCATTGGACTGATCTACTAGTCGTGTGAATAGTCACTTGGTTTAAGGAGTTTGAACTATTCTTTGTGAGACTAGTCAATTGATTTTGCTAACGCATTAATGGTTTCCTTGTCACCAGATTGGTATGGTATCTACAAAGACCCATATAGTGATTTGGCTAAATCTATTGACTGGTTTCCTATGAACAATCGATTGGTAGAACCAACTAGTTGATAAGTTCCTTAGTTTCTTTTACTATGCAACTCTAGTATCACTAGTCTATTTAATAAGTCCTAGGGACCAATCAATTGGTGAGCCCACATTTTCTAGATGTACTTATTAATTAATATCCTTTCTTAAGGCATTTTGAATTAATGTTTTTATGAAATGATAACATTTTCATCATGGCTACAACCATGTTTACCTTCAAATTAATATGGATCCATATGATAATAATTAGGCCTCGATTTGGTTAAGTTTCATGTCATCTTAAAAAAATATTTAGTGGATCGTAACCTTGTGATGTATTTGGTGCTATCACTTAGAAACATCTAATTTGGAAAATAATGTAATTATTTAATTATATCACTTGTTAATTAATAAATAATGGATTGCGATTTCATTTGAGCCTTTTTTCTCTAACTCTTACGGTACCTAGTCGGGAGTTAATGGATGGGTCACCACGTGTATTATAATTTCACACTATAGCTATTTTCTTCTTTATTGGGGTGTGGTCCATAAGGATTATGTGCATATCTTTGACGTTTAGGATTATACTATTGTATGTCGGTATGGCATTCATGTCTAGTTTAAGTGGGTGAGTAATCCCATTTCAAGGCTCCTAAACCTTTATATTGTCAATTTCTTAGGTAGGAGCGGTATCCCAACTTCTAACCATCGCAGTGGAGGCAATCAAGGTGTGGTCACTAAAGGAAGATTTATAATATAGTTTACATTGTATGGTTATGATGCATTTACTGTATTATTATTGTTCCATTATCTTTATGCAAGCTTTCCTTGTTGTATTATTACCATGAGTCTGAGTGTCATTTTATCTTGGTATTTTTAGCACCATGCTACTATGTGACTTTAATGTGGATGAATCCTTACCATCCTTTAGGTGCTCTATTTTTCTAGTACTTCCTTGCATTGATACCATATTTGTGTGGTTAATGTGATGATCTAGCTTCTTGCCCAGTGAGGAGGAGATGATTTTTAGGGATATGATTCTTAGTAAGAGTATGTTGAGGATGATACCGTGGGTTAGTAGCTGGCCATTACTTAGGGATTTAAGAGTTACTTTCATGTGTAATTAATTGTTAGGCTAAATAACTATTTGTGCTTTTGTCCACTATGTTAGGATGTTTTTTTATTTTTTTATTATTTAAACACTTGGCTTTGATTTCTATATTTAGGTTTTTAAACTCTATCTCTTATATCTATAATACAATTTTACCAATTATTATTATAAAATAATATGATTGTTTAGTAAGCATGAATTATTCCATGATTGTTTCATTTTACCTTACATTAAGGGTGGATTAGGTGATAATCATACCTCTCTCATTATTGATATGGTAGTAACACTCCCCAATTTGTTTTTACAAATGATTCTACATTATCTTCAAAACGAAATTCGTTAGTTCAAAATATGGGGGTGTTCCAAGTTACCCTAGTTGAAAAATATGGGATCTCTAAACCCTCCACTATGGAGTAGTCTTACTAGCTCCACTATCTATTAGATGAGTTATCTGAGCTGGTTGTGTCTAAGCTATTGTACCATGTGAACCTTCCTACCCTTGTAAGAAGCTACCTCCATTAACAGAAAACATGACACTAAACCAACTACTCAACATAATCACTCATTGGGTGGTTCTAACCACATCGTCGACTTATCAAGCATCTTACTACTAGCTAACTTATCTATCCTCCATAGTGAGGTACATGACCTGGTTGGTGATTGTATATGGTCTGAAAATGCTTCACTCCTCCTCATCACCAATCTCCCTCAAATATTCTCTTGGCTCTAATTGGGTATTTTGGTCTTGCATAATCAATGACACGTTTAAGGTATATTCAAGTATGGCCTATAATTTTAGTACATGATTCCTCACCATCATCTGTTGAAGTATTAGTTTTAGCCACAGTTGGAATTGGTGAACCTTCATCCTTTCATTATCGTCGGCCTTCGGTAAAACATGGACTAAATATAAGTATTGGTTCTACTACTCCTCTATCGTAGATATACCTTAAAGCAACACCATAAACTCCTTATACTTCTCTATCCTTAGGTGATTAGAGTAGAAATGTTCCTTAAGAGTGTCCACAAAAGTCTCCCACTAATTTGTAGTGGTGCCTCTCATCTATTTAACTCTCCTCCACTCATCAGCATGACCTTGTGAGTGGAACACTCTAATTTACAATAACTTACCATCTCAGAAACAACTATCCATAAAAATATTCTCAAAATCCCTTAGTAATTGTTATAACACATCTTGGTCCTCCTTAACCTCAAAGATTGGTGGTCAGTGAACATCAACCTTGCAAAGCCAGTCCTCTGGTGACAAAACCAAGAAAGGAGGTGGCTGTGATGGTTGTGGAGCCTCTTCACGATGAATATGCCACTCCATGTATGCTCAAAATATTTTCATAAAACACTTAAGATGCCATCTCATAACCATTAAGATCCTAAAATAATTAATTAGGTTAGAAAAGTCCAACTCCTAGCTATGTAGCTATTACCCATGGAGGTAGCACATTACATATAAGGCCAAAATCTAATCCACTCTAAGAAATTCAATCCCAACTCCCAAACCAAACCAACTCTCGTATGATGACTAAATAAGATTCTATAAACTCGGAAGAGGCCAAAGAAATTCATTTTCAGAAAGCAGCATTAGGATTTAAAGCCTTAGGTTATGATACCATCATGTAACACCCCTAAATTTTTAACCAAAATGTTTTATTTTGTAGGCAATGTGGAAGTATTAATAAAGGTAAAACTAGGGAATGTTTCCACCACATGAACCATCAGAGGTGTGTAATCATCACCTAATCCATGCCTAATGTAAGGCAAAATAAACCAATAACAAAATAATGTGTGCTATACTAATGATACAACAATTATATTTTAGCAATGATGAGGATATTAATATATATAGAATAGAGAGTTCAAAAAACTAAATACATTGATTAAAGAAAAGAGTTCGATTTAATATGTGTACTCCTTTGAGACCTTGATTGGAAAATGGATGAGACAAGTATCATTTGATATGTATCTATCATATGGGGGAGTTCTAGGAAATAA
Organism: Tamarix chinensis; assembly: GCA_030549775.1. Taxonomy (NCBI): domain Eukaryota; kingdom Viridiplantae; phylum Streptophyta; class Magnoliopsida; order Caryophyllales; family Tamaricaceae; genus Tamarix; species Tamarix chinensis. The sequence continues at coordinate 36,418,933 of CM060171.1, forward strand.
ACTAACAAAAAAAATTCTGCCAATCCTATTTTCTAACATTGATGATTAGACTCACTCACATTCACAAACAAAACACTTACAGATACATCATCTCCGTGTAAGACAAGAAAAATGAGTTCTATTTGACTTTATAATTAGTAAATCACATATGAATGTGATTTTAGGTGAAGTTGGATGCTTTTTCATTCTCTTCTTATCTTTCCTATCATTTTATGTGTCTTAACCATTTAATTGACTTGTGTTCCATATTCATTTTGCTTGAGAATAAGAAACAATTCAATAATGTGGGAATTGATAAATTGATAAAATTACTAATATTAAGATTATTCTCTATCTTTATATATGCCTATTTCTATGGATTCTTTATGCATATTGTTGAATTTTCTATAAGATTCATGGATACTAGATCCTTTGAAATTTTGTTTTGTAGGTGCACTCAATGAATGCAAATAAAGCTGATATAAGGCAATATGAAGGCTTTGATTGAAAAGGAAAAGAAAAAAACTCTTAGATTCAACCTAATTAAGGAAAAGTGCAAAGAATAAAATTATAGATCTTCTTAGCTCTCCAACGCATCTATTACCACCTCATTTTGACTTCAGATGATGAAGTTACGAGTAAACATGGATTACCATGTTGATCAACATATCCATGTAGGTTTTGAATGTGACTATTCAGTTTCTCACAACAACATAGCCTAGTCATGTTAACCAACACAACTTGGTCTTGTTAAAGGATTTGTTTTCTTGGGGTAATTTTAAAGGATTTGATAGTTACATTTGATGGTAGATTTTATTAGAACTTATTTAAATGAATAAAAGGAAATTTAAGAGGATATATCTCCTTCTCTTTTGCTCTTTATTTTGTATTCCTATCTTTTATATTAATCTCTCTTTGAGGGAAAAAACCATTAGATTTAATTTTAAAGCTTTGTAATCATTTAGAGATAGCAATGAACTCTTCATATCTTTAATACCCTCGTTTTATCGTTTAGTCTATTACCCTTTTTATTTCATTAATATATAATTTCTATATTGTATCTATTGATTTAGTTATGAGTAGTTAGATTCCTTTTCAAGGATTCAGTCTAGTCTAAATTGTTGATTAACGATAAATTAGTTTAATTATGCATGTTGATTGCTTGAATTATTGATTATAATGGTTAAGTACTTCACTTATGGTTGAATTGCTTGATCACCGATTTGACTAAATATACATTTTAATCAAAGAACTAAAAGGAAAAGTTTAATAACAAGAAATCTAACAATTGAATGGGAGAATTGAACCATGAGAATATGCTAGAGTTTCATGGAGATTTAACTAATTTACCTTAGAATGTAATAGATTTAATTCAATTTAATACCATAAAAATAGGTTATTATTTTGGATTAGATACTGATTCTCGACATTAAAAGAGGCTATTAATTAATTTAGGCTACTTCACCCTCTTGGATTTAGGTAATTATTTGGTAATTAAATTGGTTATTCATTAATTATTAATTTATGATGACAATCTAATCCTAAGATTTTAATTAGATTTTTATTACCCTTATCTTTACTATTTGATTTTTTTTTGTTAGTCATTTTCTACTCCCCAAATTTGATTTTTCTAGATAATCCATAAATGGTGAAGATTCAGTAATTAACAATAATATACCTATGGGATATGACCATAATGTGTTATGACAAGTCCGTGCCCATATAGATTTTTTACACCATGTTTTTGGCATCATTATCTAGGAATTTAGCATTGTTAGATCAATAATATATTCTAATTTAAATATAGAGAGCATACCATATTTCCCGTCCCAAACCCTAACCACATCTCCACCTACAGGTGCATGAATTAGTATCCACCAACAAGTGACTTACATAATCTACAACATACCCAGCATACCCAACCCCATTTCTCTATTGGTGGCTTCTCTTCCACTACCCGCATTGACTGGAATCTTTAGTTTAAGACCTTAGATCAGGGGTAAAAACAACTCCTTGAATCCATTCACACTTCAAGCAATAATTATAATGTTCATTTTAATGAATTATAATCACTCTTGGACGGGTTTTGCAATGCCACTTCTGAGATGTACACAATAGTGCAAGATATGTATAATTGGCATCTTGCCCAGGGATACCCACCACCTCCACCACCACCAAAGTGGTATTTATTGTCCATTCCCTATTTTTACTCCTTTCACACATTAGGAACAATGTGTCAACCAAGTATGAGGGAATATGTCACATGTTTTGTGTTCTTTTTATGTTGAGTGACATTTCATGTTAATTTTCTATCTTTGTGTGTTATTCTATTTCATTATTTGAGTAATATTCAATTTATTTATAGTTTAAGTTTCGTCTATTTTATATCTCTCTTATTTAAAAAAACACATGCATATCTAAGTTTACTTACCTTAAAATTGAACCAGGAATCTCTTTTCTATGTCTAATTGGTGAAGGTGTTATTTGTGAGATTTTTTTCTTTCGCTTTAACTCTAAACTATATGGATATAAGAATTAATTTCATCTTAATATACCTAACTAGTACCTAAGCTCTTCTAGTGACTTAGAATACTCTTTGGTTACTAGAGAAATACAAAAAAAAAACTGATGCTTATCGCACTGAGTACCTGGCACTGCACCCTCATAAGTATGGTTGTCACATCGGTAGGTGTTATGTATGATATGATTATAAAAGAGAGAGAGAGAGAGAGAGGGAAATGAGAACTCCTTTAACACCTTGAGTGGAAAAAGTTTGGGCTAAGTTTGATTTGATATGTGTCTATCACTAAGGGAGTTTAAGGAATTAACTGAAAGAAAAATTATGTTGATCCTATTTTCCAAAGTTGATGAGTTGACTCATACATATTCACATACACACCTTCACATAAAAAAAATGAGAACTCATTTGAGAACTTGAGTGGAAAAGGGATGGGTTATGTGTGATTTGATATGTGTCCATCACTTGGAGAGTTCTAGGGAATCTATTGAAAGAAAATTTATGTTGATCCTATTTTCCAACATTGATGAGTCAACTCACACACATTCACATACAAAACACTTATAGATATATCGTATCCATGTAAGACATGAAATGTGATTTATATTTAGCTTCAGGTTAAGTAAATCACTTATGCATGTGAGTTGAGTTAAAGTTGGACACTTTTGCATTCTCTCATTATCTTTCCTTTAATTTTCTCTGTCTTAACTATCCACCATGACTAGTGTGCCCTATGCTTTTTACTTGTAACAAGAAATAATTCAAGCATGGAGGATTAATAAATTGGTAAATAACTAATATAAGGATGATTCTCCCTCTTTTATATATGCCTATTTTCATGGATTCTATATGAATATTGTTTATTTTTTATTAGATTCGGGGATACTACATCCTTTGACATTTTGTTCTGTAGGTGCACTCAATGGAAGAAAAAAAGGATAATATGAGGTAATATGAAGGCTTTAATTGGAAAGTGAAGAATATTTCCTTTGATTCAATCTTAATTTGAAAAATTACAAAGAATAAAAATTATAGATCTTCTTCTCATCTTTCCAATGCAAAGAAGTTATAAGCCAACATGGCCATGCAGTTTTTCAACATGACTACTCAGTCTTTGAATCCAACACAGCCTAGTCATGTTGACCAACATGGCCATGTTAGGTGTTTGATTTTTTTCCTAGTGCAATTTTAAGGGATTGGACAATTACATTTGGTGGCGGATTTTGCTAGACCTAATCTAGGACGACTAAAAAGAGATTTGAGAGCATATCTTTTCTTCTTTATTTCTCTCTATTTCTTATTCCTATATTTTTTTTTACCTCTCTTTGATGAAAAAACCCATTAGATTTATTTTTGAATTTTTCTAATCATTTAAATTCGGTGATCAACTCTTCATATTTTCAACACCTTAGTTCTATCTTTTAATTTATTACCCTTCTCAATTCATCATTGTCTAATTTCTCTATTGTGTCAATTGATTTAGTTATGAGTGAGTAGATTCCTCTTATAGGATTGGATCGCGTATAAATAATTAATTAGTGATAAAATAGTTTAATTTCGGTTTTGATTTCTTGAATTCTTGATTTCAATTGTTAAGTTATTTACTTATAGTTGAATTGTATGATCACCGATTTGGCAAAATATAGGTTTTAATTTAAGAACTAAAAAGTGAAGATTAATAACTAGAAATCTAACAATTAAACAGGAGAATCGAACCACAAAAGTAGGCTAGAGTCTCTTGGAGATTTAACTTATTTAGCATAGAACGTAATGCATTTAATTCAATTTAATACCATGAAAATAGGTTATTAATTTGAATTAGATACAGCTTTTTGACCTTCAATAAGGCTACTAGTTAATTTATGCTATTTCACCCTCTAGGATTTAGGTAATTATTTGGCAATCAAATTGATTATTCATTAATTATAAATTTATGCTAACAATCTAACCTTGGGATTTTAATTAAATTTTTACTTCCATTATCATTAATGTTTGATTTTATTTTGTTAGTCATTTTCTACTCTCCAAATTTGATTTGTCTAGATAGTCATAAATGGTAAAGTTTTAGTAATTAACAATGAAATTCCTATGGTATAAGACCTTAACGTACTATAATGAGTCCGTGCACATGCAGATTTGGCCCACCACTACTGACCCACAACATCATCCTAAACATACCACTACTGACCCACGACATCATCCTAAATATACTCTAGTTAAGATTTATAACCCTTCAACTCATCCATTACTCGCAATACTAGAAATCAGATCATCATAGTCACCATATAAATGCAATATCAGTAAGATGAAGTACATTTAAAACAGATTAACTGAATCATGGTAAGGGCTCATGTTGCACAATGAAATCACTTAGTAGCATGTTAATAAGCATACTAATATAGTTTGAGACTTAGGCTCATGATAACAATAAAAACGGCGTACATGTAAGTAAATCATGGAGGAATAATCACACAGATCATGCTTTAGAATCACATTACAAGAACCTATTATAAACCTTTCTTTACTAACCACATATTTTTAGTTATTAACAAAACCACACCTAGTTCTCCACTAAGAACAAAAGTTATGGATGCATACACATGCAATAGGATACCACACACATTGCATCAAGATATGTTACAAGGGATTTTCTTTGGGGGTACCACACCCACCACACATCAAATCCACTTATCATAAGGGATAATGCAAAATGGGATACCACACCTACCATATAAGGTTATAATACATCAAAGGTGCTTTTACTAGAATAACTTACCCACCACACCTTGAATACCTCCACTACAAGGGCTAAAAAAGTTAGGATACCAGACCTATCTAAGTAATGGATAATATGAAGTACTAGGGATTTGTATTGGGATACCTCACCCATTAGTGCTAGAAACAGATTCCATGTCGACCTGCCATAATATAATCCTATGCTCCTAATATATGTTCATACCCCCTACTGACAATAACCTGGTAGAGAAGGAAAAAGGTAACAAGTGAAAAGATGGAGATATAAAGAGACCGATGCATTAACTCCTAGCTAGTTACCTCGAGAGTTAGGGAAAGAGGCCAAACAAAAATCTTATCTATAATTATTAATTACCAAGTGATATCAAAAAATCAAAGTTTAATTCCATTAATAACCAATTGGTTCTTAGAAATGATAACACCAAGCAATCACAATGCATTTAAGCCCCTAATTGGGTATTTAATAGTAACATTAAACTTAACCACACAAGGCCTATAATATCATCATTTTGATCCATATTAGATTCAAGGTAAGCATGGTTGGAATCATAACTAAAATGTTGTAATTATACAAGAATAGTAATATAGAAGGCTAAGAAAGAACGTTAAATATCAAGAAAACATGGCACAAATATAAAGACCAATTGATCATTTCCTAGGATTTGTCTAATAGTTTGTTTGTACCAGACCTGATAAGAAACTAAAACTAGAGAACTAGTCATCTTGTGGCTCCATCAACTGTTCTTAGAAAACTACCCAATGGGATAGGTTAAATCAACTAATAGGTCTAAGCATTGGCTAGACCACTGTAGTCACAAGGCCATCCATAGATGGGTAAAACTAATGGACTATTCATGGGAACCATTCAATTGCTCCATCAAACTAATCGACTACTCTCATAACTATCCAAACAAAATTTCCAAACCAAGTGAACATTCACACAACTAGTTAATCGGTTTGTTGGACCGATCTACTTATATAGGTAAAATAGCACCAGAGGTGTGATCCACTTAAAAAAAATTAATCAAATTTTCCATAATAATTCTTACATGCTTCTAATTTATAAAACACATAAATAGACATACTAAACACATAAGTATAGTGTATACTTAGCACTTAACATGAGTATGCTTTAAACAACCAAAATCATACATAATAATAAAGAATTTGAAACATACTTAAAATAAAAAGATGGGAACTTTACAACTTGCTTTAATCCAAGAATTTAATAAACTTATACACAACAAACAAATACACTAAGAATATAGAACCACATCAAACAATAACAGACCATATTCATATTAGAGATAAGATTGATTTACCTTACTCCTAACTTGATGGTTATCTATGAAGACCTCAATTCCTAAGAGAATAAAGAATCATAAAAATTGAAACTGTTTTTCCACAATTTAATAAGAAAAAATAAGAAAAAATAGATGAAGACAATTCTTATAACCCAACCTTTTCTAAAAATAGAATTCCATGGGGAATGAAGTTAATATCTTCAACCTTTATAATATCTTCAACCTTTATCAAAAGCTTAATCCTTCATTACTTAAGAGAAATATGGGAGAGTTAAAGCTAAGGTTATGAGATGATAGAATAGACAAGAATTCGACTAAAGGATAAGGAAGAAAAGGCAAGCCTCTATTTTTTCTGAATAGAGAAGAAAAAGGAAGGAAAAATGGATAATTCCCAATACTTGGAGATTTTTCACAAAGGAAAAGGGAGAGAATGAGTAAGTACATATGATAGGGAGTGAATAGGGAAGAGTTTTGATCGACCTACAAAAGTGGGAGAGAGATAAATCTAACTTGGGTTTAGTGTGGGCAACTAAGGTATAAGGAAAACACATAATGAGGTAAAACAGGTGGAGTGTGGCTAGAAGAAGAGATAGGGAAAGTGAAGGGGAAGAGAGAGAAGGTGTGCAATGCCTCTGAAAATATTTTAGAACATTTTAGCTAAACAAAATAGTAAAATGATCTAAATAATATAAAAATAATTCCAAAGCACTAAAATATGCTTATTAATACAAATAGATTCTAGTTAGAAATTTTCATAGATATTGGAAATAGATTTGAATTAAAAGATAAAAAAAGATCTAAAATATTAAGGTAACTAGTTGATAAGTTTAAGCAAACCAGTTGACTAGCTTATTAGAAAATAAGATTGTCAGTTCTTAAGCATACTAGTCAATCTATTCTTGGGACTAGTAAATCAATGTGCCTGATATTCATAATTTTATTCAAATTTCAAGCCATTTACAAAACCAAAACTCATTTATTTTATGTCAACATAATTAACATATAATTTGAAGGATTTGAAGATGAGGTATTACACATAAAGAGTTGGAATTGGTAGTTATATGCTTCACTAGAATAGACATTACACCCTAATCCTATAATTTATCTTACCTTTGACTCTAGGTGTAACACCCTGAGTTGATATGACCATATGAGGGATATCTTAGAGTACTTTCAGAGTGATCAGCTAGCCTCATGGATCAACACGATTCCTTTTAGCATGTTTTCTTCCTACCCACTTGTGTCCTAAAATAATTTAGAAAATATTAAAAATTTCCCAAGAGGGTGACCCATCCTAAAAAATAGTCCACGGCCAACACGCTTAACTATGGAGTTTTTAGGATAGAATCACCAAAAGGATGGTATACAATGTTGGTATAAGTCTCTAAATCAACCCATATAACACTCCCCTCAAATTAGGATATTACATTCATCCCCACATAAAGAATGCAAATTCCTCGATGCACATCAACCACTAACTATCTCAATATATTTTATCCTAGGAATTGTCTCCATGTTCAACTCACAATTTCATTTTGCTCTGATACCATTAGTAACATATTGAGTTGATATGACCATGCAAGGGATACCTTATAATATTTTTGGATTGATCATTAAATCCACAGATAAACACGAGTCCTTTTAACACACTTTTTCCCAACTCATGTGCTTCCTAAAAATATTTTAGAAATTTTTAAAACGTTCTAAGAGGGTCACCCATTCTAAAAATTGCTCCGTAGCAAGCACACTTAATTATGGATTTCTTAGGATAGAATCACCAAAAAGATGGTATATTGTGTTGATATAAGTAGTCATATCAATCCTTATAATACTCCCCTCAAATTAGGGTATTACATTCTCCTCCACATAAATTTTGCATGAGAATCAAGCCAATTTTTGGGTCTTTTATTTGATTTAATGTTATGATGTTGTTTGAGGTAAAGTTTTAATTGAAATAAGGTTAGATAATGAATTTTAATGAGTTTTTTAAGTGAATAAATAGAATGGTTCCATGAAATGATTGATTAGTTTTTCATTTTAGCAAAATAGGCTTTCTTGAAAAAATCAATTGACTAGTTGCAGGAACCAATTGATGGATTTGTAGAACAATCTGTCGGTAGGCCCAAACTGATCGATTAGTTTGCCTAGCTAGGCATATTTTACGAACTTGATTTTCTAAAAATTCTCTTATAATGAAATGGAACCTTATAAACCTATGCTAAATTAACCCCAAAAGATTCCTAACCAATTTCATTATGCATTTAGGCAATATATTTCCTTAGATCAATCTAGAGGTTAATTTGGACAATTAAGGGGGAGAGATGACCTCAACCTTATCTTCTTCCACCTCTCTCCCCTACATGTTTCTGAGATAAATGCTTCAATCTCAAGAACGAATCTTCGTGTCTAGAATATTCCTTCCATTTTGACCTTTCATTACTTTTCTTGTGTATTCTGGCCTAATTTACCTACATTCTCTAAAAATTCCATTTGAGATTAGGATAATATATGAACATATCTCAGATAAAATTTGTCTATTTTTCTCAAATTCAAAGAGTGATATCTAGTTTTTCATGTTGTTCCTAAACCCTCTATTATCCCTATCAATTTTTGGCTATAAATAGCCCCAATCATCCCTTTTATGCACCTTCCTTTTAGCCACCAAAATCCTTAACTCTTTGTATTCACCCTTGCGCTTCAAACCTTGTAATTCATTTTCTTACACTCTTCTAATCTTGCCTCTAGTTCTCTCTTATATTTAATTACTAAGGAAGAGTTAGATTTGAAAAAAAAAAGACTGAGTATTTCAACTGAGCATTCCCTTTTTCCCTTTAAGTGTGGTATGTCCTTTTTTCCTTTTGGTTTAAGTTCAAAATTAATAAGGTTTTGGTGATAATTTATGAGTTTAATATTTAAGGTTTAAGGATTTAATCTAGCATTTTATATGGATAAATCGAGGGTTTTGCATGGATGGATCTAGGGTTTGCATGGTCGAATCTAGGGATTCACGTGAGGGCTTAGGGTTTGCGTGAAAAGTTAGAAAGGTTGCATGGGATGTGTAAAGTCTGCATGGGAGTGAAATTTACATATGGAGCATTGATTTAGGATGTGAGGAAGGCAATGTAAGTGTTGTTTGGGTGTTTGAACACTTTGGATGAAAAATAGTACGTGGATCAATATAAGGGTACGTAGGAGACGGAGCTAGGGTTTTGATATGGCTAACTAGGGTTTGGTGGTAACATGTGTGTACTTGGAAAACAAAGTCTGATGATGAACATGGGATCGTTGGTTGTGAGAAATGGGGTGTCAAAATGATTTGGGTTGTGTGTGGAGGAGTAGGATGGGCCACTTAGGCCTAAATTAGGGTTTCTAAGAAAAACCCTAGAGTATGGAAAAAAATGGACTTGGAGGTGTGCAGTAGTGGGCCTTGACCCACATAATTTTGGTGTTAGAGTTCTTGTGTGAGTTTGAGTATAGAGGAAAGGTTGTTGGACAAGTTAGGGGGCACAGGGTTCTCATGATATGATACGGGTCAATTGAAGAATAAGTGACAATAGAGTGATTCATGCATGTCTGGGTGAAAGCTTGTGAATAAGATACTTAAGACATTAATCACTTAGAGTGGAAGATATTGAGACGGGTCCAACCGATCCATGGGTTATGAATAGTGGTTAGGGTTTTTACCCTATGTGTGACTGATCCACTGGTTATAATAGTGGTTAGGGTATTTACCCTATGTGTGACCGATCCAACGGTTATAATAGTGGTTGGGGTAGGATGTTCACCGATTATAATAGTCGGGGATCCCGAACTCAATAAAAAAACTAGAGTTTTTGTTAAGGCACATAAAAGATACTAATTACTTACAGTGGAACACTATGCGAGCAGGAGCCGAGCCGATCCACTGGTTAGGAATAGTGGTTAGGGTTTTTACCCTACGCGTGACCGATCCACCAGTTATAATAGTGGTTATGGTTTTTACCCTATGTGTGACCAATCCACTGATTATAATAGTTGTTAGTGTAGGATGCTCTATGTGTGACCGGCCCACCAGTTATAATAGTGGGAGGTTCCTGTACTTACATGGATTTGATAAAAAAAATTATGGTGTGAATCAATTTATGATCAGAGATTAATTAAGTAATTAATTTGATCTATAAATGGGCCTTTATGTATCTACCCAAATGATTGTTCGATATTATGTTATCATGATGGTTTTTTATGTTCTTTTACTCTTATGCATGGTTTATGTGATTTTATGTGTTGGCCTTAGTGCACGGTTACCTTGCTCAGTATGTAGCGGACTTATCACCCTTTTTATAGCTGGTGTTCATTCCCACAAGTAGTAGACCCTTCTGACTTTGTGCAGGTGGGTGAGACATCAGGTGGAGTTGTGTGTTGAGCATTTTTTGGCTCCAAGTTCGAGAGTAGTGTGGCCGGATTCACTCTTCTTTTTATTTTATCTTCATTTTCTATTTCCTTTCTATCGGATTTACTATCTTATGATTTATTACTTGTATTGTGTATTTTAAAATGAATCTTTTATCAATTGTTAGTTTATCTCTATTTCGAATATGAATTACAATCCTTTACGTGTACTATGATATTTGGTGTTATGATTCTTCTAGTTCTTTCATAAAATTTTGGTTTGTGTTTAATGTTAATCTTTTTAGCCTTAGCACTTGGTACTGAAACGGTCAGAGTAAACTCGTCTGGTACTAAGTGTGGCGGTAAAACCCCTAGAATTCACAAGTCTTTAATTTTAAATTCTTCCGCTTTTGAAAAAAGAAGTAGTGAAGTTTCGGGTGTTACAAGTTGGTATTAGAGCTTGTTTCGACCACGTTATTCCAATTTTTTTTTTACTTTTTAAGTTGATACCATAGGTTTGTATAAGAGCAGTTGGTCCTTTTGATCACGCTTTTCTTTGAAAATAAATTTAGTTTACGGAATTTTTACTTGATTTTGAAGTGTGTTTTGACCGTTCTTTGGTTTAAAACTTTTTTTTTAGCTGATACGACAAGTGGTATCATTTTCAAAATGACCTTGATTTGAAATGTTTTTGAACCAAAAAGGATTTTTCATTTTAAGCATTTTGATTCCAGCCATGATGAGAAATGAAGGGTAGAATTCTTATTAAGTTTGTTCTTAAGGGGGTAGTTCTTATAAGTATTGTTGTTAGTATGGTGTCCCTATCTGCTTAGAACCTTTTCAACCCTAACCCTAGTGGCTCTAGGAGACTTCGGGGACGAAGTCTATATTTAAGGGGGTAGTAATGAAATGCCCCAAAAATTCTAATTTTAAAAATTATAGTTAAATAAGATTTTATTAGGAAAATTATCTAAATAAATTATTTTTATTAAAATAACAAGGAAATTTATTAGGGCAAATCAAGAAGAAATTTATAACTATTTTAATTAGGAGAAATTTGGGTGTTTTAGCTAATTTTATTTTTGAATTAATTAAATAAATTATTTTATTTAAAATAAGAAGGAGAAAATAATCCCAAATTAATATGAATTTTGTAAATAATTTAATTGAAGAAAATTAGGGTGTTTTGCTAATTAAAATGGAATTTATGAAAAACCTTTTAAAAATCCTAAATTAGCCAAAAAAGGGATTTAAATATTATTTTATTTAACATTATTATTTTTAATTATCCCAAATATTCAAATTAATTTAATTGGCCCTAACCCACCTATTTTTCTTTTTCCCTTTTCCTTTTTCCTTTTCTTTCTTCCTTTTTCCTTTCTTTTTCTTTCTTCTTCTTTTCTTTTTCTTCCTCCCCTCCCCCAAGTTAGGCTTGGCAACATCCCATTTTCTTTCTTCCTACCACGGCCTGTTTCTTTCTTTTCTTCTTCCTTCGACAGCGAGCGCGACAAGTTTCTTCTCTTTTTCCCCCCAATCGGTTGGCTTTCCCTCCTTTTTCCTTTCTTTCTTTTTTCCCGAACTACCAGTCTATCCCCTCCTTTCCTCTTTTTCTTCCTTCTTTCTTCTTCCCCTTCCTTCCATTGACCACCTGCAACTTCGTCGACCTGCTCCGCCACCCCAACTCCCTAATTTGTCGCCGCCAACCTCATCGTTTGACCGACCATTCTCCCTCTATCATCTCCTGCCGAACCGTCAACCTTTTCGTCCAACCAAATCTCCCCTATTCTCGCGTGTTTCTCCTTCTCCCAACCAGCCATACCTTACCACGTTCGACGTAGATTTTCTTCGGCCAGATGCTGCCGGCGAACTCTAACCCAACTTGCCCTATTCCCTCATCGTCTCACAAACCTCACCGTATCATTTAAACCCTATAAATACCCCCGGATTGAGCTCTGTATTGAGCTTTGGTTGTTTTCCTAGAAAACATACCTTGTCGCTGCCGCCATTTCAGAGGTCATTTCCGCCGCCTCCGGCCAACAAGATAGTAATTCTAGCCACCCGAGTACTCCATGCACCACCATCTAACTAACCAAACCACCCATCCCCCTCGATTATTCCTGCATAAGCCACCCCGGCTGTGCAAAGTTTTCTTCCCAACCATCCCTTCCTTCCACCTCCGCCGCCCTTTGCACCACCCTTAGTATCTTTGCTATTATTATTTTGGTATCATTAATATTATTATTAGGGTAAAGTCTTCAACCTTACATCATCAACTTTTATAATATTACTATTTATCTTATATTTTTAGCAAGATAGTAATTAGTTAATGTCATTTTTATTAATATGTTATTATTTTATCAAAATCATAGTCTTAGACTAAGTTAGTAATTAAAAGTATTTTTGGTAGGAGGGAATCTAATTTTAGCTTTTTCCTCAAATAGGTGAGACCAGTCAAGACCCTAAGGAGGCGTAGGAGCGTGCTCCAAGACCGGTGTCATTTTAGGTAAGGGTGTTACTAAGGCTTTATGCGTGTTGATGTGCATTATATAATTTTTATGTTATGCATCCTATATTTATCATTATATTGATTTCATATGTGGTATGACGTGGAGTTGAAGTGTGTTCATGTGTTGTTAGATGGCATGCGTATCATGTATATGTGATGAAATATTGTGGTATGTGATAACATGTGTTGTGACCCTGTAACACATGCATGTGAGGATGTTAATATGGTTTGTGTGGGGGAAATGATGGAAAAGGAGAATGGGGAAATAAGTTGACCAAGGGATTGAGTTGCCTAAGTATTTTAATGATCCATGAGGGGAAGAATAAAATGGGGATTTTAAATAAAATAAAAGAGTGGCAAAATCTATGGTTGTGCATTGGAGTTTCTAATTTAGGGTTTTGTGTGGGAGAATCAAATTTATGGTTTTGCATGCGAGAATCTAATTTATAGTTTTATGTGGGAGAATCTAATCTATGGTTTTGTCTGGGAGAATTTAATCTATGGTGTAACATGGGAGAATCTAATCTATGGTGTAACATAGGAGAATCTAATATATGGTTTGCATGGATTGAATTTAGGGTTTTGTATGGAGAAACCTTGGGTTTTGTGTGGATTGAATTTAGGGTTTTGTATGAAGGAATCTTGGGTTTTGCATGAAACAATTTAGGGGTTTTTATGGATGGACTTAAGGTTTTACATGGCAGATTTTATGGTGTTGCATGAGAGGATCTAATCTAGAGTTTTGTATGAATAAATCGAAGGTTTTGCATGGATGGATCTAAGGTTTGCATGGTTGAACTAGGGATTCATGTGAGGGCTTAGGGTTTGCATGAAAAGTTGGAAAGGTTGCATGGGATGTGTAAAGTCTGCATGGGAGTGAAATTTACATATGAAACATTGATTTGGGATGTGAGGAAGGTAATATAAGTGTTGTTTGGGTGTTTGAACACTTTGGATGAAAAATAGTACGTGGATCAATATAAGGGTATGTAGGAGACCTAGCTTGGGTTCTGATATGGCTAACTAGGGTTCGGTGATAACATGTGTGTACTTGGGGAATAAAGTCTAATGATGAATATGGGATCGATGGTTGTGAAAAATGGGGTGTCATAATGATTTGGGTTCTGTGAGGTGGAGTAGGATGGGTCACTTAGGCCCAAATTAGGTTTTCTAGGAAAAATCCTAGAGTAAGGAAATTAATGGACTTAGAGGTGTGTAATAGCGGGCCTTGACCCACATAATTTTGGTGCTGGAGTTCTAGTGTGAGTTTGAGTATCGAGGAAAGGTTGTTGGACAAGTTAGGGGCATAGGGTTTTCATGATATGATACGAGTCAGTTGGAGGATAAGTGTAAAGGGAGTGATTCATACATGTCTGGGTGAAAGCTTGTGAATAAGATACTTAAGACATTAATCACTTAAAGTGGAAGATATTAAGACAGGTCTAGCCAATCCACAGGTTAGGAATGGTGGTTTGGGTTTTTACCCTATATGTGACTAATCCACCGGTTATAATAGTGGTTAGGGTTTTTACCCTATGTGGGACCAATCCATCGATTATAATAATGGTTAGGGCAGGATGCTCTATGTGTGACCCGCCCACTAGTTATAATAGTCAGGGATTCCAAGCTCAATAAAAACAAACTAGAGTTTTTGCTAAGGTACATAAAAGATACTAATTACTTACAGTGGAACGCTATGCGAGCAGGAGCCGAGCCGATCCACTGGTTAGGAATAGTCGTTAGGGTTTTTACCCTATGCGTGACCTATCCACCGGTTATAATAGTAGTTGGGGTTTTTACCTTATGTGTGACTGATCCACTGGTTATAACAGTGGTTATAGCAGGATGCTCTATGTGTGACTGGCCCACCGGTTATAATAGTGGGAGGTTCCTGTACTCGCATGGATTTGATAAAAAGCGTGGTGTGAATCAATTTTTGATCAGAGATTAATTAAGTAATTAATCCAGACTATAAATGGGCCTTTATGTATCTACTTGAATGATTGTTCGATATTATGTTATCACGATGGTTTTTTATGTTCTTTTATTCTTATGCATGGTTTATGTGATTTTATGTATTGGCCTTAGTGAATGGTTACCTTACTCAGTACGTAGTGCACTGATCACCCTTTTCATGGGTAATGCTCATTCCCATGAGTAGTAGGCCCTGCTGACTTTTTGCAGGTGGGCGAAACATCAGGCGGAGCTGTGTGCTGAGCATTTTTTGGCTCCAAGTTCGAGAGTAGTGTGGCCAGATTCACTATTCTTGTTATTTTATCTTCTTTTGCTATTTCATTTGTATCGTATTTACTCTCTTATGATTTATTACTTGTATTACGTATTTTAAAATGAATCTTTTATCAGTTGTAAGTTTATCTCTGTTTTGAATATGAATTACAATCTTTTACGTGTACTCTAATATTTGGTGTTATGATTCTTCTAATTATTTCATAAACTTTTGGTTTAAGTTTAATGTTAATCTTTTTAGCCTTAGCACTTTGTACTGGAACGGTCGGAGTAAATCGGTCTAGTACTAAGTGTGGCTGTAAAACCCCCAAGGTTCACAAGTTTTTAATTTTAAATTCTTCCACTTTTGAAAGAAAAAAAGTAGTGAATTTTAGGGTGTTACAACAGGGGTATAGGAGAAGTTGGGTGTCATGTAACGGGGTGTCTAGGGGTGTTTGGCATGAAGTGTAGACAATGAAGAAGGAAAGGGGAAAGGCTTAGGCCACACGGGGGAAAGAAGAGAGAGGGAAGGTTGGGCTACACATGGAAAGAAGGGAGTAAAGGGAAGTGGGCCACGAGAGAGAGAAGGAGAGAGGGAGGAGGAGTTAGCCCAACATAGGGAAGGAAGAAAACAAGGAATGGGTAGAATTGGGTTTGCCAGAGGAAAAAGAAAAGAAGAAGGAGGCCTAAGGGAAGTAAAGAGAAATAATGAATAAAAAAAGGAAAAGGAAGAAAAAGGAAAATATATTTAGAGTTAAGAGTAGAAATTAAATTAAAATTGGGCTATTGGGAGAAAGATGAATTTAATTTATCCAAAAATTAGGTTATTAATTTAAGAAAAAAAATTTGATAAAATTATGGATTTCAGGTTTAGTTAAAAGAGCAAGATAAAATTATTATTATTATTATTATTATTATTATTATTATTATTATTATTATTATTTAAATAATTTATCTATGTTTTTAAGTTAAAGGTTCATAAAAATAATTTAATAAAAATTTAAATATTAAATTTTTTCAAAAAAAATGTTAAATATTTAAATTTGACATTTTAAAATTTTAGGGTGTTACAATATTGAACTAGATTTTTCTATTTGTTATGATAATTTTATCCTTTTATCATGTTTTCTTTGTTGGCCTAATTTTGTAGGAAAAGATAAAATCAAGGAAAGTAGGAAAAATAACTAAGGAATATAATCACAATATGAGGAGTAAAGCTTGTAGTCATGGAAATTTGGATTTACTATCATGCAAGAACCTAAAAATGAAGTTATATAGAAAACACAAGGCAAGATAATGAATAGAGAGGAAATATAGATGCCACATATTTTTGAAAATACTACCAATATTTCATGGTTTTGCTCCTCCATGTGCTTCATTAACTCGTCTCACGTGCATGGTTTTATGCCAAAAATATGGGTTCCCTATATTAACTAATACGAAAAATATGTTCACCATATTTTGGATCTAATTTGTACAACATTTTGTTTATATATACAACATATATCAAGTCGAATAAAGTATTGAGAGCACTACCATCAAAGCTTCAACTTCGTTCTCATTATTATTAAGCTATTAGGGCTCTTTTATTAGATTTAGTTACTTCATTGTGTTGTAATCAAAGGATTTAAGATTATTCAATGTTTTCATTGTAGAAATCTCCTAAGTTCTTTCCTTTCATTGTTTTGTTTAACTTTTTCGTTCTAGTTGATTTGTTTAATTCATATCTCATTATTTATTTTTGTTAATTTATTTTTTAATTTTTTTAGTTTAATTAATTTTTTTATTTTTTATTAGTTTAGGATAGAATGGTAATTAAAGGTTGCATGATGATTGAAAGTGACATGTGAATTGGACTTAATTATTGTATGTATTTTTTGTTAGATTAATAAACTAATTTTAATGATCACTTATTCAAGATTAAGACTTTATTTGTTATATTGATCAACTAGTTAGTTTGAGTGATGATTAAATGCTAGAATAGTGTAGTTAGATCATAATTATTAGCGTATACATTGCAAGTAGCAAATAGGTTGATTAATTTTTAAAGATAATATTAATTATATCTAGTTTATTAATATTTAGACTTGCATAATTTGAGCTAACCATAATTATTGTTATAGTTAGTTTCTCCCTCATTAATAATGTTGCCATTGATTAAATCTAGAGACCTTATACTATGTAATTAATTAGTTAGACAATAAATCATAAGCAGGACTTGGTTTATTTGCATAAGTGGATGCTAGGAAGCTTACAGGTGTAATCTTTTATGGGCTAATATAAACAATTCTACATGACCATATTATTTGATGATTGGTTAATTTTCCTATGCTGAATATATCCTCTTACCTCTATTATCTCATCATTATTCTTTAGTTATTCTCTTAAATATTATTTTACTCTTCTCAATAATTGTAGTTGGGTTTTCAAATTTAACAATAGGGAAATTAATTTGATAACCAAAATTTATGTATTAAATTATAGTCTCTATGGGATCAACCATACTCATTTCTTCCTACTTGTTTTTATGTTTAGGGTTCAATTTGGAGTGTCTACGATACCACACCAACATAGCCCTTAACATATGCATTATTTGAATTACTTAGGTCATTACACATCCACTTTCATTCTCATTAGCTTATTATGATATAAACTACTTATCATGGTTTTGGTTTATTATAAATTTATTCCAACAATTGATAGCATTAAATCACTTCAAGTTTATTAATAACATATTGAAATGATATAGTTTAAAGGTAAGACATAAGCATATTCTTTTAGTACATAAAATAATCTCCCACAAGGTAAAAGACCATACTACCCCTCTAAACCTTAATTTTATAAATACACTTTAATTTCTTCCATAAGGCTATTTGACTTACCAAATTCAAAATCATATCCCTATTAAAAACACCATAGCTAAAAATCATAATTTAAATCAAAATGTTCACACATAAAATACTAATGTTATCCTTTTGGTTACTATTTATAATTCAAGCTATTTTTTATAATTACTTAAAACACTTCATTTATCATATTTATTATATTTTAGCCCATATAACAATTATGCAACACTAAAATTTCATATTTAACCCAAAAGGACCAAAATGCCCTTATTGCACCTAAACACCTCCAATTTTTTTTATTTTCGTAACTTAAGGCATATATACCCAAAACTTTATGTATTATATATCAAATTTATTATAAAAATCCCAAGTATTACATTAACATATTTATTTTTTCTAAAAATTAGTCAAAATGATCAAATTATCCCTTTAATTAAAACTCATACATAAGTCACCAAATTTTACAAGTCTCTAAATTTGATCAATTTTACACAAAACACCATTTGCATTAATATCATGAAAAATTATAATTTACCAAAATTAAAACAATTTATAAAATCACAAAGAGCATAAGGCGAGACAACCCAAGGTTGTAAGACCCAAAATTTGATATTTCAATATAATACATCAATTATCATACTTAGACATACTTTAATATACTAATCCCAAGGCTTAAAAATATAATATAACATACCAAAATACTTTCGATTTTATGACAAAGCTAGGCAAAGCATAAAATATAGTCACTATTCACAAAATTTCAAAACTTATAAAATCATGCATTTTGCCAAAAATTACATGGTTATGAATTAAAGATGAAGATTAGCATGATTTCTAGCATAAAATATAAGGAATCACACAAATCCACATATAAATTTAAAAGCACTAGATTAGAGATACATATTCTTTACCTAAGCTACTTCGGTCTCTAAGCATGCAAAAACTCCTATACTCTTTCTTCCACCCTTTGATCACTAAGAATAATAAAACAGAAATTAGGGGGAAAAGGGAATGTCATGGGCTAGAAGAAAATAGAAAATATTAAAAGAGATGATAATAACCCTTAGAATTTTGAAAATGGGAGCTTGGAAAAAAAATTTAACAATATATAATCTTAGCTCTCTTTTACTTAAAGGAAAGTACTACAGAGTTAAAATTAAGATTTTAGAAGAAAAGATATGCTAGAAAAATGAAGAGAGAAATAGAAGGAGGCTTAATCACAAGGCCACAAGCTAAGAACAACACAAGCAAGAGAAAGCAAAATAGGAGAGGAAAGACGAGGGAGCAAAGTTGAAAGTAGGAGAATTCTTCTAAGTGTAGAATCACAAACCAAAGAGTACAAACCCCTTAAGGCTATCAAAAATGGGCAGGAGAAAGAGAGAGAGAGAGAGAGAGAGAATCTTATGGGAGTTGCTTGCAAGCAAGAGGACTAATGTAAGTTCTTAACATAGGCAAAAGTGTGTGTATGAGAGTTAGTAGAAGGTGATTGAGGTAATTATGGTTATAATTTTGGTAAAATGAGCAAGTATCATATGGGATCTAATCATGGAATGTGAGGAAGTCTAATTTTCAAATATCCTAAGTCCAAGATAGTTAAAAATGCCAGAAAAAACGTTACGTATAAAGTTAATTATTTTTTTAAAATGAGAAATAATCAAATAATTTCCAAATATTGTGAAACATTTAGGAAACATGAGGAATTAATTAAGAAACTCAAATATATACAAATATTGGGAATATGAAATAATATGAGGTCAGTAGAAATTAAGGAAAACCATAATGATGGAAATCACCTAATTTTGATCAATTAGAAGAGGCTGGTAGTTGATCGCAAGAGGTCATGGACGATAGGGTTTAGAAAGTTTTTAGTTAGTTGACCAATAGTATCACATAGTCAACCACTAATTGATAAAGAAAAACTATGATTTTGAATGGTAGGAAGGTTAATTGAGGTTTTGGAAGGTATAAGGTTTAGAGAAGCGGATAGGAGGCTAATCACCTAAGAATTACGAGAAAAAAAACTCATGGTATTAAACTTATGTACTAGTATAATTAGGTTTTATATAGTAATATTATATTACTATTTAAATTATATACTAATATTATTAATCTTTATCATGATGTAGATTGGTTTTGATGTGATTGAATGTTGTAAGAAAGTTATACTTCAAAAGTATACTAAATCTAAGAAAGACTTCCAGTCAAATTAATCATATCATTACATGGTTAATAAATATCGACCTTACCAATCATTTCCGATAGTAGATTATTAGGTTGCGATCATACCCCAACATCAGGTTGAGTTTGTTAAGTTAAAAAAGTCAGAATAAGTTAAGTTATGTAATTACTTACATTATATATTACACCATAAATAATATTTATAATCATATGCATTATTTTCTCTATAACTTATATGTTGCCAGTGACAAAAAAAGAGCGGAAAAATTCAAAGGAAAACACAAAGAAAAGGGCCTACCCTTACAAGAATTCATGCACCAATAATAATGCCTCAAGAAAGGGGTTGGTAAGGAAATAAACTAGATTATTATACATTGATTGTTGTTAGTTTCACGTAATAGTAACTAATATGATTATTAACTTGATTCTAAAGGAGATGAAGTCAATGACCATGTAGAAAAAGAAGGTGCTCCATATGTACCTTCTATAAGAGTGGATGAAGAGGTAAGGGTTATGGTAGACAAGAAAACATGAAAGTCTACTAATGAAAAAACACATGAAATCTTTGATAGAATTTTAAGGATTTAGCATTATGTTATTCTCAATATTATATGCATATCACTTCTTACCCCTAAATACCATCATTTGTTTGATAGAATTATAAGCATTTAGCATTATGTTATTCTCAATATTATATGTATATCACTTCTTACCCCTAAATACCATCATTTATCAAATATGATGAGGTATAGGTGACAAAAGTGCCAAAAAATGGCTAAATGATGTCCTCACTCAAGCTTTGGAGACCAAGGATCGTAGTGGTGGAGTCAGAGGGGTGCCACGTAGTTCTACATTATCATGTAGTTTTTGATGGTCTACACTCCTAACAAAGAGGTAAGCTTTCTAAGAGTTGAAGCAAATACTTTAAGATTAGGCTAATTAGAGTTAATTACCAACAAAAAAAAGTGAGTGAGTAGCAAATCTAAAAGTAAATGAATGAAAGGAAATCTAACTTGGTTGTTGACATAATTGTGGCTTCTCCTACTCCTATGCCTACACCTATGACCCCTAGTATTAGACATATAGCATAATTACCTCAGATAATATATTCTACTTCTAACACCTTGAATTTTTAAAATCTAAAACTTATACTCTACTCGTAACATGTCGAATTTTTAAAACCCAAAATTTGAATGTCTAAACTTTCATCTGAAAAAATTTAATCATTAAATTATTGATTTAATTAGTTTTGTGAACCTTTAACTAACAAAAGTAGATAAATTTATTTAATAAATTAATATATATATATATATATATATATATATATATATATCATTTTATCTTAATATCTTATTTAAATAAATCCTAAACCCATAATTTTACCAAAATTATTTTCTTAAGTTAATACCAAAATTTTTGGATAAATTAATATAATATTTTTTCAATTACCCAATTTTAATCTAAATTCTATTTCTAAACCTAAATATATTTTCCTTTTCTTTTTCTTCTTTTGTTTGTTCCTTGCTCCTTTTTCTTCTTTTTCTTTCTTTTCCCTTTTCTTTCTTTTCTTTCCTTATTCTTTCTTCCATCAAGCCAGCCCAAATCACCCTCCTTCTTCTTTTCTTTTTCCCTCAGGCTAGCCCAAACCTTCTTCCCTTCTCTCTTTTCTTTTTTCCCAAGACCACCCTAGCCTCTCTCCTCCTTATATTTTTCTCTCCTGTGCTACCCAACCCCTTTCCCTTCTACTTTCCTCCATGTGTCCCAACTTCCCCCTCTCCTTTCTTCTCCATATGCACCCCTAGCCAAACACCCCCTTCCCACACCCCCTCCTTCTCCTGCATGACTACTACACCCTCACCCTCTACTCTACCAAACACCTTATAGCACCACCCCTGCCGTCCCTTTCTTTTCCTTTCCTATCCATACAACCCTTGACCTTTCCTTCTCTGCATGCCCCTGTCCTTCTATTTTCACCCCTACCACACCTGCCCTAACTTGCCACCTCCCTTACACCACCACCTACCTCGCATGCCAACCATTTCCCCCTCTCTTCCTCCTCCTCCTCCTCTTATCTTCTTTCCTTCCACACTTCTCCCTCATGGTCTATTCTCTCACTGACCTCCTATTCTCCTTTCTTTCTTCTTCTCCCCATCCCTTATTTTTCCTCATTTCTTCATCTACATCCACCTTCGGTGCTTCCAACACTAGCCTAGCCTCAACCGTTAGCCACCGCTCTTTCTCCTTCCTTGCCTCCTTCCCCATCCTCCTTTGCTTTTCTCCTTTATGATAGTCCATGCCAATTTTCCCCTACCTCCATCCATTCTCCCTACACAGCCCCTTCCTCCACCGTTGTCACCACCAACTCCTCCACCCTACATCCTCCCTACATGAATCAATCAACCAACACTGC
Organism: Tamarix chinensis; assembly: GCA_030549775.1. Taxonomy (NCBI): domain Eukaryota; kingdom Viridiplantae; phylum Streptophyta; class Magnoliopsida; order Caryophyllales; family Tamaricaceae; genus Tamarix; species Tamarix chinensis. Next base: position 36,442,022 of record CM060171.1, read on the forward strand.
AACCTCCCCTACAACCCTCCCATTCTCTTCCCTTCATCATCCCTACCCTACAGCCATCCCTTATTCAACCAACTTTCTCTCCCTCCCTTTATTCCACCACCACAGCTTCTCCCAACTACCTGCCATACTACCTCGATCTCCATTCCTACATCATCACCCACAGCTTCCCAACACCACCTACCTTTTCCCCCTTCTCTTCCTCCTCTTCTTTTTTCCTCTTTTTTCCCTTCTTTGCACCCTCCTTCCTAAAACCTACACTACCACCTCTACTGCCTTCAAGCCACCTTCACTGCACCCTCCAACAACTAACCACCACCTCCCTTATCTCCTATACCCAACAACCAAAACCAACACCTCCCACCACCACCCACAACTCCTACCCCATACACCATCTCCCCCTTCTATATTTCCTATTTTTGTATTGCTCATACTACATATGCAACGAGAGTTATGTAGTGTATGTTTTTATGTATTTTAGGATAATATTTAAGGTATAAAGGTAGTTTGCTAATTTTATATTTAATAAATATTTTTAATAAAAGTCTTTATTTTATTTATATAATATTAATATGGTATTTGTGACATTATTTTTAGGTACTAAATTTTATTAATGGAGATTAAGAATTTTAATTAGAAACCGATAAAGTTTGTTTTTGTTAGAAATTAGGTAGCCTTTATACCCCACTAAAAAATTTGGATATCGCATGTTAGTAAATTATGATTTTTGATACATAATTTATGCAGATATGATGTGTTATAAATAATCCCATGATTATCAATCTTATATTAGAAAATTGAAAAATAATGTATGTTATCTTGTGTAAGATGTTATGTGTGTGAAAGGGGGAAATAAGAAGGGGTCTAATATTGGAAAATTATGGTTAATGTTATGTTTATATATAATTTTAGGTTAAGCATGTATGGACACTTATAGTAAAAAAATATTATTGCCATGAACCCTAGGGGTAATTTGGTCATTTGGACACATCATGATATTTAGCCCTAACCGGGATAAGAGATAGGAGTTTGGTGTATCATAAACACATTATTTAGCATGAATATCAATATTTTAGGGTCTAGGGATATTTTGGTAAATTTTAATATATAATGGTGATCATTCTAATAAATGTGTAGGCTAAGTGTTATGTGGGGTTGAATATGAAAATAGAGATTTATGGTATTTGTAACACATTTTTAGGTATGAATGTTAATATTATATAGCCTAGGGGTAATTTGGTAATTTTAAAGATGCAATGGTAGTTCTCATAATAAATATGCATGATAAGTAATAATCAGTGCTAAGTATGAAAATAGGGGTTTGTGGTATTAGTAACATGTGTTTGGGCATGAAAGTTGATATTATATAGCCTAGTGGCATTTTGATAATTTTAAAGTTTCAATGGTGGTTATCCTAATAAATATTCATGATAAGTGATAATTGGTGCTAAGCATGAAAATAGGGGTCTGTTGCATTAGTAACTCATGTTAGAGCATGATGTCATTGTCTATGACTTACCCCAAGCATCTAGCAAATGATCCATGATAATATGGGTACTTTCTGGTTGCCTGATGGTTGCTAATGTCAATATTATATCTTAGGTACGACTCAGTGTCCCTCCTATGCATCTCTTTATGTGGTTATAGTGGGATGTTGGACATATTCGACATAGTGCTTAATTATATAGGACAATGGATGCTGGCCTCACTAAGGGCATTGGGGTCAAAACCTCTAAGCACGTGACAATGAGTATCAAATTATTATAGTCTAGGGGCATTTTGGTAATTTTACATGTACTATAGTGAGTAGTATAATAAACATACATGATAAGTATTAATTGGTGTTGGATATGAGAATAGAGATTTATTGTCTTAGTATCATCTATTTCAGCATGGTTATTAATATTACATGGAATAGGGATATTTTGATAATTTTACATGCAGTAGGATGATTATTCAAACAAACATGCATGGGGTGAGTTAAACCCAAAGAGAGCTATAACCATGGGTGAAAAGAGTAGGGGTTGGTTGCTAAGAGTGGATATGGGGTTAATGATAATATTGTTGGGTATATTTTCACATTTAGGGAAGTCCTTGGAGTGCTAATAGAAGAGTGGTTACCAAAAAGGTGGAACTAGGGTTTTGGTAGGTTAAAGCACAAAACCTTAGGGGTAGGTTCTCATCACATGTGCAAAATGGGGGAGTTAGCCTATAAAATTTTAGGTGATGGATAATCATATATATATATGCTTAGTTGTGTAAAATTAAGGCTAAACATAGTAATAGAGAAGAGGCTAGGCTAACTAGGATAAACTAGGGTTTTGAGGAGTAGCCTTAGAGGCCAATTATTATCATATGTGAGAAATGGGGGAAATAGGTTATGACTCATGAATAGAGTAGTTTCTAATGTCAAGTTTGGGTTTATTAGATAAATTGGAGACTCAAAGGATCATTAGGGGGTAAGGATGTACCCGTGATTATGCAATTATGGTTTCTAAGAGAACAAGGTTGTCCTAAGGTGGCAATAGGGAAAGAGTCATACTTGAGTTGTGCATGTTTGTGTGTGGTATCTGGAATAGATAAGACAAAAATAAGACACTAATCACTTAAAGTAGAAGATCGCTTGAATCGAGCCTAATTGTACCATACTTACTGGTCCATTAGTGAGAATAGTGTCAGGGAGAGTTCTACTCTAGGGTTGTACCTTATTTACTGGTCCATTGGTGATAATATTGACCAAAAGCATGCTACCCTTGGGTTGTATTATTGACCAGACCACCACTAAGAATAGTAGGGTCTTACACTTAAGTAATTAAAACCACTGAATGATAATAATTCTAAGAAGACACTAATCACTTAAAGTGGAAGATTACTTAATTTGGGGTAAGTTATACATTGTTTACTAGTCCACTAGTGAGAATAGTGGCTAGGAGAGTATTGTCCTAGGGTTATACCTTATTGACTAATTCGCCAATGAGAATAATGGGGTTCCAAACTCAAGTAATAAAACCCTTGGACAATAATAACCTATGGAAATATAGTAATTACTTAAAGTGGAACAATACATGGGTCGGGACTAATTATACCTTGTTACTGATCCACCAACGAGAATAGTAGTCAAAAGTGCTTTATCCTGGGGTTGTACTTTGTTACTAGTCCATCGGTGAGAATAGTGGCTAAGAATATTTTGCCCTAGGGTTTTACCTTGTTGGCCAATCAACCAATGAGAATAGTAGAGTCTCTGAACCCACTTGGATATAAAATTCATGAGATTACTAAGTACTGTACTAATAATACGAGTCCAAAAAATGATGAATGAACTAATATGATCTACTTATGTGTATGGAATTATTGATGTGGGGTTATTGAGAATTTGTGGTTTGATTAAGTGAGTTGCACCTCCTGTTGAAGATGATGTGATTTTCTAATTATACTACAAAGAGCATCACTTAGCTATTCTAACAATAAGTTCCTATTATTTGTACATGAACGAGTATCGGTAGAGTATGATCTTGATGCATGTGGCTATATGAATAATTATCGCATTTCAGTTATTATATGAATAATCTAGTGTTCATGAGATTTCTATGATGCATCTGATGTGTTGTATGCAAGCCTTACATATTAGTCTTGTATAGTGGGTTACTCGGTATTATTGTATTGAATGGTTCATTTCTTGGGCCCTAGCTCATTAAATATGCAGTGGAATTTGTAGGTTAGCTTGCAAGCTCATTTCATGGTTATTCTTCAGTTTTAGAGCATAGGGTTATCTGGGATTATGACCGATGATTTAAACTGGTAGTTTTCTGTATTTTTTTCTTATAATATTTTATATTTCCCTTCCATTGGTGTTCTTTTTCTAACCAAAGTTAGTGGCTTTTATTTGGAAGGTAGTTTAACGTCCCTAACTATTGTGCTACCCTGATTTATAGTTATATTCTTAAAATTTAAGTAAAGTAATATTTTAACCTTAGCACTTAGTATCGAAACAGTAGAGGAAATAAGTCTGGTACTATAAGTAGCAGTAGCATCCTAAAAATAAAAATTTTTAGTAATAAATTTTGGGGTCTTTGCATTACTATTAATTATTTTCTTATTTAAAATATATATGTGGATGAGATATATAAAATTATTGAAACTCTTGTATGTAAGACATGGGTTTATTGCCATCCAAGGAACCATTCATATCCTTAAGGAGAGATCATTGGAGCCCAACACTGTTTAAGTTACTCTCAATAATATCTATGATGAGTATGTTTTCTTAAAGTTACGATTTTTAAAAGATGACGATCATATTCTCTTATACTTAGTGGGGAAGATGCTTGGGTGGCCATGCCATATAGTTATCCTCAAGGATGATTTATGACTATTAATAGTGAGAGATGAATTAATTAATTTCCAAATTATTGTCTATTAACTTATTTTCCTTTTTTGACTAGCAAATGTTTTTTTTCTAGTAGAAGTAGGATCAAGGAGAGAATCAACTAGAGGAGATTGGAAAGGAATTATGGAAAAGGTACAACACACCTCCTATCAATTACCAAGTGGTGCCTTATAAGATGAGGATGTATTATGATGAACTCTTGCGCAATCAAAAATTGAGCATATAAATTGAATTACCAAAGCAATTGTTTTTCAATACCAAATAAATTAATGTATATATACTAGTTAAGGACATAGTTTAGTTATTGTTGAGAATTTGCCTACAAGTCCAACATATAAAGACATATATGAGATATAATTTCATACTGCTTTAAATATATAGCTATATTGAACAATCTTATTATAATTTTTAAGTGAGGTATAATTTTCTTAATTTTTTTAAAGAAAAAATTATACTTGACGACCATCAACACAAGCATGAATTATAAATTCTTCAAGTGATATATTATGGGGACCTCAAACAACATGTGGAGTATATGGTCCAACCGATGAGGGTAGGTCCACTTTGATTTATTTTTTACCCCCTTGTCTTTTAACTTACATTGAGTTTTGGTCATTTTATATTATTGGAAAGGATGACATGTTAGTTTGACTCTTTAGAAAAAAGATGGTGTGACATTCCACTAAAATTTATTGATAGGTAATTAATCGATTGGTATCTTTAATAAATTTATTTCTTAAATTATGTATTATAATATATAATTAATATGTCACTATATATGCATCATCTCCATCATTTAAGACATATTTTGAGAAGCAAAAGGAAGGACCTAATTAGTACACAAATGAGTCTCCACAAAGGCATCTAATGAGTAATATCTTTTCTATATTTTAATGTTACTATTTAGCATAGTTCTAAGGAATTAATTTCTTCATTTCAATTAATGAGGTATCTAAAATAAGGAGAAATTGACAATTGTAGCTATTTTGTCATAAAATATGTAAGAGATGTCATGACAAAGAGATTTAATAGAGATACGGAGATATATGTTATCACCATATATATTAATTTGTTACTTTCAATTCTTTTAACTATGAAAATTGTGCTATGTCTTTTTAGGTATTTTAATATGATGAATTCATATTTTTGGATAGCCATGTAAAAGAGGCTATGACAAGAGTGGCTAGATTTTATCTTCCAACAAGTTCACTAAGAACTTCGTTTATATATATATATATCTACACTTAATTATTTGTAGGATTGAAGTTAGTTAAAAAAATTAAATATTTATAACTATTGATGCTTGTATATTAATTTTGAATACATAATCAAGTATTATTGATTAACTTTCATTAATGTAAGAACATTTATTTTATGTATGATATATATATAGGTTTTGTATGTGAAGATGATACAGTTATTGTTAGATACATACATACAAACACACATATTAAGAAGCTATTGACATCGATTTTAAGTAGTAATTGTCGTCTGTATCTAAACAGTAAAAAAAAAGGTTGTGGACAACGATTTTAAATAATAAATGTTGTCTATATCTTTGCAATAAATTATTTTATATATATATATATATATATATATATATATATATATATATATAAGGAATAGACATTAGTTAATACCAACTGGTAATACCTCTATTTTTAATGTTTAAAAATTTTATTTTAAAGTGGTATTTGTGTAAGCTAAAATAGTTAAAAAGCACAGTATTACTACTACATTTAATATAAGTTTGATTTTCTCTACTATTTTATACTAAGTACTAAGGCTAAAATATTACTCCATTTAAATTAATAACACAGTTTTAAGAAACAAAATAAAGATTAAAATGCATGTTAACATTATTTGATAGAATGAAATCATTCTACGATTACAAAGTTCAAAAGAAATAAATATATAAGGACAAAAAAGTTTAGAAATATCCAAATAAAAAAACACCAAATAAAACATAAGATAGTCCTAACTCTTAATCCAAAAACACTAACCTTCAATGCAAAGTTATCATTGTCCATTGAATAAGTAGAAAACTAAGAAATACAACTCCTTAGTACAAAATACCACCATCAATACTTAAGTTTAGATGGCGGTTCTAAAATAAAATCATCTATTTCCTAACATATATTTTAAGCACCATTTTTTATTTTTATTTAGTTGTAAACAGTTGCATTTTAGATAATTGTCTATAATATAAACGATAACTTACATAATTATTATTTCCGACCATCTATGATATTTTTTATCAGCATTCTTATTAATTACAGGAGGAAATTTATATGAAATACATCAATAAAAATTTATAGTGTGACCAGACTAATGAGCTGGTATAATAAGTTCATAGACTGAAGGTGAACATTTTTATTTTCATCATGTCTTATGCAAGTCCATATGTTTGAAATTTTTTATTATCATTTGTGTAAAATCATTGCCTAATAATCAATCATATGATAAGCACGCTAACAAAATGCTAATACCACGTATCCTACGTATGCGATTTTCCCAAAATAGATGATCATAATCTTTGAACAATAACTGCAACAGAAGTTGATGAACAGCTTAATACATCACATTATTACATAATAACCGAGGGAGAGCCTAAAGACACCAGAATTGGCCATTACATTTCAGGAAGGGGGCTTGATAGTACGACAAAATAGTAAAATGATACTCATCTTCATACAAATACGTCAACTTCATAAGCAATAGTTCCTAAACTGTCATAATTTTGCACGTGATCCATGTAGTCAGCCCATAGTGTAAGTTGGAGTAGGCAAGTTGATAACAGTGCTCTTAATTTTCGTCATCATATTGATACTGTTGGTAATTCCTTGTGAACCTATTCCACTGTCCTTGATCCCCTGGAAATGAGAAGTTAACATGAGTTGCCAACAGAAGAAACATGTATATCACAGAGCAGAGAGCATAAAGTCGCTGGTATCAATCAGTTCACCTGGAACGGAAAATGATCCGGACCACGGGCAGGGGCTGAGTTAATCTGAACAGTTCCAGTCTCCATAGCATCACTGATCAAAATTGCCTTGTTCACATCTTTTGTGAAAATGCATCCCTGCAGTTCGAAGTTCAAGACAGAGTAATGTCTAAATTCGACCAAAACACAAACCAACAGAATGTGGAACTCTATCAAGGGCAAAGATGCTCATCGCAGAAACAGAAACAATACCTGGAGACCAAAGTTGCTAGCATTACAATGATGGATCCCTTCTTCGACAGAATTTATCCTAATGACAGGCAAGATGGGACCAAATGGCTCTTCCCAAGCAATCCTCATATCAGGTCTAACATTATCCAGCAACAATGGCCAGATTAGGTTCCCTTCTCTCTTGTACTCTTGACAGAACGTTGCTCCTTTCTCCTTAGCATCCTTAACTAAACCTTCAATATAATTTGCCGACGACTCCGTAACAACAGGGGTGATATCGCAGTTTTCCTCAGGTGGACCAACAGTCAGTTTAGCAACTTTGGCATTGACTTTTTCGACGAGGGTATCAGCAACAGATTTCATTACTAAGACAACCTTAACAGCTGTGCACCTTTGACCGCTATAAGAGAAGCCTCCTTTTACGATGTTAGCAGCCGCTAAATCTATATCAGCATCTTCGAGAATAATGCAGGCATCCTTTCCTCCTAGTTCCATTTGAAGTGGGACCATACCAGCCTTCTTTGAGATAGCTATCCCTGTGTCTCCACCAGTAAAGCTGGGAGAGAAGAGGCAATGATTACGACTATGTGATACGTAACAGAGATAATTAACAAATGAAAAACAAACTTTATTGCTAGGAATAATGTATGATTCGCAAAGATAATCCAATATGTTCGAGAGATTAGTCTCCCATGATCCAGCCGTTTGAGAGGCTGGAACTCTCCCTCAACTCACTCTGACTTTCCCTACCCCTATTAACCCTTAATCCCCAATATATATAGTACTATTTAGCGCTTGTTTCAGGATTCCAAAATCCCTAATAGACATTTCACAAACTAACCCACAATCAACTATAGTAATATTTAACCACAATAAGGTAACTAATGAAAGAGCCTAACAATACTCCCCTCCCCAAGACCCAACTCACCTTGCCCTCAAGGTGGGGATAAGGAAACTAGCCTTGAAGAACCTCAAGAAGATGAGGCTTGGCTTTTTATTTTTATTTTTTTCATGGTTGACTCTAATAACTCAGCTCAAATGCTGACTTGCCAAGGTTGGGTGGTGAGCTAATAGAGCCTGTGAAGCCATGAGGTATCATTTTCCATCCCAAAAACATCCCCTCAGCATTTTCTGTCCCCAAAACTTTATGGTGTTAAAATGGGTATCGAAAGAAACCATCTAATTTTTTTTATAATTTTGTTAACATTTTACATCAACTAAAAGAGAAGTAGTTTTGGAATTTTTTTATTTCTCTCCTAATTTTAATAGATTTAATTTACTTTTTTTAAATACATATAATGTGTGTATATGTATATATATTTTTTTATTATTATTTCTTGTCGTCTCCGTTTTAAAATTCTAAAGAAATAATGTTTTTGCATTAATAATTTTCCTTTCCAAAGCCCTGCTGATTGTAAAAGGATGTGATGAGATGTCGATCAATTTCCTGAAATAGTCTCCTCGTTTTACTTTCTCTCTGTCCCTTCTGACAAATTAATCCCCATCTATATTTTTTCCACGCTTCCTTTAAACGACAGAAAAAGAAGACCAAAAAGTAAAGTGGAGCACCCCATTTCTATTTTTCCACTTCGCCTTCTTAGTTACACTCCTCTGATCTAGCAGCTTCCCCTTCCCGATCAGTTGTCATTTTCAGACAAGTCATCGACAAAAAGTACCTGCTCCAGAAGCTTCATCGTCAATTCATGAAAACAGAGGAACCATCAAAGTCCGCCAAGACTCAAACTTTATTTATAGAAGCCTGCTAAGCTCGCAACACTCCAGTAACCCAGCCATGGCTTCCACCCACCTAGCCGACCTCGCCTCCACCATCTGCAACTCACTTTGACCTTCTCGCCCGTCGACCCTCTTCTTTTCTTTACCTCAACCTTCGTTGAGCATCTCTTCACTTCTTCACTTCTTCACTTCTTCACTTCAACCTTGTACTGACTATGGCTAAACACTAGAGGCGCCTGGAGTGGTCAACTCTTGCACGTAGGTCCTGCGCAAAACTTGCAATCACACTTGTAGCCAAATTTCCTCCCTCTCCACTGAATCTCGCACTTCATGCCGCGCCTACTGGATTTCGATCCTTGTCTAGCAACTTCTCTTTAGTTTCTCTGTCAGATGAAACACTGGGGCTCGAGTCTCATTTCCGAATCTCGCTGCCTTCATTTCTGTACGGTACCTCTTTCTCTTCAACATTGGAACGGCGAAGCCTCCAAATTTGAATACTGCTTTTGATCCAAACCTTCCGAATCTAACCTGTTTGCCTTCCCCATTTTTCAATCCTGACCTGATTCACTTCCAACTTCTGCTTTGGCATGCTTTGTCCAACTTCCTTCTACTTCTAGATTTGATAGACACTATGATTTTCGCCTTTGGACTTCAAGGTTGAGTTCAGCTTCCATGTAGCTGAATTTTATACTCGCCTAGTCTTCTTCTCCACATTCAATCTGCTTATCCTTTTTTTTTTTTGCTATCAATTTGCTTTTCTTTAACTCTTCCGTACTTCATTTTTATGATATCCAGCTCCTTCAGCCTCTGTTTTGCTATAATAATCATCTCGATCACACCTACTACAGATTCTGTTCTGTCATGCCTACTAGGATCTTGATGCTCTGATACCAGTTGATAGGCAAAAAAATAATTGACACAGTAAAAATAAACTTTATTGCTTGGAATTTATGATTAGCAAAGATAATCCAAGATGTTTGAGAGCTTGGTCTCTACCAAGTTTCAGTCATTTGAGAAACGCTGGAACTCTCCCTCAACTCGCTCTGATTTTCCCTCTCCCTATATTTATAGTATGTAGTAGTTTCTAGATTCCACAATCCCTAACAGACTTCTAACAAACTAACCCGCAACTAACTATAGTAATATTTAACCATAATAAGGTAATTAATATAAGAGCCTAACGGTATGAAGCCTATTGATGACTTTAATTGGAATTTAGGAATGAAACAATTAAAAGCACATCAACTTTAACACAAGCAATAGGTTTACCTTATACAGTTGACCCCAGGATGCATGGTTAAGAAGTCGCCAATCTCAGAACCCTTTCCTGTGATACAGTTGATCAGACCTTTTGGGAACCCAGCCAAGTGGAAACAATGGACCATGTGAAGAGCGGCTACAGCACCCTGTCATAGATGTCAGCCAAATATTTCATTTGATTTATTGTTTAAAAAAAATAATTATTTAAAAAAAAAAAAGGAAAACTAAGTAGGCATTAGTTTGCACTTTGCATTCAATATGACAAAATAAATTTAATGCTGAAGCTACCAATGAGATTCTGGTTCATACATCACAAGATGCACACCTGAGTAGGAGGCTTGAGTACAAGGGAGTTGCCAGCAATAAGTGCAGGAGCAATTTTGGATACAGCAAGATTTACGGGATAGTTGAAAGGGGGAATAGCCAGAACAACACCAAGAGGAATCTGCAAAAGGGTTATCCAAAAATAGAAGGGATCAGATGAAACTCTCATTAACATCATAAAAAAATATGCCACAATCAAATGAAACAAAGTCATACCCTTTTCAGTATACAATTTGATACAACCAAGAGCACGATCATGAAAAGGAAATAATCAGATATGGAAACATGATTGCACAAAAATCTTAAAGGCATTAATAACAGGGTGAAATTGTAGTGCATAATCATTTATTTGTCATCAACACAGTTATCATGAAAGCATAATTATCCTCAATCAACTTGGTTCTTCTAGACTTAAGACGATACATGGAACCTATAACTGACAACACAAATCATACATTGGTTCAATACGAAATAGGTCTATCATAGATCACAGCAATGTAGCTAAAATAGGCAAGCATATAACCATCATGTTGCACAGAGCGGACATACTTGAATCTCTTAATTGTTAACTAATGGCCTGTAAGCCATTATATAAATCTATGTTAGGCTCTTAGATTAATAACCTTATTATGGTTAAATATAACTATAGCTAGTTGTGAGTTTGTTCGTTAGAAAACTGTTAGGGATTTTGGAATCTAGAAACAACTACTGCATACTTCAAGGATTAATGGCTAATAGGGGGGGGGGGAGGAAAAAATCAGAATGAGTTGAGGGAGAGTTCCAGCCTGTCAAATGACTGGAATTTAGGAGAGACCAAGCTCTGTAACATCTTGGATTATCTATTTAATCACACATTCCAAGCAACAAAGTTAGTTTGTTTTTCCTGTGGTAATTATCTATTAACTATCAATAGGTATCCGAGCATCAAGATCCTACATAGGCATGGTAGGACAGATCTCAAGAGCATGTGTGATGGAGAAGATTACAATAATAATTAAGGCGTTGAAGGAGCCGGATATCATAAAAATAAGTACAGAAGAGCCAAAGAAGAGCAAACGGTTGGTGAAAAGAAAAACTATAAGCAAATTGAATGTGGAGATGGAGACTGGGGGTTATAAAATTCACAGCCTGGAGGTTAAATTCAATGTTGAAGTCCAACGCAAAAACCATAGTGCCTATCAAATCTAGAATTACAAGGAAGCAGGACAAAACATGCCAAAGCAGAAGTCCAAAGCGAATCAAGACAGGATTGAAGCATGAAGAGGCCAAACGGGTTGGATCTGGAAGGTTTGGATCTAAAATAGGATTCAGATCCATAGACTACAACATTGCAAGATTGAAGAGAAAGAGGTACTGTACAGAAACAAGGGCAGCGAGGTTAAAAAGTGAGAATTGAGCCCCAATCTTTCATCTAATAGAGAGAAACAAAACAGAAGTAGTTAGACAATGATCAAAATCCAATTGGCGGAGCATGAACGGCAAGATTTAGTGTAAGATATGGTGCAAATTTGGCTTCAAGTATAATGGCAAGTTCAATTCAAGACCTACGCACAAGAATCAACCTCTCTAGGCACCCCCAGTCAGTGTATGGCCATGTTGGTTCAAGGTTGAAGTGAAGAGAGGCTCACCCAAGGTTTTTAGAATCGATATTTTACCTAGAATTAATTTGGAGGTTCAGGATTGAATTGTACGATCATAAGATCCTACAGAAACATAAAAATAAGAAACTTATATATTTATATGCTATAAAATAGCATATTCTACATTAAAAGAACACAAGAATTACACTCTTAAGCTCTCATATTAACTAACTGAGTTGTATCAGCTTACAAGTTACATAATTTGTTAATGTGATTGTATAAATTAAGAACTACATTAACTCAACAATATCAGAAATAAATAGTCAAATGAAATTCTGAGTAGAAGTAACGTACAACTCATTATGTTCAATATATACAATATTGATAGTCTTAAGGAAAAATACACAGAGAATCAAGAAAACGGATCATAAAAAAGACAACAATAAGATGACAGTATTTTCAATCTTTTAAGAGAATAAGACAAAAAAAATTATGTGACTTTTCAAATTTTGATGAATAAAGATGAGAAAGAAAAGAAATGAAGTTTTAACTATATACACACACATCAAGTTACTATATGAACCATGCGTAAACTATAAACTAAAATTTATTTGCATTATGAAACTAACATGATCATTAAAAAAATAAGAAAAATACATTAATTTTGAATTCAACAGAATTTAGTTACTAATAATATTGTAAAATTTAATATAATCGTTTTAGCATTTAGATGGATATTACATTCTTTAATAGCATTTTACATCAAAAATCAAATTCATTCGATTCTACTGTAGGATCGTAAGATTCTATAATTATTCAACTACTTTTAGACAGATTAGAAAAATCCTCTATAGATTGGAAGAGCTGAAGTAACTGTTCGTTGAAAGCTCTTTATCAAGTCAATTCGACAATCACAGTTTTCCCATGTTACAACTTCTGTACCAATTCGGTCGATGCTTTCTGCAGAGAGGTTGACCTTGGCTTCGGTTTACCTTCTTCAAATGGTTTCTAATAATATCAAGTATTATTCCTATTTTGGCATTTCTACTTTCAGGAATTTTAGATTTCGAGAGCTTCCCCATTACTCGTCTTTTGAAAGCCGGTTATCTTTTGGATTTTTTTTCTGTATGCTGGGGAAAGTGCCTAACCTTTCTACTCTCTTATCTGAGGGAGTTATCAACCAGAAAGCTCTAACCTAGTCAGAAGGGCAATGAAAAGCCCATATGCCAGAAAGAGACCCAAGTCCTAGTAGCCCTGCTAAATGTTGATTCAAGATTCTACCTAGGATTGTGGATCGTTTTGTAATTTTTGAATTATCAAATTGTAGAATTGAATAGGGACTTTAATAACTATAGGCTCACGGGAGATTGAAGATATAGAAAATAAGAGAGTTAATGGGAAAGAAGGCTAAATTGAGTTGCATATAGTGTAAGTGAGGTCGACAAAGAGGGTGGAAGCCATGGCAGGTTTGCCGGAGTGTGGAAAGCTTGGCAGTCTTCAATTAACACATTTCAAGTTTTGGCGGACTTTGATGGTTCCTCCACTGGCGGGAATCAACGATTAAGCTTCTAGAGTAGGTACTCTCGGTTGACGACTTCGATGTAGAGACAAAGTGAAATGATAACTGGTCAGAAGGAGAAATTTCTAGGTCAAAGAAATGGAACGAAGAGGACAAAGTGGAATAAGAGACATGGGGTGCTCCACTTTACTTTTTGGTTTTCTTTTGCTGTTACTAAAATAATAGAGGAAAAGAATAAGGTGGGGATTAATTTGTCAATGATGTACAGATATGTCATTCACCAACTTTCAAAAGGGACAGAGAAAAAGAAGAAGAGACTAGTGCAAGAAGTTGATCGACATCTCGGCGCATCCTAATACAATAACTAGAGCTTTAGAAATCAAAATTATTAATGCTGGTTGAGGGCCCAATTGGTTGGCTGGTTGCAGCAGCTCACGACTCAACCTTGGCAATTTTGCATTTGAGCAAAGTTATTAGAGTCAGCCAAAAAAGGAAAAAAAAAAAATCCAAGCCTCATTTTCTATAGGATATTCAAGGCTAGTTTCCTTATCCTCACCTTGACGCCTAGATGAGTTTGGGAGGGGAGTATTGTTAGACTCTTAGATTAATTACCTTATTATGGTTGAATATTACTATAGTTAATTTTGGGTTATTTTGTAAGAAGTCTGTTAGGGATTTTGGAATCAAGAAATAGCTACTACATAATATAAATATAGGGATTAAGGGATAAATGGTTTTTGGGGGATGAATCAGAGTTAGTTAAGGGAGAGTTGTAGCATCTTGAACAACTGGAATTTAGGAGAGACCAAGCTCTCTAACATCTTGGATTATCTTTGTTAATCATACATTCCAAGCAGTAAAAGTTTGTTTGTACTATGCTAATTATCTATTACCTATCAATCTAATGCCACCATATTTATGAGAATGGCATCTTTAGCTCCCCCAGCATAATTATTAAGAATCAAAACTTTGCAGAAAATGGGATATTTCAGTCATCATGCAGTTGATCCTCTGCAACTGCAAGTGGATATCCTTTGCATACTAAGTTGCTGGTATTACTTACATGTTGAGTTAGGTGAGCCTAAATCGTTGACTGCCATTATGGAAAGTACCCGGACACTTGTGACAAAAAATGGGTATCAAGCTAGGAGAAAAAAGGTTCGATTAAGAAAAGCTACACATTCTGTTTGGAAAATATTTGCTAGCAACACATGAAAATACCAGCATCCAGCTCTAGAATTAGAAAACAGATCTCGCATTAGCCATATGGAGGTAGATATAGTAAAAACTGCAGAGGCCATAGTTTATAGTATATATGAATAGCAATATAGAAGGAATATGTTAGGATTATGCTACTAGTAATATGGTTAGCAAAGATGAGGGTATATGAGATAGTTCTGACTATGGAGTTAATTAAAAGAAAGGAATGAGAATGAAAGTTTGTCAGGAAGTTAGATAATTCAGTAAGTGGTTAAGAAGATTGTTAGTATCCTGTTCAGAGTATGTAGTTCATTATTCTAGATATTATAATGGGTTATAGATAAGAGGACGGGGCAGCTAGGAGGAGCGAGGGAGTAAAAAATTGGAGGGAGTTAAGGGAGAGTTCCAGCATCTCGAACAACTGGAATTTGGGAGAGACCAAGCTCTTGAACACCTTGGAATATCATTGTTATATCTGTAATTTTAATATAAGCCCCACCGGCATTTTCTCTTAATTTTCCATTAATTGTTGCAACTGGTACCTATCAGAATAATTCTTCCTAAGCTTTTAACAAGTGTTTCAAGTATAAAATAAATAAATAAATAAACGCAACATGTCATTAAGAGAAAATTGACCAGGACAAATTACCTTAGAGACAAGACAATACTTGGTTCTCTCATTTCCAGGGAAACTATCAGAAGTCAGAAACCTCCCTTCACCCAGAATTCTCACGCCTTCTTCAGCACAATATGACACCAAATCACCAGATCTAACAACCTTCAACAAATGCCAAACTAAACAATAAACATTTTTACGCACCAAACTTAAAACAAGTAAAATATCCAGGAAAGTCAAGAGATTCTTGTATGCTAATTAGTCATACCAAAACCAATCACTAATCTAATTGAATCAAACATTTGATCATGCAGAAAGAAAATAAGAAGAAGACACAAATACTTGACCAAAGCAACAAAAGAGCCAAGTCCTTTACAAAAATGATAATGTTAAGAAAAACTCGTTATTAGAGAAAACAAGCAATGAATTTACATCCATTAGTCCTGCTGGCATGCTTCAGTTCAATCGCTGTAGAGGAAAAAAGAAAGAAAAACACCTAAATTATCGCACAAAATATTTAGCCAAAAATCAACCTAACGGCAGACAAACACAAAAAGAACAAGCAGCGGATCATGATTTATATATACCTCCGTGATAGCATCCTTAGCAGGTTTAGCAATCTCTTTCACAAGGCACTCAGCAATTGGGTTCTTATGCTCCTTGAGAATAGCGGCTGCCTTATGAAGTAATTCAGCTCTCTTCCAAAGTGGAGTTTTCGCCCATGATTTCTGAGCTGCTTTTGCTAATTCCATCACTTTGTTCACTTCCTCTTGTGTGCATGCTGCGACACCCCCATTAATTTTTTTTCCAGAAATTCATCAAAATTAGTTCTTCTTTTTAAGTTACAATAATCATCTGATAAATAGTATTAGTATGTTCTCAATAAGATAATTTCACAGTGGAACGGAATCTTTCAACCCAGCAAACACCTGCATTAGATTTTCATATGCAAGGACAAAGGTAGGGAGATTCAAGCATATCCAACCAGACCCAGTGACCAGGTCATTGTTTCAGAATTGAAAAAATTAACCAGCCCGGATTTCCAGGAGTAAATTTGGCAAGGGAAAACAAAACGACAATCTAATAATAATAGCATGATAAAAAAAAATTAGAATAGATTCTTCGATTCTTTGGTCATCAACCTAGTGATGAGTCCACTGACATAAAAACAATGTAAGTGGTGCAGACCTTGAACTTTGTATTGAGTCTTCCTCGTCGTAGGGTTGATAATTGACACAGATTTTCCAGACGATGAAGTCTTCCATTCACCGTCAGCATAATACTTGAATACCTCACCTTCTATAACATCAGTGAAGGCTCCTGTTCCTGCCATCGTTTTTCCTTCTTTTCTTTGGTTGCTCAACACCGCACTTCTGAATAGTGTCACCGGATGTTTCTTATTCCTGAGTACACCCCTCGTTATTAACAATTTATATAATAATTTAGCAGTCAATAAAATATAGTGAGGAAAAGGCGGTGAGCCATTCACTCAGAGTCGGTAGTCAGTGTGATTGTCTATACTATGGGCTGAGGAACCGATAAACCAAAGAAAAATGGTTGGCTATCTTTTATGCGAGTGGTGGGGAGGCAACCCAAGAAGTAGTACAAGAGGAGGCTTGCAACACTCTTTGAAGTTTCAAGAAAAGATACACATATTTATGTGGCGAGTGGTTGATATGGTTAGGTGGTTTTAATTTTGCCGTGTGGATGTCCATCGGTAGGTATCTCGGATTTTTATCTGTAAATCAATATCATCGTCGAGTAAGGGAGAAAAAAAATGGAAATATATGTATTAGTCATCGGATATAACCAAGGTTACTAGATTGTTAGAAATCACGTGTGAATTGAGTAGATTGTACGCCTCACACCAAATAGTCTATTCCGAAAGAAAAAAAAAAGATATATGGGCATTAAGTATTTATTTAAATTTGTTTATAAAAAAATTTAAATCTACAGTTTTTATCTTTATCCTTATTTTCTCTCCCTTAACATTCTGTTTATAAATGAGAAGTCATAACTTGTTTAAAATTATCAAAGCTTATGATTAGACTAATTACATCAAATAAGATATAAAATGTAGAAGGTTATCATTCCAGATATTATAAATTAAGGATCTTATGTAACACTTCAAATTTTACAAGTGAATATTTTTGCCTTTTAGAGAAAATATAATATAAAAATAGTTATATATTACCGTTGTAACTAACATAAATTTGACTTGTTATATCATATTTAAGTCAATCACAAGACAAATTGATTAGAATGTAAATCATGATAAATAAGAAATGAGATAACTTCATAAACAGAAATACGAGTTAGGTATAAACTGTGAGTATAATATCCAAAAATACATAATGGGGTACCATGGAGTTAGGAGTTCAAAAAATTATCCGGATAAAAACTAATATTCAAATAACATAACTCTATGTCCAATTCCAATACATAATATCACTTATCCACACAGAGCATCACAAGCAATAAATAATTGATTAGAATATTCAAATATCATCCTTATGTCAATCACAAGATAAATCGACTAGAATGTAAAACATAATAAATAAGAAATGAGAGAAGCTTCATAAACAAAAATACTAGTTAGGGACTAACTATGAGTACAATATCCAAAAATACATAATGGGATACCATGGAGTTAGGAGTTCAAAAAGTTATCCGGATAAAACTAATATTCAAATAACATAACTCTATGTCTAATCCTAATATATAATATCACTTATCCACACAGAGCATCATAAGCAACAAAACAATACAATGGTTTCTAGTCGACTTGCATAAAAGCATACGAATCATACGTTTTTGGGAATGAATAGTATCCATAAAAGGAATGATCAGTATATTACGTATTAAGTAATGTAACAATACAGTTAAGAAGGATACAAAGAGTAGTTCACATTAAATAATAATCATACATGCGTGATGCATAAAATAAAGTAAGATAAATGCTAATTTCATATTATTGCCTTAATCATTTATTACTTATATTAAATCATATTATAATTAACATTGATATTAGGGTCCCACTATTCTTAATCCAGTGGAACAAACTGAAGAACATTTCGGGATAAAATGCATCTAACTACTATCATCATCTGGTAAAACAAACATGTAAAATACTATAGGGTGTCTCACATGACATTTTACTTTACATGATTAATATCTTATTCATAATTCATTACAACATCATGTTAAACTCATGTAGATGTGCATAACACATAATTGGAACATGTTAAGTACAATTGTATAATTATCAAGGCCGTTATCAAGGAATAAGTCCATAATCTTCCTAGGAAACCCTAATTTCATATTATAAGTATAAATTCCTCTATATTGATTATTTATCAACCAAATTTAGCATGTCTTACTCAAATATTATTATTATCAAAATACCCAAAAATTAAGGTCTAACTCTAATATCTTACATATACGATAACAATCCTATATTTAGAGTTATTATTCACTATGCTTGTAAAACCCTAATTTTACAAGTAAGTCATAAATTTTTCCAAAAGGCTCATATAATAACCAAATTAAATATAAATTCCTAAAATACCATTATTGACAATATATTCAAATATTATTATTTAACTCCCCCATTTTACATTTGCGATAATAACCTCGCTTCTAAGGTCACTATTCCCAATTTAAGCCATTCTCATTTTAGTCGGAGTTAGGCCATTCATAAATATTCCAAACTTTTCACATGATATTATTAATATATTTTAACCCATTCAACACATCAAAATACCAAGATTTTCATATTTAACACATTGACCAAAATACCCTTAATAATAGTCGAATACCCTTATTTCATAAAAACTTTATAGGTCAGATGTCCTTACTTCCAAAACCTTAATTTATTGCATCACCATATATGTTAAATATATTTATTTCATGCTTACCATACTTTATAAAATCTACATTGTAATAATATATATCATGCTCATTTACTTAGGGCTTATAACATACGAGTTATCATATAAGCACACATTTCCTTATTCTTACTCTTTCAATCATATAATCTGCATCATTATATCATAACATTAACAACATGAATTTAACCACATAATAATATTATTGTGATAATACACACAATCATTTATAACATTTAACACAAAAATCCTAGAGTACAACTTGTATCCTTATAAAAAAGGACACACATATATATATATACCCTATCCCGCCTCCTTTAGAAACTCTAAAAAATCACCTAAGAGAAAAATAAGAAACCATAGTAAGAACTTGTAGATATAAATAAGAAAATTATAAGGTAACTGAGAGTGAAAGAGTGGAGGGAAAACCAAATGGGAAAGGATTGAAGTTATCTCGGTAAAACCTTGTGCATTGAAAGGAGGGAGAAATGTTGAAGTTGTCAATAATTAAGGGATATCAATGGTGAAGAAGGCCATTGGTTGGTCGGTTGTTTCTATGGATGATGCTAAAGGGTAATGGGGATTTCGTGGAAATGGCCAAAAGATTAGGGGTAGTGATGATAATTTGTGTCGTGGCTAAGGGGTGCGTAATGGTGTTTCGGCTAGTTTAAGGGGTAGGTAATATGTGGAGCATCGGTGTTCAAGGGGAGGAATGGAAGAAAGATAAAAATTTTAGTATGCAATGTACTTCCTTAGCTGGGATATATGGAAGAAGTTATGAACTCAAACTAATTTTAGTGGAAGTGATAGGTGGTATGCAACTTCGCCAACCTTATGAAGAATCTCATAACGATCGATGTATCTCAAGCTCAAATTACCCTTCCTACTAAATTAATGCACCCCTTTGGTGGGTGAAAACCTCAACAGAACTTTACCCCTAGCTTGAATCCATTACTACGATGCCTCTCATGTGCATAGTTCTTCCAACGACTTTAAGTTACTCTAATCATGTTCTACATCAATCAAACTTGTTGAGATATCTCCTCAATCATCTCTAGTCTAAGTACAACAATCATGTTGATTTCGCTCTAACACAAGGGTATCCGACACTTATGTCCATATAGTTCCTCAAAGGGTGGCATCTCTATGCTAGCGTAATAATTGTTATTATACAAGAATTAAACCAAATGTAGATGCTCCTCCAAACTGCCTCGAAAGCCCAAAATATAAGCCTATAGAATATCCTCAAGTGTCTGAATCATCCTTTCAGTCTATCCATCTATATCTGAGTGGAAGGTAATACTCATCCTCAACTTCATGGTCATAGCCTCCTACAAGTTCCTCTAAAAGTGCAAAAGTAATCTTAAATCTCTATTGGATACTATATCCGTAGGAGTACCATGCCTACTCACCACAAATATCATATACACATCAACCAATTGATCCATACTCCAAAACGACTTCATTAGCACAAACGCCATTTACTTAGTTAATTTGTTAAAAACAAACTAGATTATATCATACTCGTAGTGATGTGTGGGGGAGGATGGGATTCTCAATTATGTTAGATTATGGCTCGATTATGTTTAAATTAATAAGATAAAGGTTTGGTGATGGTATATTAAGGTTTAAAGTATTCAAATTGGATGGAAGGATGATGGTGATGAATCGAATGTGATGATGTTAATTTAGTAATGATAGATGATTAATGATGATGGTTCGAATAAGATGAGATAATTATGATGTTGATTTGACAATGATGTATTGGTGATGATGGTGATTTGAATGTTAGGGTTTGATGAAATATGATTTCGTGGGTTAGGGTTAGGGTTTAACTTTGAATTTTAGGTTTAGGGTTATGTTATGGTTTAAATGGAAGGGTTAGGGTTTTGAATGGTGGGTTTAGGGTTTCGGTTGTGTATACCGAATTAGGTCTTTGATTAAATTTGAATTAGAGTAGGATTTTAATGGTAATTATGGTAGGAAAATTATGGATTAAGGAGAGTAGAAAATATATGAATTAATCTCTAATTCACACAAATGAAGAGATTAAAAATTTCAAGCTAAACCTTCACACAGATTCGATTTGCTCAAGTTTGAACTCACACAAAATTCACTTGTATTCAAATTCAATTCAAATTTTTTCTCTTCCCCATACTCGACATTCATAGTAGCTTATAACCATTCTACCACTAGCTAAAAGCATAATTTAAAAGATTATGAGCTAAAAGATATTATGCTACCTTTATATTAACTTTATACTAACTTTGATGAAGCCTGGATAGGTTTCAAAGAAATTTCTCCAGATCGTGAGTTAAGTGATGGGTTCTACCACAAATATAGATCAGCTATGGAAATTAAACCAAAGGAAGATCAAGAAAACTCAGGGCATAGTTGTAATCAATGGCAATAGAGATTGGATTCACAAAAAAGAGAATCAAGAAGAAGATCAGTAGAGAAGAAGATCGAGGGAGCGAGGGTTTCGCGAGAGAGAGAAGTTGAGAGAGAGAGAATTCCAGAGAAAAGAACAATTGAGATAATCTATATTAATCTGCCAAAAAAGTATTGTACAACCTCCTATATACGCCCTTATATATGCGCGTATACAACACAAGACATATACGGTTCGATGGGCTTAATACAATAACCCAACAACCCAATACATATCAGCTGAAGCAATACCAAAAAAATACAAGGCCATTGGTGCTGATAATAATAATTCAGCCCAATTACAAATACAAGATTACAACATTCCCATATAATTAAATTACAACTTAATTCCCATCAGCTAACTTATGTAGCTAATTATGGAGATTAAGGGTTGCATAATCTGCAATCCTTCTAACCTAGAAAATATGGGTCGGGTGGCTGATTATGCGGCCAACTTAATTCCACTAGCTAAGATGTGCTGGCGAATGCATCATATGGGATTGATAATTTTCCCTCTGATATAATCAACAAATTAAGATCAACTTATGCAGCAATTTCTCGATAGGAGCAGCAACCAGCAACATCTACTCACAGTAGCCACATTATGGTCCATTTCCAATAATTTGATTTTTTTCTAAATATTCATAGAATAATAAAAGTAATTATATGTATAATGTAATTTAAAAGAATCAATAGAATTATTTAAATATAAATTATTGAGATACATATCATCCCCCTCTTCTTAGTGGGGTTTCATCTCTGAAACCTTTATAATTCCAATAAAAGGACTTAAGTCAGAAACATTGAAAGAGTTACTAACATTTCCAAATTTTATAGGCAAATAAATTTTATAAGCATTATCATTAATCCTTTCTAACATAGTAAAAGGACCATCACCCCTAAGATCCAATTTAGATTTCCTAAGTGTTGGAAAGCATTCTTTTCTAAGATGTACCCAAACTAGATCCCCTAGTTGAAAACAATTTTCCTTCTTCTTTCATTAGCAATCTCAAACATTTGTTGAGCCCTTTTATTAATCTGTTGACTTACAGATTCATGTAATTTCTTCATTTTTTCAGCACAAGATTCAGCATCAAAATTATGCAATTTAGAACTAGGTAAAGGACTCAAATCAAGTGGAGTTAAGGGATTAAAACCATACACAATTTTAAAAGGTGTTTTCTTAGTTGTAGAATTTAATGTCCTATTATAAGAAAATTCTACATGTGGTAATATAGCTTCCCACTGCCTAAGATTCTTTCCAAGTATAGCCCTTAACATGTTACCTAAAGTTCTATTTACTAATTTCGTTTGCCCATCAGTTTGTGTATGATAAGTAGTTGAAAATAAAATTTTAGTCCCCAGCTTTCCCCATAATACCTTCCAAAAATGACTCAAAAATTTAACATCCCTATCAAATACTATTGTTCGAGGTACTCCATGTAATTTTACTATGTAAGAAAAAAATAAATTAGCTATAGTTACAACATCATTAGTTTTATTACAGGGTATAAAATGTTCCATTTTGCTAAACCTATCTACTATAACCATTATAGAATCTTTAGCCCTATTATTTCTAGGCAATCCTAAGACAAAATCCAAAAAAAAATATCAGTCCATGGTTGGGTAGGAACAGGTAATGGAGTATACAATCCAAATGGTTTAGAAGTGGACTTAACCTGTTTACAATCCACACAATTAACACAATACTTTAACACATCTTTCTTCATATAAGGGCAATAAAAATGTTCAACTAATATATCCAAAGTCTTTTGAAACCCTAAATGTGCCATCATTCCACCATTATATGCCTCTTGGATTAGCAATCCTCTGTATGAACAATTAGGTATGCATAATCTATTTTCCCTAAACAAATATCCATCATAGATATAATATTTCCCTTGGGCAGCAGTTTCACAATTCTTATACACTTCCTTAAAATCATGATCTTCAATATATAAAACTTTAATATGAGAAAATCCTAATAAAGCAGCATCTACTATATTTAACAAAACATGTCTCCTAGACAAAGCATCTGCAACTATATTATCACCTACCTTTTCATACTTAATTACATAAGGAAAACTTTCAATAAATTCTATCCATCTACCCTGCCTTCTATTCAATTTTTATTGACTTTTTAGATACTTTATAGCTGCTTGATTAGTGTTAATAACAAATTATCTAGGCCATAAATAATTTTGCCATACTTCTAATACCCTTGCTAAAGCAAACAATTCCTTTTCATAAGTAGAGTAATTTAAAGTACTACCACTCAAATTTTCACTAAAATAAGCTATAGGTCTACCCTATTGAGAAAGAACAGCTCCAATTCCTAAACTTGAAGCATCACAATCCAATTCAAACATCTTGTCAAAGATCACCTTATGCAGCAATTTCTGGATAGCAACAGCAACCAACAACATCTACTCACAGTAGCCACATTATTGTCCATTTCCAATAATTTGATTTTTCCTTAATTATTCACAGAATAAGAAAAGTAATTATATGTACAATGCAATTTACAATAGAATTATTTAAATACAAATTATTGAGATACACATCAAACTTTATGCTAACTTTATTATCCAACTCTACTAATTAATCAATAAATTAGCTAAATTACTGATAATGCTCAACAAATCTAAAAATGAACTCTCCCATGCACGTGGTCATCATTCCATGCATGCCATGCATATGCAAGTAGATACTTAGTTGTTGGTTGTTACATTTCTAGCAATATAACTATCCGTTGGTCTTCAAATTTGTAGGAAACAATTTTCAAATGAAAAATAATTGGTTCCCTAATTATGAAAGCTAATTCTTGAGTGTTTTCTCCTACATCACATAGTGATTCCTTGGTAGCCCACTTGTAAAATCTATTGAGATGGAATCCTACTTCCTTCTCAAAATATCTAAAGGTTAGACCAACCCTATAGGCCTTTGGTGCTTGATCTTGACTTTCTAATAGGTGACACACCTCGACATGAACTCTGCTACCTTTTACTTCATATGAGGTCACCAGTAGATCTTCTTGAGGGCCTTGTACAACTTATTCCCTCATAGGTGGATGAAATATGGAGTACACTGACTCTACTCTAATATTAAGCACTTTAGATTAACACAACTCTATGAAAAACCCTTATAGCAAATCTTACCATCCTCATGAATGTGGAAACCTTTAACACATACCATCCTTCATTTTTCACTAAACCCTCTCGTGCTTGACATTTCTTGGTTGTATAGCTCTAATCTCATAAAAAATAGTCTGCGTAATCATCAAAGCACTCATTGAGACCTCTAAATCACCATGTTAGATAAACTCAACCCCTATCACACTAAGCTCTTCAAGAAATTATTTAGACACCACAAAAGTACTCAAGGAGTGTGATATCTTACTACTCAAGGCATCTACATCATTGTTGGCCTTACCCTCTTGGTAGGTAAACTCAATATCATAGTCCTTCACCAACTCTAGCCATTTCCTCTACCTCATATTCAACTCTTTTTAAGTGAATATATACTTAAGGCTCTTATAATTGGTGAAGAATCCACACTAAGCTATATAGATAGTGCCTCCAAATCTTTTGTGCAAAGGCAACTACAGCTAACTCCAAATCATGCATTGGTATTTCTACTCATGCTACTTGAACTGTCAAAAAACGTAAGCCACTACCTTATTATGTTAAATCAATACATAATCCAGTCCATGATTCAATACATATTTATAGGCCTTGAACCCATTTGATCCTGAAGATAGAGTCAAAACTTGTGTTTAAGTTAGACTCCACTACAATTCTAAAATACCTCCTTATATGTGTTATCCCATTGAAATATGGTTTTTTTCCTTAGAAGGTTCATACAAGGATGAGCTACATTCGATAAGTCCTATTTAAAGTGCCTATAGTACCCAACCAAAGAAAAAAAACTATAAACCTTGGGGATTATAATGGGATCTTTCCACTCGGTCACTACTAACTCTTCTTCAAACCCACAATGACTCCTCTTGCTGACACTAAATGACCCCAAAAGATAACCTCCCAAAGTCAAAATTTGCACTTAGAAAGTTTGACATATAACTTGTGTTCTCTAAGGAGTAACAAAGTTTTGTGAAGATGCTAATTATGATCCTCTTCACATTGACAGTATACCAAAATGTCATCTATAAAAACCACCACAAACTGATCAAGGGATGGTAAAAAAAATCCTCTTCATATAAATATGACAGGTGCATTAGTGAGCCCAAAAGGTATCACCATGAACTCGTAATGTTCATACAGTGTCTTAAATGCCATGTTCATGACATTTGCCTCAGCAATAAGTAGTTGATGATATTCTAAACTCAAGTTAATTTTTGAGAAGATCAAAGCACACTAAAACCAAACAAATAACTCATTGATCCTTAGAAGTGGATATTAATTCTTTATCATCAGTTGGTTCATACCTTGATAATTTATATGTAGAAAAAGGCTCTAATCTTTTGTCCTAACAAACATAAATAGTGCTCCCCATAAAGATGCACTCGAGGCACATATACCTTTGAGCCACTAAATCCTCCAACTGAGTCTTCAACTACCATAACTTTAATGATAACATCCAGTAAGGTGCCTTGAAAACTAGCTTTACCCTTGGTACTAAATCAATAGTGAAGTATATTTGATGCATATGTGATTTAACTTGGGTCTTTCTAGGTATTGGTGTTTTAAAACCTTAGATTAACCAAAAAATGTAATAGAGAAATGAGGGAGATTTAAGAGGATAAAAATTGATTCTTAGTAACCTCTTCAATTAATACTTTCAAGAACCATCTAAGATATAAACTCTTAGAATAAATCTAGTAAGATTTTCGCAAGGTCTTCAAATTCCTTCACTTAGAGAAGGAAGGATGACTCTCAATTTCTAGAGAGAGAAATATGAAGCCAAAAGGTAAGTTGTTATTCTTTCATTCTATCCTTGAAATTTATAGAATAAGTTTAGGATTAAAGGTTTTAACTTAACCAACTAATATATATGATTAGAACTTAAACAAAGAATAAAATCCACCAAGGTTCTAACCCATGTGTTTCAGTCACGGAGGTGGACTTTATGTAGATTTTTGAATGCCCCACCCCTATTACCATATGATATAATTCACATAAAAACTATAAAACACAAAATTAAAGAGATAAAGGTACTTTTAATCTTGTAAGTAACAAAAAGAAGTAAGGAATATCTTCTAACTTTCCTTATTCTTCTCTAAATCGACATTGTTCTTTCCAAATACTAAAAGTGATTTGACATCCAACATGAGAGGGACTTGTGGCTGATTTGTGTGGCCTCCAAGGGGTGAAGATATACTGCGTTTTTTTATTGATGTTTAGGGCTAAAAACATTGAGGAAATATGGATAAAAGATTGGGAAAAGTGTGGCCTTAAGTGCCTTCTTTTTGGTTGGTTTGTGGATGTCACAAGGAGGTGGTTGGCATGGTTTGCATCGCTTGTATGGATTTTATGGATTGCATGTATTACATGGATAGATTGTTATAGATAATTAATTTTTCAAAACAAGGAGATTTTTATGGCTCTTAAATTTGGAAAACTTAACGGTAAGATTATGATCATCAAATGGGGATGCTTTTGTACCATCCTTTGCTGCTTGAAAAGTAGCCTCCTTATTTTTGAAAGACTCATCATAAATGTAAGGAAGTAGATATCCCACATTAAATTTGTTCGATATATCATCCATATCCTCTAGTAGCTCTAGCTTATAAGCATTGTCACTAATCTTTTCAATAACTTTGTACAAGCCATCACTTCTAGGCATGAGTTTGTTCTTCCTATTAGAAGAAAATCCTTCATTTCTAAGGTGAATCCAAACTTGGTCACCTAGTTCATTTTTCAATGCTTGCCGGACCTGTTCTTATTCATTTCATTCACCCTCCCAATTTTTGACCTCATATGTTCTTGAAGCTTCTTCATTATCTTAGCCCTTTCTTATGCTTTATTGTTGGTGTGGGATTCGAAGGGAATAGATAAGGGATTTATGGGAGTAGTAAGGTTTCCCTCATATACTAATTCAAAGGATGAGCATCCTATAACATAGGCTAGTGATCAGTTTTGTGGATGATGCGTCTTATATAGCATCTTATCCGAGACAATGGGATTAGAAATACCATGTAGCATAATTATTTCCTTGAAGAATAGATCAACTATATAAGAGGCATCATTCGACATACAACAAAATGAGCCATCTTAGAGAACCTATCCACCGCCATTATTATAACATCATTTTGCCTTTGTGTTTTAGGTAATGTTACAATGAAGTCCATACTCACATGATCCCATGGTTGTTGTGGGATAGGTATGGGAGTGTAGAGTCCTTAGAAGAAGTAAATCTTGGAATTTTGACAAGTGACACATCTAGCTGTTACACTTTGAAAATCTCTCACAAGTTTGGGTTAATAAAAATGCTCACTAAGCATGCCCACAATCTTGTTGATGCGAAAGTTTCCAACTAATACCCCTCCATGTACTTTCCACACAAGTAATTCTCTAATAGAACATTTGGAAATGTAGAACATGTTGTTCTTGAAGAGGAACCCATCTTAAATGATGAGAAACCCCTTTTCTTGTCTTGATCCTTGAAGTAGTAGCCAAAGTCTTCATCTTCCTTGTAGAACTCTCTAATGCACCCAAACCCCAATACTATCGCCTTAAACAAAGATAGCATAGAATACCTCCTCTAGAGTACATCTACCACTAAATTTGTTTTGCTAATTTTATGTTTAGCTACAATGGAAAATGATTATAAGAATTCTACCCATATGGTATGCCTTAGATTAAGCTTGTGTTGGTCGTTGATGTACTTCAACAACTCATGATTCGTGTGTAGCACAATTTTTTGGGGCTTAAAGTAGTTAACCAATAATTAAGGGCTCTTATTAAAGTGTAGAACTCCTTGTCGTATGTGCTATAATTTGCCCTTGAGCTATTGAGCTGTTCACTAAAAAAGGCAATTGGCTTCCCTTCTTATAGTAAAAAAAAAAAAACTCAAATGCCCACTCCACTAGCATCACACTTAATCTCAAATAATGTTTTGAATTTAGGTAATGTTAAGATGGGTGCTTCACTTTCTTTTCCTTTGATCAGTACTTAGGCATCTTAGGCTGCCTTGTTCCAATTGAATTCACCATTCTTCATGTATTTGGTTATAGGTGCTAGTAGGGTGCTAAATACTCTAATAAACCTCCTATAAAATGTAGCTAGACCATGAAAAGGTCTTACTTGTGTAAGTCTTGTAGGCATAGACCATTTCTTGATTACTTCCACCATGGATTCATCTAGGGCTATTCCATCCTTAAATACTACAAAACCTAGAAATGTAATCCTAGGTATAAAGAATTCACACGTATCTAGTTTGGCATACTACTTATGACCTCTACGTGTTAGAACTGCAAGTTTTATATTCTTTACATGTTCTTCCTTAGTAGAGTTATAAAAAAAGATATCATTAAAGTAAACTACTAAAAAATTTCTTATGAATGGCATAATTACCTCATTCATAAGTTTCATAAAGGTATTAGGGGCATTGAACAAACTAAAGGGCGTAACCATCTACTCATACGATTCTACCTTGGTTTTGAATGGAGTTTTCATTTCATTACCATCTTTCATTATTATTTGGTACCAAAAAATCCTTAGGTCAATTTTAGAAAACAAGCATGCAATATTCAAGCAATCAATAATATCATCAAGTCTAAGTATAGGATACCTATACTTGATAGTAATGTTGTTGATAACTCTACTATCAATACAAATTCTCATGGCGCAATCTTTCTTTAGTACAAGCAAGGTAGGCAAGGCACAAGGGCTAAGGGAATCCCTTATTAAACCCTTATACAACAATTCATCTACTTGCTATTGCAACTCCAAGGCTTCCTTAGGGTTACAATTATAGTCTGCCTTATTAGAGAGTATAGCACTGAGTTTAAAGTCTATTTGTTATTGTATGCCTCTAATGGAGGGTAATAAATGAGGTAGATAATTAAATAATACATCATAAAACTCCTCTAACAATTCCCTAAACCATGGCTCATTACAAACCCTCCCCTCTTTGTTCTCTAGTAACAACAATAAGTAAATTACTTTCCCTTTTACTAAGGCCTCATCTAGATAATTTTCACCTATGAGTAAGGACTTTTGAAAACTCATATCAACATGACTAGGTTGATTAACTCAAGGGGTGAGAAAAATATTCTTCATAGAAAATTTCAAGTAATAGGTATTCTTTTTTTCATCATGTAAGACACTTCTATAAAATTACCATGGTTTCCCCAAAAAGAAAATGACAAGCATCCATTAGAACTACATCACACACCACCTCATCTTGATAGACCTTCCTAATGGAGAATAACACCTTTAATTGCTTTTTCACCTCTACCATGTTACCATCATCAATCTATTATAACTTATATGGTTGTCACATTTTGTTGTAGGAAAACTAAGCTTCTCTACTAAAGTGCAAGAAGCAACATTATCACAACTTCTTCCATCCATGACAAGAGAACATATTTTTCCAATATGGTGCACTTGGTTTGAAAAATATTCTCTCTTTGGGAATCATCATATCCAGCCTACTTAGTATGTAACACCCTTCTAATCATCAAAGATTCTCTTACATTTGGTGGTGCAAACGCGTCTCCATTAATGGGAAAGTCTTCTTCCTCTTCTTCAATCTCCTACTCTTAGTTAGCTTCCTCTAAATCTACCATGGTCTTCACTCTTTTTTTAGCGAACTCATTTTGATAGTGTCTCAAGCCTTGAAATTTAAAACACCTAACATTCTTTGTTCTCTTCTTGACTGCCACTTCTTTGCTTCACAAATCTTTTGTCAAAGGTGTGGAAGTGTCTTTGAATAGTAGAGGAACCTCCCTTTTTGTGCTAGATCCCTTATTTATACCTCCATATCTCATGACCCTCTTCTATTTTTTGTGTTTTTTGACCATGATATCTAGATGATAAAGCTCATCCAAAGTGTAATACCTATGCATATCCACCTTCCTAGCCATGTCTTACCTAATATCACCAAGGAAATGAGATATAGTGTATTCCTCTAGCTTATCCAAACTTAAAGACATAGAGAGAATTTTGAACTCTCTAATGTACTCCTATTCACTCAATGTCCATTATTTCAAAGAGGATATGTTTTTTTAACAAGTCTTAAGTGAAAGAAAGAGCAAATAATATCTCCTTCATCAACTTCTTTATTTTCAACCAAGACTTAACTTTTGATTTTTTCTATTTTTCTCCTCTTATGAACTACATTCTCCCATCATAAGAAGGCATGAACTTTGAGCTTAATAACCTCCAAATTAAAGGATTTGTTAGAATAGCTCTTGGCATCAAATAACCTACAACACCTCAACTACTACTCAAGAAATTCTTTAAGATTGTGATTTTCTTCAAACTCTGAGACCTCATATCCCTAACATCATGAAAGTTTTTTTTATTCCTCTTAATTGGATCCATAGAGTACTTACTTGAGTATGACCCTTCTCCATCATCTCTATTAATATGCTCCACATCTCAAAATGACACACAAAATGGGGGTGTTTTTCTAGGATGGTCTTGAGTCCCATTAGGGACTAATGTTTCCAATATATGAAGTACTCTTATTATATCATTTTGAAGAGAATCAATGGCTATATCCCTTCTTAAATTTTTTGTTTCCGCAAGGATCAACCCTCTTAATTTAGGAAGGTCTCCCATTGAAGGATAAGAAAGTTAAGAAGAGAACAAGGATTTGACTATGGGAAGAAAAAAATGGGATAAGTTTTGAGAAAAGAAGGGGGTGGCCGGTTAGCAAAATTTTGTGTGTGTTTGGTCAGTTGATCAGAAGATAAAGATAAGACCCAAATTGATATAACATAAGCTTTGATACCAAGTTGATGCATATGAGATCCGACTTGAGTCTCGCTAGGTTTTGGTATCCTAAAACCTTAGAACAATCGAAAATGCAAGAGAGAAATAAAGGAGATTTTAGAGGATAAAATTATATTCTTGGTAACCCCTTGAATCAATACTTTCAATAACCATCTAAGGTACAAACTCTTAGGATAAATTTTGTAAGATTTTTACAAGATCTTCAAACTCTTTCACTTAAAGAAGGAAGGATGACTCTCAGTATCTAGAAAGAAAAATATGAAGCTAAAAGGTAATTTGTTATCCTTTCATTCTATCCTTGAAATTTATAGACTAAGTGTAGGATTAAACGTTATAACTTAACCAACTAATAGATATGATTAGAACTTAAATAAAGAAGAAAATATACCTAGGTTCTAGCCTATGTGTTTAGGTCATCCGGGGGTGGAATTTTTACAAATTTTTAAATCCCTCATCCCTATTAGCACATGATCTAATTCATTTAAAAAGAATAATACACAAAAGGAAATATACAAAGGTCCTTTTTATATTTTAAGTAACAAAAAAGGTAAGGAATGTCTTCTAGCATTCCTTATTCTTCCCCAAATTTACATTGTTCTTTCCAAGTGCTTAAAGTAATTTGACATCCAACATGAGAGGGACTTATGGATGATTTGTGTGGATTCAAAGGGGTGTAGATAGGATACATTTTGGTGGATTTTTATGGCTAAAAATGCTAATGAAATATAGGGAAAAGCTTGGGAAAAAAATATAACCTTAGGTGCCTTCTTTTTTTTAGTTTATGGATGACACAACAAGGTCGTTGGTAAGGTTCGTATGGCTTACATAGATTGCACAGATAGCTTTATAATTAATTTGTCCTTTCTTCTTAATTTCATTCACCTTCTCAATTTTTGACCTCACCTATTCATGATGCTTCTTCATTACCATAGCGATTTCATATACTTTAAAGTTGGTGTGGGATTTAATGGGAAGAGGTAAGAGATTGATGGGAGTGATAGGGTTCTCCTCATATATTACTTCGGAGGGCGAGCGACCAGTGTCATATAATGGTGTTTGGTTATAGGCAAACATAACATGTGATAGTTTTGTATCTCAATCCTTTAAGGATTTGTGAACCAAAATTGGTGTGGCCATAGCCAACACGCAATTTAAACCCTCTTGTTGTCAATTGTAGCACTGATAAATAAGGGTATTGTTCTAGCCGAGGATTGAGAGGGCTCACCTCTATTTAACTAGCTTGAAAATAAAAATAAAAATAAAAATAAAAACCCTGAATAACACTAAATAAATAAATAAGAAAAATACTAATGGGGTTTATCAAAATAAAAATAATAAAAAAAGGAGTAATTAAAATAAAGTCAATTAATAAAAATAAAACTAATAGGACTAATGGAAAACCGTAGATATGAGAAATATGTTAGGGAAATAAAAATCCACCACTAGATTAGGTCAAGATATAATATTAATTTCTAAGTCGTCTTTTAATCATGAGAAAGAGATCGACCAAGTTGTACACCAGAAGCAAGTCCATACACCTTATATTACTTCCCTTAATTAATTAATACAAGAAAGCGCCAATATTAAGCCTAGTAAATACTAGCAATATAGCAGCAACAAGCGGCTCCTATATTTAACTAGATTTAGTGCATTAAGTATAATTGAAAGGCTGTCAATCTAAGTATCCAAACTAGTACAAAAAGCATGTCTAGCTATATTTTCTTTCCTTGACCCACACGTATCAAAACGTTTTACTACTTTAGTTTGAATCATAAAACTATTAGGTGAATTGTTATCTAACCTAACTGTAATTTATACATATAAATTCTAGTATATTTAGATGGCCACCTAGCATGAAAATAATCCTACATACTATCACTTATGAGGAAGTCAGAACAAGGCATGCACCAAATAAATTATACTTGACAGAATTATATATATAAATGATACCAATTAAAATAAAGTCAAGAAACAATATCATGAAACAAAGAAAATAAAATTATAATTCAAATCCTAATCCAGGGTTTCAATTTATTCCCTAACAACAAATATTCAGCCAACCATAATTATAGAATTAATTACATAGAAATATATATCTAAAATATAAATTAAAAATAAGAGAAAGAAATAACCGGAATTAATTTTAAATAAAAGATCAAAAATTTATTTAGATAAAAATTAATTTTATTTGAAATAAATTCTACCGGTATCAAATTTTCTCTTATTTTCTTCCTTCTCGGTGCCTTGAATTCTGCGTAAAATTCTTTCTTTTTTTTTCTCTTTCTCGGTAGACGGCTTCGACTTGCGGTGCTGCCACGCCTCGAAGTCCATGCTGCACTACCGTTCCTCTCTGTTGTGCTTTGCCTAGCCTTCGGCCGAGCCTCCTCATTGCAGCTCCTTTCGTTCGAGCCTATGAAGGCTCTCTCCTCTCTGCTTCTTCCCTACGGCTCTACCGCACGCCTGGCTGTCTCCCCTAATTAATGCGACTGACTCCCCTTTTATTTTTGTTTCGGGCGTCTCTCTCCACATTAGCCTTGACGACTGGCTCCCTTCTCTCTTTGTTTCGAGCACTTTTTCTTTCTTCTTTGACTTTTCTTTTCCTTTTCATCTCAGAGCCTATGCGGTTCATTTGGTTGCTTCTTGTTCCGGGCCTTTGGGCCTTCTGCCTTTGGCCATTGGTCCAAAGGTTGAAATATATTTTTTTCTTTTATTTAAAAATAAAACCTACAAAATAAAATTAAATAAATATTAATAAATAATATTTTATTCTAATTTTACTTAATTATTCTAATTTTACTTAATTATTATCATTTTAGCTCAAATAATAATATTTATGCAATTTTTACCACTTAATCATAAAACAATAATTATTCCCCTATATTAGTTAAATGAACTACCAAAAACTAAGATTATAAGGGTATAAAATGTGTCAAAATATGAACTTCAGAGGGTGAGTGCACGTGACCTGTGTCATATAGTGGTGTTTGGTTATAGGCAAACATAGCATGTGATAGTTTTGTATCTCAATTCTTTAAGGATTTGTGAACCAAACTTTTGAGGTGCATTGTGAAGATTTTGAGGGTTATATTATTGACCTTGGTTTTCCCATCAATTTATGAATGGTAAGTAGTATTAAACAGAAGTTTGGTACCAACTAACCCCTACAAGGTCTTCCAATAGTAGCTAAGGAACTTGGTGCCCCCATCTAAGACAATGGATTTAGGAATACCATATAGCCTAACTATCTCCTTCAAGAATAAATCAACTATATAAAAGGCATCATCCATTTTATGACATGTAAAAAAATGAGCCATATTATAGAACTAATCCACAACTGCCATTATAGCATCATTTTATCATTGTGTTTTAGGTAATGCTACAATAAATTCCAAACTCACATGATCCCGTGGTTGATGTAGGATAGGTGAGGGAGTGTAGAGTCCTTGATGGCAGTGAATCTTGGACTTTTGAAAGTGATACACCTATCTATTACACTTTTTACATCTCCTACAAGTTTGGTCTAATAAAAATGCTCACAAATCACATCCACACTCTTATTGATGTTAAAGTCCCATCGTGGATGATACCGACCATAAAAGTAACAAGTGAAGAGTTTTAGCGATCATATAGGTCTAATTTGTCCACCTATCCTACCTTATTGTTGAAATTAACCACTTTGAGACCAATATTAACCCCTCTACTAAAAACCTAGAAGTTCACCTCTCTAAAAATGGATCCTACCTTCAGAATCATATGTCTTTGGATCCTTCTTGCCTAGAATGGAAACTTGCAAGTGAACACTTGTAGTGTCAAACAAGCCCACTCATACAGTGTGGTTAAGTCTTAGATATCCATGGCACCTATAACCATTTGGATGTTGAAATAAAGTCCCTACTACACCACAATCGACTCACTAGCTACTATACTCAATGTAAGCACCAATAGATCTATGCATCACACATAGTACTATCTCGCCATCATGCTCCAATAGGTCAAGTGCATAAAATTCTTTAGCTTATCCTTCTTAATACTCTCAAGGTAAAAATTGGTATGGATCATCGTCTTGAAGTCCTCCTAGGACATCAATAGTCCTCCCTACATATAACAACCTACCCACCAGGTATCCGTGGTTCCTAAAAAAAAGAAAGCTACAATGCTCATCTTCTAAGTAGGTGGATATCTTACTCATATTTTGAATTCATCCCTTTAAGATGATCGGATCCTCATTATTGCAATATTTTAAAGGGTGATGTCTTATAGGTTCATATTTTGTGGAATTATATATATATATATATCTTGACCCAACTTTCTATATTTGTTATGATAATTTAACCCTTTTACATAAGATTCCTCTATTGTCCTAGATTTGTATAAAAAAAATAAAATTAAGTTAATTTGGGTTGATAACTAAGGAGAAGAAGCAAAATATGAGAACCAAGCTCGGAGTTATGGAAATTTAGATATACAATTATGTAAGACACTAAAAGAGAATAATTTTAGATAAAAATTTAGTCAAGATAATAAATAGAGAAGAAATACGAGGGGTCAATATTTATGGAAATATGACCCATATTTTCTTGGTTTTCCTCCTACATAATACATTAATTCATCTCAGATGCATAATATTAGAGAAAAATTATAGCTTCCCACTATTTACTAATACAAACCATACTTCTTATTATTTTAAATTTTGGATTAGATTCATATGGCCTTCTGTTTATATATATATATAACATATATTTGGTCAAAGAGAAGATCAAAAACTATTGTCGTCAGAACTTCAACGTTGTTTTCATTATTTATAAACAATTACGGTTCTTTTGTCAGATTTAGTTAGTTAATAGTTATAATTGATGGGTTGAAAATCACATGGTGTTTTTGGTTCACCAATCTCTTAAATTCATTCATTCTTCATCTTCTTGTTCATGTCCTTGCTCTTTTTTCATTTATTCATTTTATACTTATTATTTTGTTTGATGGAATTCTCACTATTCTTTTATGTAATTAAGTTTGTGATTGTGCATTATTTATTTTAATCTTGGTTGTATTATTTATTTATTCTGGTTCAAATTATGATTTTTATGTGTTTAGATTCTATTTCTTTAGGTTATGTCAATAAGCTATGCTACATTAATATAGGGTAGGAAGATAATTGAAGGTTATGGGATATTAATCATGAGATGTGAAGTAAACTTAATTATTGTGTATATTTTGGTTATATTAATAAACTAAGTTTAATGATCATCAATCTACGATTAGGTCTTTATTATCTAGCTTAGCTACCTATGATGAAGGAGCATCCATTGAACATAATGATTATCATATTCATTCTAATCCTCAAGGTAAGGAAGATGATTTAGCTTTCTTAATGTTGGAGCTTATCATGTTAAATATTCTTGATAATTCTTATATGCTTGACATTGAAAAACATTCAAGTTATTCTTGTAGGTATGTTACATATTTGCAAGAAGATGATGTTCATACACATTGATGTGTACAAGTATTCCAAGGCATGCAAGGCTATGATATACATGGGATGATACCTTACAACAAGAGATAAAGTGATGATATTCATTATTTTTATAAACTTGTTGTAAACCCTAACCCTAAGTATATTTTATGTAAGTTAGGGTATGGCTATAATTTCATGTATGTATCTTAGTCTATTGTATAGCTTTGTAATATTAATCATTAGTATCATTTAACCAATGATATTATGCTGTGGATTAAGGTTAATATGGGCTTAATTCAACCATGATTAATGGGCTGGATTAGGTGGGTAAACTCGGCTGGTTAAGGAAGCTCACCACCGAGCTTATTCTTTCCTATATATACCTTTTATGCGCATGATTTCTATGCAGAATATTGAATAAGAATTTTGATAAAACTTTGAGCAAGAGAGCTAAAGTCTAATCCTCCCTTTTGGGTGTACATTGAGCAAGGAAGATCCGAGATAATCCTTCCTCAAAAACTATCTTAAATCTCGACATATTTGAAGGTTATACAAATCTGTTGAGTACCTTCAACGTGTATCTTCAATTTCTTCGTCTATAATCCACCAAATCACTTCATTCTTTTTGCATTAGATCATGGGTGACAGCTTATAATACAAATTTCGATCCAACCTTCCGTTACTTTGATAAAAACCACATCAGTTTTGGTATCAAAGCTTCATTTGTTCGAAGCTTATACAACCAGTGATTTCTGCCAACCTGAAATCGTGTTGTGTTCTTTCACCAAGAAATCAACAGACACTCCACCATTTCTTTCAATTATTTATTCTTGATGAACTTCTTTAATATTTCTTGAAGTTCTTGCTTGAAGTTATTGAAATCTTACAAGGATATTGTTGCATTTTCCCTCAACTTTCCACATAAAATACCAACAGAGTTCGAATTTCCGCAGCACTAGTTTGGTTTGTCTGTTTGCAACGATCGTGTATGTCTCTCAAGCACTTGATTTCTATTTTATTCTACTCTATATTAGTCTGTGATTACAAAAACCCCCTTCAATTTCTCTTCGTGCAAGCAAGCAAAGAAGCCTCAAAGTGTTCGACATTCCTGGACAGTTCTCAATCGCCCGAAACAGACTTGAAACTTGCAGGCCATGTATTTGATTTATTTTTCATCAATTTCTCTCAAAAATTAGTCTATAATCTACCTCTAGACCTATTCTACATTTCCTATAAATACTTCAACACGAATATCCCACTGGAAGACAAGTGTTTGTTGAAAATACAGAAACATGTTCTATGATTTTATGTGAAGCCCGAGATTGACCTGGAACTTGCAGGCCCAATATTTGATTCATTTCTCATCAATTTCTCTCAATAAATTAGTCCATAACCTACCTATGAATCTCCTATACATTTTCAATGAAGACTTTAACACAAAAATCCCACTAGAAGACAAGATTTTATTGAAAACACAGAAACATGTTCTATGATTTTATGTGAATCATTTTCACACCTATTAATACTAATATTTCATTGTTTGTGTGTACCTGCGTGCACTACCTATTATTGGGGCTAAAATATCTCCTTTGTGCCTAGGTAAAGATTGAAGTTAGTGTTTGATATTTCATTTAGAATTAGGAATTGGTTTGTGCTTTGTTTGGCTATAGGCAAAACAAATCCAGCACCTACATATGTGGAAGATATATTGTGTGCATCAAGAAAGGTTGTGTGTCAACCTTCACCATGGCTAGTGAAGAGGTGTGTACCCTGGTTGAGTCCATCAAAAGCCTCACCACACGCATGGATGACCAACTACAGACTCAAAACACACTACAATATCAACTCCAAAGTGTAGAAGCAAAGTTGGCCGACCAAGACAAGTGTAAACCATGGCAACCTCGAATGGAAACTACACATGATAGTGTGGAAGGGAGAATGAAGCCGATTTACCATGCCATGATAGTGTGGAAGGGAGAATGAAGCCGATTTACCATGCCAAGAATGGACGTGGAAATTTCAATATTTCTCATCTTGAAGATGGAGAAGAGGAGGCAAATTCTTTTGGCTCAAGCAACCAAAGAAGAGCACCTACATTCCATGTAAGAAATCCACACCATGAAGATCAAGGTATTAAACTTGACCTTCCTGAATTTTATGGTGATTTGAATGTGGAGTCATTTTTTGAATGGTTGCATGA
Organism: Tamarix chinensis; assembly: GCA_030549775.1. NCBI lineage: Eukaryota > Viridiplantae > Streptophyta > Magnoliopsida > Caryophyllales > Tamaricaceae > Tamarix > Tamarix chinensis. The sequence goes on from CM060171.1 coordinate 36,481,700, forward strand.
TATTGAGGCTATTTTTGAGTTTAGAGAATATGATGATGATAGAAAATGCAAATTAGCTACTCTAAAGTTTAAAAAATTTGCTCGAATATGGTATGATAACTTAAAGCGAACTAGAGAAAGACAAGAGAAGTCTAAAATCAAATCTTGGGAAAAACTTAAAAAGCACTTAAGAAAGAAATTTGTGCCTAGAGAATATGAACAAGATATGTATGTTAAAATTACTACTCTAAGGTAAGGCTTATTTAGTGTAGAAGAGTACACTAGAGAGTTTGAAAGACTAGCCCTTATTTGTAATGTTCATGAAAAAAAGGAACGAAAATGTGCTAGATACTTTGGTGGCTTGAATAATTTAATAAGAGACAAGGTTGATATGTACCCTTATGACTCTCTTGATGACTTGATAAAATTGGCTATGAAAATTGAAAGACAAACCAAGACAACAAAATCCTATGTTAAGTCTAATGCTTCTACTTCGACTAAACCCTATTCTAACACCTTTACACCTAATCAACATTTTCATATGATAAAAAGAATAAAAAAGATGATAAAGGTAAAAATAAGGTGGTTGAAATGGCTAATAAACAATGTTTTAAATGTAAAGGATATGGACATTTTGCTAGAGATTGTCCTAACCAAAGAGCCTTAACCTTACATGAAATAAAAAACATGGAATCATGTAGTGATGATGATGAATTAGAAGTTGAATCTCCTAATGAAATATTAACTATGGAAGAAGAAGAAGGAGACCCCTGCTTTGTAATTCAAAGAGTCTTGCAAATACAACCTAGTATTACACCTACTCAAAGAGAAAAGATTTTTAAAACTAAGTGTAAAATAGGTGATACAATTTGTAGACTCATAATTGATAGTGGTTCATGTACTAATGTTGCTAGTGAGGCTATGGTTAAGAAACTTGGTTTGGAAACTACTAATCATCCTAAACCCTATTCTTTTAAATGGTTAAACAAGGATAAATGAGCTAAAGTAAACAAAAGAGCTTCAATCACATTTTCTATTAGAGACTATCATGATGAAGTTCTATGTGGTGTTTACCTATGGATTCTTGTGGCTTACTTTTGGGTAGACCATGGCAATTTCATAGAAAAGCAACTCATGATGGGGTAACTAATGAATATGTGGTGAAAAAGGAAAAACAATTGTATAGGCTCAAACCTTCTTTATATGATCATATGCCCTTGAGAGATTATAAAAAGAGATTATTTTTACATGAAAAGGCTATGGAGAAATGTATAAAAGAAGAAGGAATTTGTTATGCTTTAGTTTCTAAAGATTCTAAACTTGAAAAACAACAAATTGAAAATCCTAATTTGATTAAGTTGCTTGATGAATTTAATGATGTATTTACGGATGACTTACTTCTTAGATTACCACCTAAAAGGGGTATATCACATGCCATTAATCTTGTTCCTGGTATGCCTATCCCTAATAAATCGGCTTATAGATGTAACCCAGAAGAAGATAAGGAATTACAAAAACAAATACAAGAGCTTATGGATAAAGGATTTGTGAAAGAAAATATGAGTTTTTGTATAATCCTTTCAAATACTGCTTATGTCAAGTTTATGAGTTATTTTTGGAAAACTTTATGGCATATGCTTAGTGTGTATGGTGTGAATCCTAACATGCCTATTAACATGATTCTGTTGAAAAAAGGTGAATTGCAAAACTATGAAGCTAAAGGGAGAATACAATTTTTTCAACAACTTCATGAAAAAATCAAAAATCATATTGAAAAATCTAATGCCATGTATAAAGCTCAAGCGAATAAGCATAGAAACTCTTATGTGTTTTCTCCTGGTGACTTAGTTTGGTTACATTTACGTAAAGAAATATTTCCTAATTTACGTAAAAAAAAACTAATGCCAAGAGCCGATGGTCCATTTAAAATACTTAGGATGTTTGGAGATAATGCTTATGAACATGAACTTCCAGATTCTTATTGAAATGCCCCGAAAATTTCTAATTTTATAAATTATATTCAAATGAGGTTTTATTAGAAAAATTATTTAAATAAATTATTTTTAATGAAATAAAAGGATATTTAACTAGGAAAATTCAAGAAGAAATTTATAAGTATTCTTATTAGAAAAGAATTTGGGTATTTTAGATAATTAAGCATTTTATTTTGAAAATTAATTAAATAAATAATTATTTAAAATAAGAAGGAGAAAATATTTTCAAATTAATATTAATAATTTAATTAGAGAAAATTAGGATGTTTTGCTAATTAAAAAGGAATTTATGAAAAACATTTTAAAAGTCCTAATTTAGCTTAAAAAGGGATTTAAATATTATTTTATTTAAATATTATAATTTTTAAATATCCCAAATATTTTAATAAATTTAAATACCCAAAATAATTATTTTTCTCTTTTCTCTTTTCCTTTTTCCCCTCCTTCCTTTTTCTTCTTTTTCTTTCTTTTTCTTTCTTTTCTTCTTTTTCTTTTCCTCCCTTCTTCCCCGTTTGGGCTGCCCTCTCCGGCGGCCCAATCCTTTTTCCCTTCCTTTCTTCCTTCGGCCTAGCCCGTGCCACGCGTCCTCCTTCTGCCGCCCCTCGACGCGCCGCGTTTTACTTATCTTCCAACCTAAACTCAGCGTTCCATTTAATCCCACCTCCCTCGCGCCCGACCGCCCGGCCTGCCCCATTTTTCTTTCTTTTCTTTCCTCGCGAACCGCCCAGCCCAGCCCTTTCTTCTTCCCCTTCGCGCTTGCCAGCCCCGACGCCGTCGAGCACCTGCAACTCCCAGCCCGAAAATGGCGGCGCCGACCACGACGAATTTTACCGACCGATTCACCCTTCTTTTTCTTCCTCTTGACTCGCACATTTACTTGGAATGATCAATTATCCTCAAATCTCGCTCGTTCCTTCTCTTTTGGCTCGCAAAATTTCGGCCCCGACCCAAATGATGGACGGTCGATTCCTGCCACCGGCCACCAAAACCCTATCACCCAAACCCATCCTGCCGACCTCCAAAACCCTAATAACCCATCTAAACCCTTTAAATAGCCTAATGGTGGATGTTTTCGAGACTTCTTCTTCTCGAAAACCCTAAGTAAGACCTGCCTGCCACCGCCCCATCAGACGCCATTATCTCCTTCCCCGGCCAACTTCAACACCTCCTCTTGCTACCAATCTCTTCCCTGCAATTCCCTCTAGCTAACTAAGCCCTTCAAATCCTTCGATTCTTCTTGAATGAGCTGCCATAACCACGAAAAGTTTGCTGCTCATCTCGCCAGAAAATTTCACCCGAGACGTTGAACCACCTTCCACCACCACATGCGCCGCTTCTAACACCTTCCAATCCCACCATTAAATCTTACTAATTATTCTCTACAGCCCCATATAATTATTTTAATTTTTCTTCCTCTCCATTACCCATTTTCCTAATTTTTGGCCCTCTTAGACCACTTTTCCGGCCACCTCCGGGAACCACCGCCGGTTCCACCCATACCCTCCAACTCAAGGTGAAACCTTGGAACTTTTAAATACTTACTTTCGATTTATTGATAATTATTATGCTTTTATTCTAATTTTTAATGCTAATTCGAGTTTAATTATTATTATTATAATTATTATTATTGTGGTTATCAACTGTATTTTGATTTCTAAATTTGGTTGACAGGTCTGGGAGTATTATTGAGTAAGATAAATTATTATTCTCGAATTTTGCCTATTTAATGTAATTATTACATGTTTAATAATATTATTAATAATATAATTAATATTATTATGGTTAGTATAATCATTTATTTGATACTGCAATTATTTTAGGAGAAGTAGAAACCTAAAATTTTAATTAAGTCTCGTAGCTTTGCCTTTTATTATTACTTTTAGCATTTTTAACATTATTACTAATTATCTTATTATTATTAACCATATTAACTTTATATAATAAGTATATGTATAATATTAATATATTTTTATATTTCAAATAGTATTATCATTAAATGGGGAGGTTTCGAAATCCACTTTGTAATTTTAAGGCTTAGATTATTATTATTATTAAGTTTTCTATTAATATTAATACTATTAGTAATAATTTGTTATTATTAAAATTATTATTATAATAAATATTATTATTATTATTACCTTTACTAACTTTATTTCAGTAAAGGGTAGAAACCCTTATATCACCTTTTTACTTTAAATTATAATAGTATGTATTAATGTTTTAGTGGTTTTGGGCATAATTAATTAAGAATCAAGACTTAAGATAAATTAGAAACTAATAGTAGTATAGAAAGGAAGCTAATCCTAGTATTTCTTCCCCACAATAGGTGAGCCCAGTCAAATCCCTTAAGTGGAATAGGAGCGTGCTCCAAGATCGGTGACGTTTTAGGTAAGGAGTGCTAAGGCCTTTTATGTGCTCATGTGTATTATGTGTTTCGCATGTTATGTACCTAATGTTTATTATTATTAAATATTTTATATGTGGTATGACTTGGATTTGAAGTATGTTGTGCATGGTATGTGTATTAATTATGTATGATGATATGTGTTGTGTATGTGAGGAAGTCGATGTGGTTTGTGTGAGAGGAAGGATGAAAAAGGAGGATGGGGAAAGAATTTGATTAAGGGAAGTGAGTTAACCTAATTTTATGGTTTTATAAGGAGTAATCTAATGTATGATTTTATGTGTGAAAGAGCAGAATTTATGGTTCGTTGGGAGAATCTAATTTAGGATGTTATTTGGGAGACGGTAATTTATGATGTTATCGAATTTATGGTGTGTTTGGGAGAATTTAGTTTATGATGTTATTTGGGAGAATGTAATTTATAATATTATATGGGAGAATTTAAGTTATGATTTGATTGGGAGAGTTAATTTATAATTTGTTTGGGAGAATCTAATTCATGATGTTATTTGGGAAAATGTAATTTATGATATTATATGGTGGAATCTAATTTATGATTTGCTTGGGGGAATTCAATTTATAGTTTTCCTTGGGAGATTCTAATTTATAATTTTATGTGGAAGAATCTTTATGGCTTGAATTTAGGGTTTGGTATGGAAGAATCTTTATGGTTTGAATTTAGGGTTTGGAATGGGTGAATCTTTGGTTTTGGTTGGATTGAATTTATGGTTTTGTATGACGGAATCTAGGGTTTACCTGGTGGTATTAATGGATGTATGTTGGTATTAGGGTTTGTATAATGATATTAAGGTTGTATGGTGGTAATTATAGTTGTATGGTGGTATTAGGATTTACATGGTGATATTGATGGTTGTATGGTGGTATTAGGGTTTGTATGGTTTAATTTAGGGCTTCACGTGGAATTTTATGGTTTACATGAGAAAGGTTCGAAGGTTTGCATGGGGGGATTAATGTTTGCATGGGTATGAAATTTACGTGTGGAAAGTTGATTTGGGATGTAAGGAAGGTAATGTAAGTGTTGTTTGGGTGTTTGAGCACTTGGAATGGAAAATAGCACGTGGATCAAATTAAGGGTACGGAGGACACTGAATTAGGGTTTGGAGTAGTTAACTATGGATGTTTGGGGCTGCTTAGAGTTTTGGGTTATCACGTGTATTTGGTAATTAAAGTGTAATTATGGAATTTTATGATTTGTGATGTGTGGTGATTTATGCATGTTTGGTGAAAGCCTTTGAATAAGATACTTAAGACACTAATCACTTAAAGGGGAAGATTGTTGAGCCGGGTCCAGACCGATCCACCGGTCAGAAATAGTGGTTAGGACATGATGTCCTATGTGTAACCGATCCACCGGTAATAATAGTGGTGAGGACTTTGTCCCGCAAGTGACCGACCCACCGGCAATAATAGTGGGGTGACTCGAGCTTAATAAATATAAACCAGAGTTTGCCAACGTTTAAAAGATACTAATTACTTATAGTGGAACACCATGTGAGCAGGAACCAGCCGATCCACCGGTAAGGAATAGTGGTGAGGACTTTGTCCCGCAAGTGACCGATCCACCGGCGAATAATAGTGGTGTGGACTATGTCCCGCAAGTGACCGGCCCACCGGCAATAATAGTGGGGTGTTCCTGTGCTCACATGGACTTGATAAAAAGGCATGGTGTGAATCGAATTCTGATAAGAGATCAATTAAATGATTAATCTGGACTACAATTGGGCCTTTGTACTTTTACCTGGTTGATCATATGCATTTATGATTATGCTCTTTTACGTCCTGCATGATTTATGTATTTATGTGTTGGCCTTAGTGATCAAGTCACCTTACTCAGTACTGGACCCGTACTGATACTACTTTGGTTGATGGGTCCTGTGATGATCCACTGATGGTGGGGAGCAGACCTCTTGTGTAGGTTTAAGATCAGAGACTGTTTTGGGGTGGCAGGCCTGACCTGAGTGAGTAGGCAATCCGGAATTTGACCCATCAGGTTTTATCTTGTTTAAATTTATTTCTACTTGGAAGTTACAAGTGTTATTTGAAACTTCAAGGGTATTGTATTTAACTCTTAATTTCTCGTACTCTGATTTTGTGTATGACCTTCGAATTCTTTTATGAATTGTTAATTTGAATTTAATGTAAATCTTTTCTTTAGCCTTAGCACTTGGTACTGGAACGGTCGGAGAGAACCGGTCTGGTACTAAGTGTGGCGGTAACATTCCCAGAATTCACAGGTTTTAAGTATTTCTATTTTAATTGCTTCCGCTTTTAAAAAAAAAAGTAGTGAATTTTGGGGTGTCACACTTATGGAGGAATTTCAAGAAATTTTAATGTTGGTGATTTATCTCCTTATTATTCTGATGAAAATTTGAGGGTAAATTCTTCTCAACTTGGGGAGTATGATGTAGGAGCATCCATTGAACAGAATGATTATCATATTCATTCTAATCCTCAAGGTAAGGAAGATGATTTAGCTTTCTTAAGGTTGGAGCCTATCATGTTAAATATTCTTGATAATTCTTATATGCTTGACATTGAAAAACATTCAAGTTATTCTTGTAGGTATGTTACATATTTGCAAGAAGATGATGTTCATACACATTGATGTGTACAAGTATTCCAAGGCTTGCAAGGCTATGAAATACATGGGGTGATACCTTACAACAAGAGATAAAGTGATGATATTCATTATTTGTATAAACTTGTTATAACCCTAACCCTAAGTATATTTTATGTAAGTTAGGGTATGGCTATAATTTCATGTATGTATCTTAGTCTATTATATAGCTTTGTAATATTAATCATTAGTATCATTTAACCAATGATATTATGTTGTGGATTAAGGTTAATATGGGCTTAATTCAACCATGATTAATGGGCTGGATTAGGTGGGTAAACTCGGCTGGTTAAGGAATCTCACCACCGAGCTTATTCTTTCCTATATATACCCTTTGTGCGCATGATTTGTATGTAGAATATTGAATAAGAATTTTGATAAAACTTTGAGCAACAGAGCTAAAGTCTAATCCTCCCTTTTGGGTCTACATTGAGCAAGGAAGATCCGGGATAATCCTTACTCAAAAACTATCTTAAATCTCGACATATTTGAAGGTTATACAAATCTGTTGAGTACCTTCAACGTGTATCTTCAATTTCTTCGTCTATAATCCACCAAATCACTTCATTCTTTTTGCATTAGATCATGGGTGACAGCTTCTACTACAAATTTGGATCTAACCTTCCGTTACTTTGATAAAAACCACATCAACCTAGTTAATTTGAGTGTTTATTAGATGCTACGATAATATTGTTAATCCGGAATTTTGAACATATACATCTACAAGTTGTAAATAGGTTATTGATTTAATTTATGTTTATTGATGTTTAGAATTAGATATTTCTAGTAGATTGTAATTATGGTTCTATTTAGTTTCTCCCTAATTGTTAATGGTCTCATTAATTAAATCTAGAGTTCTTATCCTAGGATATTAATTGGTTAGATAAAAATTCGTGAGTAGACCTTGGTTTATTTACATAAGGGGATGGTAGAAAGTGGAAGTTTCTAAGCTTCTATAGGTTAACATTAGAAATACTACATGACCATTTTATTCAATGATTGATTGAAATCCCTATATTGTATATGTCTTCTAACCTCTATTATTCCATTCTTATTATTCAGTTATTGTGTGAATTGCTAGTTTTTACTTTTTTCATTATTAGATATTAGTTTTCCTAATTTAATAAAGGGAGGAATTTATATGATAATAGATATAAATGAATTAGATTAAAATCTTGGTGGGATTTACCCTTACTCACCACTTACTATTTATGTATGTGTTTAATGTTTAATTTGGCATGTCTACCACAATATACAAATTTTTTTTGCAATTGTCGAGGGCTAGAAAAATTTAATTCTTATTTCTATTTTCATTTTATTTATCTATTTATCTGTTCTTCCAACTACAACTCAATTTTCTCTTCTTGTGCATGTCCGATAGGAATCAAGATTTTTGAAAGCATTTCTTAGGAAAAACAGCCATCAACTCATGTAACTAGTGGATCCTAATTCTTCCTCTCTAGTGGCAAATAGAACTCGAAGGCGGGTGAAATATATTTTTACTATTCATTGACCTCTAAGTAATATCTGATCATCATTTGAAGAGAGAATAAAAGATCACTAGGGGGAAATAATTAAAGAACCAATGGAAAACAAAATGTTGAAGGAGTTTGCAGCTCGTACTTTTAGTCCTAATCTTCTTTAAATTAATTATATTGATAAACATGATGAGTGTAATATTAGATCTGAACCAATACATGTGATTCCTATTTTTACAAGTTTTTGAGATACAATCTCTTCTGGATCAATCTGTAATATTGATCGAATTAAAATTCTGAAGGAATTTCATATAGTTTGTTCTGGTATGAACCTATTGAGAGTAAGTTTAGATCAAATTAAATTAAAAGTTTTTCCTTTCCCTTTAACTAATTCTGCAAATGAGTGGTTATATGATTTGCCTATTGGATCTATTAATACTTGGATTAAAATGCCAAAACTATTTTTAGAAAAGTACTCTCCAACATCTAGGGCTATAAATATTATAAAATAAATATATGGTATTAGGTAGGATGGGGGAGAGCCTACATGAAAATTGACCAAGATTGAAAAGACTATGTGGTAGTTGTCCTACTATCAAATTAGCGAATAATAATTCAAACATTATTTCTATGAAAGACTAATGCTTATGGACCATAATATGGTAGATGCTACTATTGATGGAGCATTAGTAGATAAGATCTCAAGTGAGGCTAGGAGGCTAATATCTAATATGACATCTAATTCCTAATATTTTGGTTCTAGAAATATTACCTCTTTATCTCACCATGAAACAGAAATAAATAATTAATAAAAAATTAAATAATTTGACTTCCTTATTTTAAAATGTGGTGAAAAGGAGAAAGTATTCTTAAGTGTCTAGAATTTGTTCATATATGGGTCATGCTAATGATGTATGTCCCACTTTGTGGGAAGTGTAACAAGTTAATGGGATTGGTGGATCTAAAGGAAACCCAAAGTATGATCCCTATGCTCCAACTTTTAACCCAAGATGGAGGGACAATCCTAACTTAAGGTATGAGAATAATCAAAGACCACCATTGTACCAAAATCAACAAGGTTATAACCAACCACTTGGATTCTACCCTATTCCTCAAAGCCAACCAAAACCACCATTTGTATAACCTCCTCAGCCATTGACACCACAACAACATGGAGGAATGTCATTATAGGATATAGTTAAATCTTTAGCCACTAACACTCTTTAAATTCAATAAGGAATAATAAATTGGCTAACAAACTTAGAAAGTCAAGTGAGTCAGGTGTCAAATTTTGTATATAAATTACAAGCATAGGGCTCCACCAAGTTACTAGTCTAAAAAGAAAGGAATTGAAGGGCTAATGTGAGCAATATCACCACTAGGAGTGTAAAATAATTAGACAATCAAAAGAAATTTAAAGATGATAAAGGGACTAACCAAGAAGAGAAATAATTAATGAATATAAAAGAAGAGATCAAAGAAAAACCTTCTTTGATAACTAAATTAATGCTCCAAACCCGTCACTGCTTTTTGTAGCCAATTAGCTATGGATAAGAAGAAAGATCATGAAAAGAAGATACTAAAAGTTTTTATGAAGATGGAGTTAAGCATTCCCTTGATAGATGCAACAAAGCAAATGCATAGGTATGCAACACTTTTAAAAGATTTATGCACTAATAAGAAAAATTGAGAGGGGATGAAAAGGTTAGCATGGGGGAGAATGTGCTTGCAATTTTACAAAATAAACTCCCATCTAGATGAAAGGATCCTATTAGTTTTTACCATTCCTTATAAAATTAAAAATATGAGTAATGAAAAATGCATGCTAGACTTAGGAGCCTCTATAAATGTCATAAATTAATTTATTTTTAACTCCCTAAGTCTAGGACCCTTTAAAGAGACCAATGTTGTAATCTAATTAGTTGATAGATCTACCTGACATCTTAATGGGATAATAGTGGATGTTCTTGGTTAAGTGAATGAACTTGATTTTTTTGTTGATTTTTATGTAGTAAACATGTAAGATGATGAATCCCCTAACCCTTCTCTTATTATATTTGGAAGAGAATTTCTATAAACTTCTCAAACTAAAATTAATGTGTATAATGGGGGTTATTACTATGGAATTTGATGGGGAAAATTTTTATTTTAATATTGATGACTCTATGAGATATCCTATTAATTATTAATCTATTTTTTAAGTGGATGTTATTAACACTATACATGAACAAATTATTGAATTAACAAGTAATGATCCAATAGAAGTTTTTCTTAAAAAGCCAATAGAAATAGACTATTATAAGGAGTTGAAATCAAGATTTGAATTGAATAAGAAAATAGAGGTATGTGTTTATACTTACACAACTTATTCTACTAACATAGGGGGGTATGTGGAATTACCTATTATAAAAAAAAACCTACCCTCTATAGAAAAGGCTCCATGAGTGTATTTGAAACCTTTACATAATAATATTAAATATGCCTTCTTAGAGGATGATCAGAGACTTCCTATCAATGTTGCTAGTGACCTTACATATTTATAGTAAGAGAAGCTTATTTGAGTTCTATGAGAATATAAAATTACAATATATCATTAAATTTATTATCTAAAAAGTGTTGAGGCATGTCAAACATGGAAAATTGATGGGCATAAACTCAAAACCGTTCTATGAAGGACACATAATGGAGGATCTTGAAGTTGTGGAGCTAACAACTCTAACATATGAAGGATGAACGTTAATATAATCAAACTAATGAACACTAAAAGAGAGATACTTAGGAGGCAACCTAATTTATTTTTCTTATCATTTTCATTACTATTTTTAGTTATTACTCATTATTGTAATTTATTTAATTTTTTTATTCACATATTTTGTTATCATAAAGAAAATAAATATGGTTTGTATTTTTATAAATATAGTCCATAATTTTGATAAGATTAAGCCCAACCCTCTTACGTTTCATATTTTTACCCAGCTAACATAAAATTAATTTCTTCAACTTGAGAACATTGCATCTAAATTTTAGACACACAATAATTTTCATCTTCCCTCCCAAATCTTGAACTCTTTTCTCCCAATATATACTATAATAAATTCATCGAATATTCCATTTCTATAATATTCCATTCCATCCTTGGATCAAACAAAATTTCCCAAAGATTAATTGTTTTTATAAGAACCATTTGAAACCCTAAATTTTCATTCCGACCTTTATACCTTAAGGAATTGTAAGGGTTTTTCATTCTAAGAGTTTTGCTAATATATTGCACTATTATTTTTCTCATAATTTTCCATAATGGTGCATATTCAAGGTGAGAACGTCCATGGTATTTTGAATTTCCATATTTATATAGGTGTCTTATTTGTGAATCTACAAGTGTAATTAGCATGCTAGTGTGGTGACAATATCATCTCAAATTAATCTTAAATGTTAGTATGAAGAAATTTTCAGTCAACTATATATGGGGCTCCAAGGAAAATTTTTATTAATTATATAGATTGAGTTAAGTTTCCAGATTACTATTCTAAAATTTGAGTCTTTTAGTGAGGTTGGGAGCCATAAAGGTTTATATTCTTAGTAATTAAGGATGCATTGTAATTAGAATAATTTTTTCTATAGGACTCATGGCACCAATAAAGAGACCAACTATAAGAGGGGAGTCATCATGATGAGCTGTTGAATGTCACAACACTTGAACCAAAATGGATTTAGGTAACATTGATGAGTTAGGGATAATATTAGCTAAAAAGTGGTAGTGGGGTCGATATGAGACTCTCTCTAGGTAAGCACTGACAAGCACTTTTTACCTCGATGAGGAATACCTAGATGAGCTTGACCTAAAAGTATATGTTTATCGATTGCTTGGAGCCATTATTTGAGACACATCATGTTTTTAAATAGCTCACACCTATCATCGCATAACCCTAGAATTTTTGAGTTATTTTCTCTTAAAGTCCACTAAGAAGGAGAGTGGAGGTAGAGCACATATTCAACCACTTAATGTATATTATGATAGATCCTTGAGATATATCTCTAAGTCATTTCATTTACCTATTAGTGGGGAACGTGACTATCCTTTAGCATGGAGCCTGAGTGAATTATGGTCCTCTATTTCCCTAAGGCCAAGGGTGTCTCCTAAGATAATTTTCAAGATTGCCAAAGCTAAGAGCTCCCACATCTATAACCTAGTATTTTGATATATCTTACGATTGCTAGCTTGTATAGTGTTTTCTAGAGGATATATTAGAGGTGTTTCTAGGGAGTTTGAGCTCTTATTTTTATATTGTATACTTGAGGGGATACCTATTGATTCTATTTTTTCCCTAATTAAGTAGGTTGAGCAGGTTAGTAACTCTACATTTGGAGATATAACCATAGACTGCTTGATAAAGACCATAGCTATGGGAATAGGCTTTGATGAAATACATATAGAGGCCCATGCAACACGTGTTAACTTGGAAAATTGTCACCTAGGAATCTAATTTCTTGGAGGAGAAAAGAGTATTGGTTAAGCTATAAGGATCAACACTTTTTTCTCCTTTAACCTAGTTTACTTACCCCTCTATGTAGAACTGGAAACCTCCCTAGGTCAAGTGACATTACTATGCATGATGCTCTTCCCTCACAACCTCACCCACCTTCCCAAGAGGATATTCCACAACAAGAGGAATCCCCCTCACAAAATGGCCTTTCACATTTTGATATTTAATGGAATCATTATCAAGATTATGTAGATGAGCCATTTTGTTGGGTACATGATTACCTGGATGGGTTAGCAATGACTTATAGCTAGATGCACCAGATGTTGCGAGCCATGTATGACTTGTAGTTATGCTCTAGCAGTCATTTCCCTCCACCCTCTCATTGAGCCTTACCCCTTCTCTTACTTTATGTATATGGTCTATTTATGGAGGATAATGCCTATTCCAAGCATGAGGGAGGTACTATCTTTATTTTTTTTTTGTCATTTTATCATTATATTATCTTGTATTACATTATTTGCTACTATTTTTAAATTATGTATTGTATTTATTTTATTTCGTATTAGTGTGCTTTACATTTTATTATTTTTTTGTGACATTCTTTTATTTTTATTAAGGAAAAAAATGAAGGAATCAAAAATCATAGAGATGATAGTGAAAGAAATCTCTAATTGATAGCCTTTATGTGCATAAGTAGTTGGGACTATTTTTTCTCTACAACATGCTTTTCAAAAAAGGATAAATATTTTTAATATTTTGGTTGCACCTCACTGTTAGAGAAATTGAACATGAAATTTTGATAGCCATCATAGAAAAAAAATATTAGGTTTAATAGGAACAAAAATTGGTTAGCTTTTGGGCTTTAATGATGGATATAATTTGTGTTCATTTTTTTCTATTCTTTCATGCTATATTTTGATGCTGTATAAAACCATACATTATCATTATTCTCTTTAAGGCTACATAAAACTATTGCATACATTAACATGATAGAGATAAAATTTTCTTCTTATTAACTACTTAGCTAAATATCATACATGTTACAATTTTTTCCTTACATAACCCCATTGAGCTTTCAAGATTATTTTCTCTATATTTAACTTACATATGTAAATGATTATTCGTGTCATATCCCATCCTATAGTTTATGGCTAGTGGACTACAATTTTATAAAGATTTGTTAATGTGGTTGAAACTTTAAGCATGCGAGTGTGTCAGTTTCATTAGTTGAGTATTAAATTGAATTCTTGTAAAAAGGAGAATACACACCACAAACACACTCTCTCTCTCTCTCACACACACACACATACACACACACACTTGAGATACTGATGTGAAAAGAGAGGGTTAGACTGTGAAAACACTAAATCCTTGTGCTGAGTCGGATGGAGCATAAAACATACCTACTTGGTGAAACATGGATCAAGTATAAAAAAATTAAAAAAAATTTACATTCTAGTAGATGTTGGTAATATAAGAGGTGAAAATTCGAGGTAGAAAATTTAGAGAAGTGAAGGCAAAGTTGACAATAAAAAAGAGTTGGAATTTTGGGGTTTAGGTGCTTCACTAGTGATAGACATTGAATCATAATCCATGAATTTATCTTACCTTCAACCCTAGCTTCATTGCAACAAAATAAATAAAAATTTGAATTTTCATGTGTAATACCCCATATTTTTGTGAAGTTCATGGAATGATAATGTTTTATGTTGATTTGGAACTATAATTGAATTTGAGGAAAGGTCGGAGTTAAATAAGTTTTAGAAATGGAATATAATGAATTTTTAATGGGCTGATTGACTGGTTTCTTAATTCAATCAACCATTTTTTCATTTTAGATAAAGGATTTCTCTCAACCAAGCCAATTGAATAGTATAGGGAACGAATCAACTAGTTGATAGAACATTCAACTAGTGGACCCGACCGATTGATTGGTTTGTCAAGCTAAATATATTTTGGAAATTCAACTTTTCTAGGAAACATTCTTATAACAAAATGGAACCTTTATAATCCCATAAAAAGTTTTCCTTTAACGATTAATAACCTTTATTATCATGCATTTAGCTTAAGCTTCTACCTCGAATTGATTCGAATATTTGAGTTGGACAACTGACGGAGAGGGAGGCCTCAGTTTTGTCTTCTTCCACCTATCTCCTCTACACACTCTAGAATTATTCCTTCAAATCCTATACCTGTCTCTACATAGATGTGATCTTTCTTCCACATTGATCATTAATTTTTATGTAGGAGGATCTCCATCACATTATTCTCAAGTTGAATGTCAAGAGTGAGCATAGTTGTAGGTAGTACCAATTGTTTTGAAAAATCTTTATGTAATACCCCAAAATTTAAAAAACCTATAATTTATTAAATAGCTTTTATTTGGGATAAATTAACTTTTAAATTAACTTAATTTAATTATTTTATGGACTTTTGAGTATATAAAATTGGATATGAATATCCAATAAATTGAAATAAATATTTTGTTATTTTATCATACTCATTTTATTTAAATAATTTTTCAAACCAATATTTTACTAAAATTATCCCTTTTAAACCAATATAGTAAATTATATTAAATTAAATTATTAAATTTATTTATCTATCAAAAATATTACATTCTATTATTCCATAAATTATTTTATCTTATTTTCTCCATTTTCCCATTTCCCTTTTCCCCTTTTCCCCTTTTCCTTTTCCTTCTACTTTTTTTTTCTCCTTTTTCTTCTCCTTCAGGCCGCCAAGCCTTAGGCCCTCCACCTGCGTGTTGGGTCACTGGCCCAATCCCCTCTCCTTCTCCCTCTCCCATGTGACGTCATCCAGCTCACTCCCCCTTCTTCCTTTTCTTCTCTTCCTTTTCTCCCCCTAACTAGGCTAACCTAGTTCTTTCTTTTCTTTTCTTTTCCTTCTTTCTCCCCCCATTGGGCTGGCTTGTTCTTTATTTTTTGCCCGCCTAACCTACTTCCTTCCCTCTTCCATTCTTTCTTTTTCTGCCTCCTACCTTGACCAAATGTGCCCCTCAACGCCATGCCCGCCACCCTACGCCACCTACAATTGCCACCACCTACCTCCCTACAACTATTCCTCTCTCCCTCTCTCTCCCCTCATCCTTTTCTTCCCCTTTTCAGGCCAAACCAACCCTACACTCCCAGCCACGCATGCCTTCCCCTTCCCTCTCCTTGCAACCTCCCCTACCACCCCTTACCTCCTTTAGCCGAAACCCAACCTTGCATCCTCTCTTTTTCCTCCTCCCTTTTCCTTCCTTCTTCTCCTCTACCTCCACCACCCTTGGCCACCGATCACCCATCCCCAACCACCACCTACACCCCCACTCTACCCCTACACCTATCCCTTGGCCTAACTCTCCCCCACCTGCCCTCTTTCCTAGCCCCATAACCCCAACCCAAAAAACAACACCCTCCCTTCTCCTTATGCCTCCTTCGACCCCCTCCTCCCTCTAAAAAGTCACTTAGATGCATTTAACTCTGTAGTTATGGATTTACATAATATAGATGTTAAATTAGATGATAAATATTTGGATATTATTTTGTTGTGTTCTTTGCTTATAAGTTTTAAATATTTTCATGAGATTATTTTATATGGAAAGGACAAATTAGCCCTTGAGGAAGTAAAATAAGCCTTTCTATAATAGGAATTGATTGATAGTTAGTTGACTTCCAACATTACTTCTAAGCAATATCATTATGAGGAATTAGTAGCTAGGGGGAGGGTATAGGAGCAAGGGTTTGGTGACGGTAAGAAGATTATATCTAAGTTAAAGATTTGGCATAAGAAAGTGACATGCAATGGATGGCACAAGAAGGGGCATATTAGGAAGTTTTGTCATAATAGGATGCTCGGTGCTACGTCTTGTGAGCCATCCAATACAAAGGATGATGTTGTGGTTGCCCATGGTAATATTCACGGAGATGTGTTTTCAGTCACTGATAGATAGAACAAGATAAATGATATATGGATATTAGATTATAGGTTCTTTTACCATAAATATCTTTATTAGAGTTGGTTTCATATGTTTAAGGTCACTCAAGGTGAAGTTCTCTTGATGGGCAATAATGCTGCTTGCAATGTTACTAGGAGGCAATGGAGGTAAGGATGTATGATAGTGTGGCCAAGACCTTATCTAGTGTGAGACATATCCTAGAGGTGTCCAAGAACCTCATCTCTTTAAGTTTTTTTATATTGTAATGGGTACCATTGTGTTATTGAGGATGGTAACTTGAGAGTTACAAAATGGGCTCTAGTAACAACAAAAAGAAAGTTGGTTTGGACATTGTATAAGTTGGTGGATTCAACTATTGTGGAGACATCTACTATGACATCATTAAGGTTGTCAGGCTTCGATGTTATGAGAATTTGGCTTATGATACTAGGACACATGAGTGTCAAGTGTCCTATTGAGTTCTTTAAAAGGCATTTGCAGGATAGATAGAGTACATGAACTATGGACTTTTGTGAGAAACATAAATTTGGATAGCAAAAGAGAGATAGCATTTTAACACATAAGCATAGTTCAATAGGGCCTCTTAAGTATATCCATTGATCATGTGTAAGTTTGAGTATTTCTTGGACTTGATTAGTGTTTGTATTCCATGAGGTATTTTATAGGGATAGGGTCTTTTGTATAGGTCTTTACATGTCATGGATCACAAATACAATGTTAAGGTGGATAATTATTAGTTTTGATTAGGTATTTGAGTACAACATGATATTGTGCTGGTTCATTTAGGTGTTAGAGAAGTTTAGTGTTGTATGGAGGTTTGTGTGAGAAACACGGTGGTCCTATGTTAATAAAAATGTACCATGTTTCTTTATGGAATATTTGATGTGTTTTAGGCAAAATTCAAAAGTAAGGAAATTAACACGGGGTCCCAAATTTCCTTAATATGAACCATGATTTTTTTTTCCTTTTCAAAACATATTTATTTATCTTATAAGGTTTATTCTTCTATAAAAGGAGACATGTTGAAACCCCAACTATAGAGAATCATGTGTCCCAACTTTTTCTTCTTCTCTATATAATGTTATAATAAAATATAATTGTAGACTTATGTAATTGACTGATTGATTAGTTTAATTATCCTATAATTACACAAGAGCATGAATAAATATCTCTATTTTTTCTTCAATTGTTTTGCTCTGTGATTGACTCCTCAATTATGCACAATCTTGTTAATTTCAATTTGGCTTGGATCTCTCTAAAGCCAGGCTAATCTGCAACAATTAAAGATGTATATGTCATATTATATGATAAAAAAGTTAGAAAGTTGTGAATGTAATACCCTAAAATTTGCAAATAGATAATTTTGTTTATATGGAATCATTAAACCATATAAAAGTGTGTTACTGTTGTAATCAACCTAACTTTGTCTTACCATGCTATCTGTATATTCAATAAAAGGTAAAAGAGTTAAACATTTTGACATAATAAAAGAGAGAGATAGGTTTCATAAACTTAATAAGTGTTTGGAGGATTTCTCTAAGCACAATACAAAATATAATAAGGATGACATTATGAAATCAAAGTCCCAAGAGGTATCGAGATTCCAAGTGTTTAACCAAATAACAAAAACTATGACCTATAAACCATAGATAAACTCCACATTCCTCTCGAACAAAAGTATGAAGAGTAGCATAGTTATCTAAGGGGTCCTCATAGACCCACACAAACTTACTTGGTTCCTCTACTCATAATAATGAGAAACACCCATAAAAAGGATAATCAGTATGCTCCATACTAAGTAAGGTAAGAATATATTTAAGAAAGCTCAAACAAATTCATAAGATCACAATAAGAGAAAACATGCACATAGAATAACTTAATGATGCCACTATATTTATTCATTTCCAAACCTTACAATAGTAATGTATAATCAATATCTATAATCTTATTCACATAAATATTAGGGACCCCACTATTTTCAACAAGTGGAATGGTAACCTAAATACAACCTTAGGGCATAAAGCTCTTAGACACTATTCTTATCTGGTGTAATAAACCAGTACAATTGGTACGGACTCACGTGGTGTTTCACTTATAAGTAAATTATATCTTATCAATCGTGATGACCATTTAAATGAATTATTTAAATTGAATTTAGGGAACCCACTATTATCAATTGGTATAATGGTAACACAAATGCAATCCAATTTCAGTTGGTGGAATAGTATAATCAATATATAACCCTAGGGCATAAATGTCCTAGCAACTATTCTACTCTGGTGGAATGTATAAGTACTAATGGTTCTGACTTATATAATATTTCACTCTAAATGATTAATATCTTATCCATGGTTATTGATTTTCAAGGTCATTACAAACACACAAACATACCCATGCAAGGAACATATCCCAACCTATCCTCCCAATGACCAGCCATATATTCTTAGGAACCCTAATTTCACAAATCTAGCATAAATTCTTTGTTGGTATTCATTTTATCACCAAATTTCATACCCATACCTAAAATATTATTATAATAAAAATATCCAAAAATCATAGTCTAACTCCTATGTCTCACATATGTAATAATAGTCTCCACCTTGGGGCTACTACTCACCTACCTAACTAAACTCTAATTTCATATTTCAATCACAATTTTTCACTTGAGACTTATGTGACTCCCAAATCTTATATGAATACCTAAAATGATAACATACACATAATATATAAATTTTATTATCAATTTCAAGCATTTTGTATAAATGATAATGATTCCATTCTTAGGGTTTACTATTCCCTCTTAAATCCACTTTGATATTCAGTCCAAACATTCCATATAATATACGTAACCTATTTTGAACCATTTATCTCATTAAAATACTCACTAATGCATTTTTAAACTATATTGACCACAATACCCCTACGATAATCAATGCCCCTAAGATAACCAACATACCTATTTTCCACCACAATCTCATGATTCTAAATAAGAATAATTTTTATACCTCACATACATACTATCATCATAAAAAATCATAACTATAAATATATATCTACATCATATCCAAATTCATTGCAACAAACAACGTACACAAATTTATGCTTGCATAACACCATATATCATATAGTACCATTATGAAAATAATCATTTTCATCTAATAATTCCAAGTATGATACACAAAAAATTATACATATTTTGCACATAGAAGTCTTAATTATGATAGTATCCTTACCGTAGAAGCTTTAGTCTCTAAGCACATAATCCCTACCCTTCTTCTTCCACCACCATCGAGGTATCACTTAGAAACCATAATATATGAAAATAAACTTAATGACTTTATCCATGAGAAATAAGAGAAAGGGAATAAAAATAGAGATAATCGAATGTAAGAGCCTAGGGTAGGCTGGTGCATGATGATAGTGAGGTGGTGACCATAAAAATGGTTTGGTGGTGATGGTACAAGTTAAGGATAGGGTGATGGTTAGTAATAAGGGTTATAATGATGGTGGTGTAGAGGGAAGGGCAGAGTTGGTAGTAGGGGGTGGTGGTGATGGTGGCTTGAGATAGAGGTTGGTGTGCCTAATGATAGGAAAAAAAAAGGAAGGTAAGGGAGGAGGGGGTTGTATCGACTATAGTCAAAGGCTAGGTAAGGGTAGGAGGAGAGGGGAATAAGAAGGAGGTGGTAGTTGTGGTATGGCACTGGCGAAAATAGGTGGCAACGAGGTGCAGCTAGCTAAGGTTGCAAACAAATAGGAGAATAAGA
The DNA here is from genome assembly GCA_030549775.1 of Tamarix chinensis. Taxonomy (NCBI): domain Eukaryota; kingdom Viridiplantae; phylum Streptophyta; class Magnoliopsida; order Caryophyllales; family Tamaricaceae; genus Tamarix; species Tamarix chinensis. Next base: position 36,502,402 of record CM060171.1, read on the forward strand.
GGAAAACCACTATAAAGGGTGGTGATGTTGGCATAATAGACGAAGTGCAAGCAAGGAAAGGGAAATGACTTAGTGGTTGGCTAGGGTGATGACAGATGGCAAAGATGGTGTGGTAGGTAGTGATAGGTGGTTAAGTGATGAATAAAAAAAATAGGGTAAGAGAGGATTAGCTGAACTCTTCAATGGGAAAATAATGAGAGGAAAAAAAGAAAGGGAAGGGAAAAGAGAGACCTGTATATGTATATTTATAGGAAGACATGGTCGAGAGATGGACAATGATAATGAGGAATAGGGTTAGCTATGGCATGTAGGGAAAGTAAAGAAGGGGCAGGGGCATAAGGGTTGTGCTATAGGGTGGCAGGGCAATGGGAGAAAGCTTGTATCATGGAGGGTTGCTTGTTTGGGAATGGAAAAGGACATATCCCTATTTGTGTTAAAGAGGAAAGAGGAAAAAAAGATGACGAAGATGACTAGTGATAGCTAGAGGGAAAGAAAAAAAAAGACAAGAAAAAAAAGGAAGAAAGGAAGAGTGGGTTGGGCTTGGATAGGTCAAGAGGGAAGTAAAGGAGAATATAAAGAAAAGAAAAATGAAAGAAGGTGGAATATGTTGTAGGTGTATCCTGGGAAGAAATAAAGAAAAAGAGAAAACAAAAATAGAAAATAAAAAGAGGAAAAAGAAATATTTTTGGTTCAGAATTTTGACTTATGTTTACTTTTAAATTTTTGGAAAACCTAATCTAACATTTTAACTGTAAATTTTGTAGGGTTGGGATTTGGCTAAAATAAAATAAAAGACCTAGATATTAGAATTTAAATTAGGTTAAAATTTTGATAAATTAAAATTTAAACTTTATAAAATTTCAAGGTAATACAGTGAAAGCATGTGTTTTGTGCATATTGTGGGTTGACATGAATTGTGGTATATATATATATATATATATATATATATATATGAATTGAGGTATATATATATGTATGTATGTATGTATATGATTATGGTTTTATGTTCTTAAGATGTATATATACATTAGAGGTTGAAAAGTCATTCATATTAGGACTTGTAAGGTTTTTGTGGGAGTGTAGGCATCTTAGTTGTCTCAAGAGTATTTTGGTTAATATGGGTTAATAATGGAATATTAGGTATCTTAAGGTGGTATTTAGTTCAGAATATGTTAAGTGTATCATGTGAAACATTTGGAGTTAACATGAATAATTAAAGTTCAATAAATGAGAAAAGTGGCTTTAAGTGGGAATAATAACCTCAAAGACAGGATTATTATCACATGGGTCAAATGTTAGATTTTAACTTTAATTTGTAGGTATGTTGTTATTATTGATAGTTTTAGAACACATATTAAATTTGGTGGTTATATGAGACTCATGCAAAGAGTTATGATTTAGTTGTGAAATTAGAGTTTTGGAGAAAAAGGTGAATAGTAACACCAATGGTAAGCTATTATCTCATGTGTAAGATATTAGAACTAAACCTAATTTTTTAGATATATGGTTAATAATAATATGTTAAGGATGGATATTGAAATTAGTAATGAAATAAGTACAAACAGAGGAGTTATGGTTAATTTATGAAAATTAGGGTTTCCTAGGAGATATGTGGCCATATCTTTTTGAAATGTATCGTTATTCATGTGGTCATGATTTTTATTTTTCAAATGATTATGTTAGGATGTCTTATGTTTATTTCATGTCTTCATATTTAAATCCTTTCCCTAAAATCCTTTAAATTGTATTTGAAATTATGTTTATATAAAATGAATGAGTTTTAGTTTTTGAAATGCCTTGAATTTGAAAAAAATATGAATTTTAGTTGCATTAATCAAATGGTTTCCCTACTTAAGTGATTAGTATGCTCATAAATTAGTAATTTGATTCCTGATAAACTAGTTAACTAGTTTGCTCAAACCATTCAACTTGTGTCGGGATTTGAGATCCTTTTCTGATTTTGATTTGAGTGTCTTTCCATTGTTGATGGACACTTCTAATTAGAATCTATTTCTACTAATGAAAAATATTTTTGTGCTTTAGGATTATTTTTATACTATTTAGATCATTTTACATTTTTTCTTAGCTAAAATTTCCTGAATTCTCTTTTGAGGCATTTATTACCTTTTCTATCTTCATCACATTCTTCTATCTTTTGGTAGTGATGGTTATGTGTTTTACTCTCTCCACCTCTTCCCTATCTTATCGACCCTCTACCATGTATTTCCTTAGTATTACTCCACCTCCCTTATCTCATCATGTGTTTCTCTTTTACTTTGGTTGCCCACACTCAACCTAACTAAGATTTCTCTCTGTCCCAATTGTGTGTAATAACCAACACTCTTTCCTATACACTACATTCATATTTCAATTCACTCTATATTATTTTCACTTACTGATTCTCTCCAATTTCTTTTGTGAAAATTTTCCAAGTATTAAGCATTACACACTTTTCCTTTATTTTCTTCTCTATGGAGAAAAAATAGAGGCATACCTCTTTTTACTCATCCTTTGGTCAAATTATTTTCTCTTCTCTATTCTCCTAATCTTAGCTTTTACTCTCCCTTATTTCCCTTAAATAAGGAACGATTAAGATTTTGAGAAAGATTAAAGATCTTAATTTTATTCCCCTTGGAATATTGTTTTGAGTAAAGGTTGGGATATGTAATTTTTCATCTTCCTATAATTGTGTATTAATAAATCTTGAAAAAAGAGTTTTAATAATCTTGATTCTTGATTTTCATACAAATCAAGGTCTTAGTCGATAACAAATGAGTTAGGAGTATTTGATGCTAGAGGATTTGTTTCAAGGTAAGGAAGTCTTATCTCTAATATGCATAAGGCCTTTTCTTATACATTGTGGTTTCATATTCTTGCTATATTTTCTATTTTTTGCATGAGTTAATTAATTTATTGGATTTGATCATATGGTAAAGTTTCCATCTCTTATGTTTAATCATGTTTTGGGTTATTTTCTATCATGCAGGATTTTGATTAGTTTTGAGCATGAACTTATAATATATTGATTATACCATTTATTCATATGGTTCTATTCACATAGTATATATTTTTATTTGTTGTATGACCCAAGAGCATTCTAGGACTAATATAGTAAAGTTGAGTAAATTCCCATTAAGTGGATCACAAGTTTCGGTGTTGTTTTGCCTATATTGATAGATTAGTTTGGTAGATTGATCAAGTAGTTTTTTATAGTAGTTTCTCAGTATAGAAATTTCAATTACCTTGTTGAACGAGAAGTTTATTAGTTTGATAACCTAGATGTCCAATTTCCATGATAATAGATCAGTTTGTTAAATCCATCAATTGATGGCATTGTGACCAAAGTGATTTGGTCTCAACTTAAACCCATCGACTAGTTTACTCAAACCTATTGACTAGTTTCCTAAGAGCATTTAAATAGTGGGACCGGTATTCTAGTTTTTTTGTTTTTTCCATGTTTGTTTGATACTTAATATTCTTTCTTTGGGCCTTCTATATTAATGATCATATGTAATTACAACAACTTAATCAACCATTTGTAATAAGAATTTTATGTTGATTAAAATGATGATATTATAGGCCTTGAGTGGTTAAGTTTGGTTTCACCTCTAAGCACCCAATTAGTGGCTTATATGCCTCCTTTAAAACACCTAGTTGGTTATTAATAGAATTAAACTATGATTTGTGACATCACTTGATAATTAATACTAATAGATCAAGATTTTGTTCAGGTCTTATTGTTTTACTCTCAAGGTAGCTAGCTAGGAGATAGTGAGTGGATCACCTTGTATATTTATCTTTCCACTTATTAAAATTTTCATTCTCTACCATATAAGTTGGTAGGGGATTATTACATATATTTGAGGTATAGAATCATACTATGGCAAGCAGGCATCACATAAGGATCTAATACGGGTGCTTGAGGTATCCCAGTACAAGCAACCTAACACTTTGCATTATCCATTACTTAATTAGGTGTGATTTTCCATCTTTTTAGCCCTTTCAAAAAGGGTATTCAAGGTGTGGTGAATGAGGTATCCCAATACAAGACCCCTTGATGTACTCTAACCTCATGTGGTGGGTGTGATATCCCTAGAGAAAAGCCCTTTTGATGCATCCTAACCCTGTGTGGTGGGCGTGGTGTCTCATTATTTGTGTATGATGCCATGAATTTTTTTCATGGTGGATAACTAGGTGTGGTTAAATGGATTTCCTTAATAATTGGAAAATATATGATGACTAAAGGAATATTTAGAATATGGTTTCTGTAATATTATACTAATGCATAACTTGTGTGATTATTTCTCCATGATTTCGTTACAAATATGCCATTTGAATTGCTATCATGAGCCTGGGTATTATACCATATTAGAGTATTGATAGCCATACTATTATATGACTTCAATGTGTAGAATTATCCCTTATTATGTTTTACATATTTTGCTATACCAGTACATCACCATATGGATACTAAATTTGTGTGATTACTATGATGATTAAGCTTTTGGTCAAGAAGCAGAGGATGATTTATAGGGCTATAATTCTCAGTTGGAGTACGTTGAGGATAATATCTTGTGCCAATATCTGGCCATTTCTTAGGATGGAGAGTTATATTACCATTTAGTTAAGAGTTAAGATAACTTATTAGATATATTTTTTCCGATTGTGTTAGGATAATTTTTATTCCTTTAGGTTATTTAAACTCTTACCTTTGAGCCCTATATATAGATGTTGTTAACTCTCTCTTCTATCTATACAACTATCCTCAACATTATTATCATACAATTGTTGTATTCTTATTAGAGCATGCACTTTTTCATGGTTGTTCCATTTTGCTTTGCATCAGGAATGGGTAAGATAATGATGACATCTTTCTCATGGTCGATGTGGCAGTAACATTCCCCAATTTTGATTTGATAAACTCTTTTTTATTCTCTTAAAAATAAAATGTTATAGTTCAAAAATGTAGGGGTATTACAACATATGTGTATATACAAGGACCTTAAGATACCACCATGAGCAAAATACTAATTACTTAAATAGAAAGATTACATTAGTTGGAGTCTAGGTATTATGTGTACATTATACTAGATGATAATAGTGGCTTAGGTGTGTTTTTCCCTAAGAGGTGCTTTAGACAATTCTATTGGTTTAAGAATAGTGGGGGTCCCTAAACTCAACATAAATATGAATATGGTTTATGATTTTAGCTAATGACTAACTTATCAAAATAAATTTTATCTTACCTTATGTTGCTCTTCTTGCTTGCTCTTATATATGATTTATGTAATCTTTGTAAAATGGGCATAAGTATACTACCACCTTACTTTTTATATAGTGTACTGATCATCCTTTTTATAGGTCATGCTCCTTCCCATGAGTAGAAAACTTAGATGATTTTGTATAGGTTTTTGAGGACCTAATAGATGATTATGCTACATATGGTGCACTCCTTTAAGTAGAGTGATGTTTTGATCTTTAGCACTTAGTTCATAGAGTTGGGTTATCATGTTAACACTTTTGACATGGATATCTCTTGTGACTCTTAGCTCCAATTGTATATCATTTTGTACTTGGAATAATCCTCCAAACATCTTATTTTTATGAAATCTATCTCTTTCTCTATTTTACTATGTTTGAATGTTTTGTTGCTTTTCCTTATATTCAATGTGCTACTATAAACTGGATCAAAGCTTTTGTTTTGATTACTATGTTTTATTTTTAAATTGTTCTTTTCAAACAATCCCCTGCCCAATTATATCAGTCTAATTCATAGTTCAAAAATATCATTTTATTTCTTCTAAAAACTCATATTAACCTGTGAAGAATAAAAAAACACATAGCTTAGGTGGCCTTGATTGTTTTTATGTTAAATATATGCTACTAAGCTAGGAATGTTTTATCCTTACATGTTTTCTATCTTGTAGCTTGCTCACCATGGCTTTGAATGGTTGTGTCAACTTCTTGAAGGAGACTTTTGAGGCCTTTATAGAATTCGTTAGGTGGGTGCCACCGCTACTACCACCTCAACCTTAGATGCCACCACAACCTCTACATTACCCATAGGAGGGAATTGAAGAGGACTAGCTTCATATGGTTATAGGGAACCATTTATTGTTCTATACCAGTGAAAAGGATTTGGTCATCTTCTAGGAATGGATCTAGGATGTGTATATGACTTACAAGGTAGTGGTCTATCCACCTACTTGGAAGGTTAGCATAGTCGCCTTAGTTTTTAGGGAGTAGTAGATGCCTGGTGGGTAGGTCATCGTGTATAGTGAGGATTGTTGATGTATTGGGAGGAATACATAATGATGATCCTCATAAAGTTCTACCTAAAAAGCCTTAAGAAGGACAGGCTAAATGAGTTCATAGAGCTGATTTAAGGGAGGATGCTAGTACAAAATTGCCATACTTAATTCACGAAGCTACTAATTTTCACATTTGGCATAATGACAAGTGAGTTAACTCTAGTTTACAAATTTGAGCAAGCGCTCTATCTCTAAATTTGTAGGGTGATGGGGGCAGTGTATTTCAAGGAATGAACCACTTTATATGAGTAGGCATGTAGTACCCCCACCATCGTATAGGAGAAAGCTTCTATCCTTGGCAAGAGGATGCCAAAAACATAGGAATTTGGAGGTTGGATCTTATTTTGAGGAGGTGGACCTCTAAGTTCCTAATTGAGGGGCCAAATAACTAGTCAAACTAGATATATAGGATTGTTAAGGCTCTTTGTATGTCGCTGTTGTGGCAGAGATCATCCTAGATGAAACTACTAGGGTGTAGCTATGCAGTCCCGAGCTTGTTGTTAATTGGGCCACTGATCATTCAAGTGTTAGCACCTAAGTGGAAAGTTTTATCTGTAGGATGGTTAGTTTCAGTAGAGTGGACCATTTGTACTTAAACAATAAGCTTATCAAGAGTAGACTTATTGGCCGCCATCACTATAGTTTTACTAGATTGCATCTACTCGAGCTGTTGTACAACATAAGGGGCTAAGGGGAGACTAGAGGGGCCTCTCTCGTTCTCTCAAGGAGGAAAAAAAATCAGGTACTATAGATGCTTTGTTTAGGACTTCTTAAAGGTACCACATACATTTATGAACCTTTTGAAAAAGACAACTAGTTTTGAGTAGTATGATGCTTGTGAAGGAGCATTCTAGGAGTTAAAGTGGCGGTTGACTATAACACTAGTTTTGATTCTACCATCTAGATCAGACAGGTTTGAGGTCTATGGTAATGGGTCAAATCATGGATTGTGTTGTGTTTTGATGTATCATGGTAAGGTAGTGGCTTACTCTTTGTGTATATTGAAGCAACATGAGTAGAATTACCAAACACATGACATGGAATTGGTAGTTGATGTTTTTACACTAAAGAAATAGAGGCATTATCTATATAGGACTCATTATAGAATCTATACTAACCATAAGAGCCTTAAGTATATATTCACTCAAATAGAGTTAAATATACGGTAAAGGAGACGGCAAGAGATAGTCAAGGATTATGATATCGAATTGATCTACTATAAGGGTAAGGCAAAATTCATTGTAGATGCCTTGAGTAGGAAGACCTCACACTCTTTGTGTGCTTTTGTTGTGACCAATTGGTTGTTAGAGGAACTTAGAGAGATGGGATAAGAGATAATCCATTATGGTGATATTAAGATCTATACTTTAATGATTACACCGATAGTTTTTTATGAGATCTAAGTAGGACCATCTAGGAATGTTATGATAGAGAGGACTTAAAAGAAGATTTGGGATTGTAGAGCTGAGGGTTTCTAGATTCACAAGGAATGTAGCATTTTCTACAAGGGTTGATGGTGTTTACCTCAGAGTTTCACTAATTTAAATATCTAGATTTTAGAGGAAGGTCATTGTTCTTCGTACTCCATCAACCTAGGAGGGGATAAGTTTTATAAGGACCTTAAGAGGATCTATTGATGACCTTGCATAAAGTAAGAGGTAGTAGAGTTCATGTCAAGGTGTGTAACTTTCAAGAAGGTCAAGATTGAGCATTAGAGACTTGTGGGGTTACTTTAGCCTTTAGATGTTCTAAGGTGGAAGTAGGACTTCATCTCAATGAATTTTTTGTGTCGGCTATGGAGGACTCATATCTATTGTGACACGATTTGGGTTATAGTCTACAGTTTGACTAATTTTGCTGTATTTGTGCCTATGAAGTTGACTTGGAGTATGGATCAGCTAGCCAAAGCACATTTGAGGTTTGTGGTGAGTAGTCAAGGTACACCTATCAATATAGACTCTGATTGAGATTTGAAGTTTGTTTCCCACTTTTGAGGGAAGTTATAAAAGGCTATGGGCACGAGATTAAGGATGAGTACCACCTTCCACCCAACAACGGATGGGAAAAATAAACACTCGAGGATATGCTACAAGCTTGTGTTATATATTTTTGAGGTAGTTGGGTAGAGAGATTACCTTTGGTTGATTTCTCATACAACAATAGTTATCATGCTAGCATATGGATGGCACCCTTTGAGGCACTGTATGCATGTAAGTACCAAAAGCCTTTGTGTTAGAGTGACATTAGCAAGAATTTTGAAGTTGGACCGAAGATGAGTGAGGAGATGACTTGAAAGGCTCGGTTGATCCAAGATAGGATGAGCGTAGGTTAGAGTCGTCTAATTAGTTACGCAGATCATAAGTATTGTAGTCATGGTTTTGAGCTGGGGGATAAAGTTTTGTTGAGTGTTTCACCCACTAAAGGGCTATAGAGATTTTGTGAGAAGGGTAAGCTGAGCCCAAGGTATGTTGGTCCATATGAGATCCTTGATAGGGTTAGCGATGTTGGATATCGCCTTGGGATTCCACCAGAGTTTTCCTAATTTCATAATGTCTTTTATATCTCCCAGCTAAGGAAGTATGAAGTAGATCCATCCAATGTGATCAAACCAGATGAGATGGAGGCTATCAGTTCTTTAACCTACGAGGAGAGGCCATTGAGGATTATCAACACCAGGATTCAATAGACCCAAACAAGCATAGTTCTACTTCTGAAGATCCTTTAAAGCCATCATGGTGTAGAGGAGGCTACCTAGGAGACCGAGAATGACATGTGTGAGATGCATCTTGAGCTTTTTAGCTAAAATGTGTTAGGTTTTGGGGTTTTCTCTCTTTTATGTGGGTAGTCCCTGGTAGTATAGGAGAAACTCTGATAAAATTGACCACTTCGATTTCTTTCCTTATATCCTTTTTCCTCTTCTCCCCTAACCTTTACTTATTGAATTTGTAGATGAAGTCTCTTTTAAGGGAGTAGTGATGTAAAACCCCAAAATTTTGCTAAACCTAATCCCATATCATTATTACCTTAATCCGATTCTAATCTTGAGATAATGTTATTATAGGCTTATCCAAATTTTTTAATTCCAAACTCTTAACCTAATCTTTCACTCGAGAAATTACATTCTATCCCAACCTTAATCCCGATTGATTTGTATACCTATTCTTACCTTATTTTAGCTAGCAAAAATTTATCTAATCCTAACTTAACCCTTTTTCCTTTTTTATTTTCTTTTTTCTTTTTCATTTCTTCCTTTTTGGCATAAATTTATTCTCCTTCTCCTTTTGTGTGTGTGTTTCTTCTTACCACTTGTAACACACAACCATCACCCTCACCCTATAGCTACTGCCATGCATATCACAACCATCACCATCCCCTACAACAATCATCATCATCATCATGTAGCTGCACCGTCACCTCTATTTATTCTCCATTTACACACCACCCTACATCATGTACACACACACACACACACTACTCACTTCTCTCTTTCTCCCTCAATTGTTTGTCTCATTGTAGCCATATATTGTTTGCTGATTGAGTCTATTTGATCCTCCCTCTCTTCCTTCTTCGTTCTCCTTCTTTCTTCTTCTTCCTCCCTTTGCTTACTCTATTTTCATTACCCGAATCACCAACTCAATCGTCGTGTGCCACCATAGCTGCCAAGTGTTGCCTTGAACTTGGTTAATCAACCACTAAGGATGTCCCATCACACCCCCTCGCCTTCATCGACCATCTTAGTTGATTGCTAGCATTTTCTCCTCTTCTTTCCTTGCATCCATCATGATTTTTGTGAGGTGCACGTCTCGTACATGGCCTCATGCAGGGTTATGTAGCACTAATTTTCCTTATTGCATGCCTATGAAGACTAGAATAGCTTACCTGTGCATCCTCACATGTCTCACTACTCGTGCACATCTTTTAGACACCCATGCAAACCAGTTTGTTAATTATTTTGTAATCCGTTGCTCAAGCATAGTTGTGCCTCTACATGTAATGTACCTCTGATGGATCCTAGCTCTTATCTTAGGAGTGTATCGTTTAACACATGCCTGTGAAACCTCCCCATTTTAATCGTGTACCACCTTTTTCATCCCTAATCCTTACCCAAACACCACTAATATTTTACCATAGTGCCACCATACATTTTGCCACACTTCCATGCAACTCAAGATTCCTTTTAACTCTAATTATTTCCATTTTTACCCTCCACTACCTTATCTTTTCCCTCAATTTTAATCTCCGATCCTAATCGTATATTATTTTATTTTCATAGGTGACATTTTAGTAATCTCAGAGAATGAAGCTTAGGATTTATATGCTTAGAGTTTGGTGTACTTATTGGTAATGATATTAATCAACGTTTCACGATTTTTGTGTTAAATGCTTTCATGGCTATGTATATTATCTTGATATCGTTGTTATGTGATGGAATGTATGTTGTTAATGATATGTTGTGATATAAATGAAGTAAGAATTGACAAGAAGGGTATATATACTATTGTTAAGCTAATTAGTATTTGTGGAAAAATATAACTTATGGAATAGTAATATGGGCCAAAATAAATTATAATAAGTGGAAAATTAGTATATTTAAAAAATATCATGATAAATGGAGGATTTAGAAAATAATATTTGTTAAATATATAAGACTTTCAGAAAATAAGAGTATTTTGGTCAATATGGGTTAATATTGGTATTTAAAGATGTTTATTGGGTAAGCATACGAGTCTTATGGGAAGAGTTATTACTAACTTATGAAATTAGTGTTTTGAGAGTTTTATAAATAGTAACTTTTGGGATAGGGAAATTATTGTGTGTGCGAGACATTGGCATTAGACCATGAGTTGTGGTATGTTAACAATTATAATGTTTAAGAATGATATATTACATTTGTTTGGTTGAATGATCAATAGAAGAGAAGTTATGCTAGGAGTGTAAACTTAGGGTTTAAGGAAATTAAGGATCTTAACTTTAGAGATCAGCTTTATGACTTGTATGATGTGCTTATCGGCCTTAATGTGTTTGGTACCTATATATCAATCATGAATAAGGCCTTACTCATTTAAAGTGAATGTTCATGTGAGTAGGGCCAATGTGATATTTTATATCCGTTCCATTGTATGATAATAATGGCTCAATTGTGTTTTGCTAGGAGAAGGTGTTTTAATCTGTTCAATTGGATTAAGAATAGTGGGGCTCCTACTCATTGTGAAAGAAAATATAAACGGTGTAACATATGGAAAAGACACTAATGACTTAAAGTGAAAGAGTATGTGAGTGAGGACTAAGGTGATTTTTTATATACATTCTACTTGATGATAATAGTTGCTCTAGAGCATTTTTTTTCCTTGAGAAGGTGATGTTTTTAGATCCGTTCCACCGGATGATGATAGTGGCTCAGGTGTCTTTTTCCTGAGAAGGTGCTTCAGACCATTTCATTAGCTTTAAAATAGTGGAGTTTCTGAACTCAATGTATATGAAAGAAAGAAAATGGTTATATCTAACAAAGAGGCCTGGGTTAGTATTTTATCTTATGAGATTTTTTATTAGATTAAATGTTTACTCATCATTGATTCTGAATGCATGTTTTTATTTATATCCTTAATTCGATAGTATTGTTACCTTGCTTAGTACATAGCTTACTCACCACCCTTTTTATGGGTACTACTCATTCCCACAAGAAGGAGACCCTAATTCTCAAGTGTAGGACTTTGAAGACCCACTAGATGACTATGCTCCTTTTGATGCACTATGTCGAGATGAGTGATGTTATCTATTGGGAGTATGAGCAAAGAGTTATGTTATCCTGTTGATGTATTTAACTGAATGCATTTTTGGACTCTTTGATCCCCGGTAATCCTTAGTTTTTATTTTGTTGTTGTAATTTAGAGTTAACCTCCAAACTCATATTATATTTATAAAAGTTTCTTCCATGTCCAATTACCTTATTTTACTATGAATAGTGTTAGCCTTATGATTGATGTAAGGATGGTTTGAAAAACCATTCTTATATCAATTATGGTGGTAACACCCAATATTTTGCTTATATGCTTCTACTGTAAAATAAAGTTTTTTGGAAGTAAAATTTAAGGTGTTACAGGGAGACACTTAGCATGCCACCAATAGATGAGATAAATTTCAATCTCGAGCTAGTACAAAGGGAAGAGTAAGTGTTGAAGTTTATATTACACTAGTAGAACTGTGGGAGTTGAAGATTTAGTTAGAAGAGTTGATGGATTATGGATATAACTGTTAGAGTATGTCTCCATGGGGGGAACTTATTCTATTTATGAAAAAGAAGGATGGGAGCCTTCATTTGTGTATCAAATATTGGGGTGTGAACTAGTTGAAGATGAAGAACCAATATTTACTTATGAGGATTATCCATCTGCTTGACAAGCTTTCCGGTGTTGTGATCTTTTCCATGATCAATATGAAGTCGTGCTATCACTAGTTGTGCAATACAGATTCATACATCATGAAAAGGGCCTTTAGGGTATGATATGGGCATTACAAGTTTATGGTGATGCTTTTTGGGCTCAACAATGCTCCTACCAAGTTTATAGACTTGATGGTGAGGATTTTTCTTGTTGATCCTAATCAATAATTAGTGGTGTTCATTGACGATATTCTCATGTACTATAAGAGTAGAAAGGAGCTTGAGCAGCATCTATGTTCCATCTTATCACACCTTAGAGAGTGCAAGTTATATGCTAAACTCTCAAAATGTGAGTTCTAGCTTTAGGGGTTTGCCTTTTGGGGACATTTAGTGTTAGTGGGAGAATTTGATGTAGATCTAGTAAAGACTATTAAAGTTACGAAGTGGAATTTACCTAATGTCATTCTTGAAGTTTGTAGTTTCCTAGGTTTAGCCAAGTAGTACAAGAATTTTGTCCATAACTTCTCAAAGGTAGCTTGTCCCTTCATGAACCTTTTGAAAAAGGCTACCAAGTTTTAATGGGATGATACCAATGAGGGGGCATATTAGAAGTTGAAGTGGTGTCGGACTACCACACTATTTTTTACTCTACCTACAAGATCAGATGGGTTTGAGGTGTGTAGTAATAGGTAGAAACATGTATTGAGTTATGCGTTGATGCATCATTGTAAGGTAGTAGTTTAAAATTCATGTTAATTGAAGCAACATGAAGAGAACTAACCAATAATGATTTATAATTGGCTACAATTGTCTTTGCCTTGAAGATTGGGAGGCATTATTTATATAGCACTGACTGTAGATTATTTAGTTGTATATATTCACTTAGAAGGATTTGAATATCAAGAACATGAGATTAATAGAGTTGGTGAAGGACTATGATATTCAGTTCATGTGCCATGATGTTAGGCCAACATTATTGTAGATGCCTTTAGTAGGAAGACATCATAATCATTGAGTTATTGTGTGGTGGTTAATTGGTTGCTAGAAGATCTTGGTGAGTTGGTGAAAGAGGTGATCTAATAAGGTGATTTAGAGATTTTAATGATTTCTTTGACAATCACTCCAATGGTGTTTGATGAGATTCAAGCTAGGTAGCCTAGAGATGTTAAGATTAAGAGGATTTACTAGAAGATACAAGATTATTAAGATAAGGATTTTTAGATTCATGAGGACAGTAGCATTTTCTATAAGGCTTGTTGGTGTGTACCTTAGACTTACACTAATCTAAAGTGCTAGATTTTAGAGTAAGGTCATTGTACTTCGTATTTTGTTCACCTAGGAGGGGATAAGTTATACAAATACCTTAAGTAGATTTATTGGTCACCTTGCACAAAGAGATAGGTAACTGAGTTTGTTGCGAGATGTATGGCCTATTAGAAGATAAAGATGGAGTACTACATATGTATAGGGTTTTTCTATCCTTTAGATGTCTCATGATGGAAATGGGATTCCATCTCCATGGATTTTGTGAGTGGGCTATCAAGGACTTTGAGTGGGTCTCACACAATTTGGGCTATCATGAAGAGGTTGACTATTTTAGCAATCTTTATGACAATGTCTATTAGTTAGTTGAACCATAAATGAGATTATTGGTGAGCAAGCATGATACAACTACTGATAAAGTCTCTAATAGATATTTCAGATTCCTTCCACACCTCTGGTGGAAGTTGTAAGAGGCCATTGGTATGAAGGTGAGGATGAGTATCTCCTTTCACCTAGATATAGATGGGAAGATTGAGAGGATGATCTAGACACTTGAGAATATGCTATGGGATTTTGTTATGGATTTCCAAGGTATTTAGGAGAATGGTCTACATTTGGTGGAGTTGTCATATAATAATAATTATCACACTAGTATAGGGGGGCATCCTTTGAGGCACTATATGGATGCCAGTGTAGGACATCTTTATATTGGAGCAACATGAGCAAGATTATTGTGCTTAGACTAGAGATTATCAAGTACATGACTTGGTAGATTAGGTTGATAAAGGACATGATACATGTAGCATAAAGTCAACATAAGTGCTATGAGGATAAGAGGCATTGTAGTGATAGTTTTGGTGGTAAACCCGAGTGTTGTTGAGAGTATGACACACTAAAATGGTGTAGAGATTTGGTAGGGAAGGTAAGCTAAGCCTAAGGAATATAAGATTCTCTCTAGAGTTGGCGAGGTTACATACGATTTGACACTTCTACTAGAGTCAGCCTGAGTTCATAATTTATTCCTATTGTCATATCTAAAGAAGCACATTGCAGATACTTTTCCTGTAATTAGTCCTAATAAGATTGAGCTCAATGATTCATCATCCTACGAGGAGAGACCCTTATTGATTATTGACACTAAGGTATGTTGGACTTGGAGGAGTTTAGTTCCACTCATAAAGATTTTTTGGAGCAAGCATAGAGAAAAGGAGGCGACCTAGGAGATATAAAAGGATACGCATAAGAAGCATCTTGAGGTCTTCAACATAGGTGTTTTAGGCTTTTGTGTTCTCTCTCTTTTAAGGTACTAGTGATGTAATCCCCCAAAACTTTATCTAATTTTCCTTGACTAACTAATATTTTAACTTAATCTAAATTATTATTTCTATGCCACTTATGTTTTTCTAAGCCTAATGCAAACAAAAAAAATTTCTTCCCTCGTTTTACTTTTTCTTTCTTTCCTTTTTTTTTGTTATTTTCTTTCTTCTCCTTCCTACTTGACACACAACTAGCCTTGTTTCTACTTTCCCTTTCTCATTTCCCCTTTTAGAAAAAATATGCCCCTCCTCCCTATGCTTGTATTCCTCTTTCCTTTTCCTTTCCCAATCATGCAACCTTGAATTACATTAGCCCCTAGGCCACTTGTACACACACACTATCTGCACAACTAATGCCAAAACTAATAACACACTCACCTTTCCCCTCTAGGTTCCATCTTCCTCACCCTAACCCCAACCCTAATCCCTTACTCTTACACACACACATACACACACCTAAATGCATACCCTCCGTTTCTAATTTCTCCATATCTCCCATCCTCATTCCTCTATTATGAATCCATCACTTGAGCCCTTACTTCCTAATTTATTTATCTATTTTCCTTCTTCGCTTGCCACTCACCACTATTGACCACCATCTTCTTGACTAGACATCACCACCCCATCCCTATCAACCTCCCTTATCATCACTCAAGTATAGTTGCCCTAGGCTTCACCCTTTTTCCTCTTCCCATGCTTACCAAATTTAGATTTGTTGATGCACACCCAACCCATGAACATTTAACATGCTCGTGCACCTTTTTAATGCTCATGCCATACGCTACCCATGCACTATTTTCCCTTTCAACCTAAGCACAGCTCACCCATTCCCTTATTTACATGCCTCACTTCTAGATGTGCACCATTTCCCTTAGCCTATACACACTCCCCCTCACTTGTGCGAACTTGCCTTCTCCTTGGAGCATTATTATACCCTCCACCATGCACCACCTATTATCAAGCCTTCCTCTTTTTTATTTATCTCCATTTATCTTATGTCATATTTGCATTAGTTAATTTTTTCTAATTTGAATCTGGTTGTCTTTTTACTTCAAGGTGATATGTTAAGTAAATGAGAAAAGTAGCTTTATATGAGAATAGCAATCTTAGAGGTGGAAATATTATCACATGGGTTAGATGTTGAAGTTTTGACTTAATTTAAGGATATGTTGTTATTATTGGCATCTTAGGAAAGCATATTAAATTTTTTAGTTATTTGAGTCTCATAGAAAATTTTATGAGTTAAATATAAAATAATGGTTTGGGGTAAGAAGGGGAATAATAATGCCAAAGGTATTCCATTATCAAATGTGTAAGACGTTATAGTTAAACCTCAATTTTTTGGTATGTGGTCAATAATAATACTTTAAGGATAGGTTGTAGAATTTTGTGATGGAATAAGTACTAGGGGAGGAGTTATGGTTAGTTTATGAAAATTAGGATTTCTAAAGAGTGATGTGGCTTTTTCCTTGGGAAATTTATCAATATTCATGTGATTGTAATTTATTTACTTTAAATAATTATTTGGAGATGCATTATGTGTCTTTTATTTCTATATATGCATTTGTATGAGGACTTTGAGATATAGAACCATGAACAAGATGCTATTTACTTGAGGAAAAAAATTTACTTGAGTGGGGCCCGAGGTGTTGTGAGTCTATTCCACTTGAAGATAATAGTGGTTTATGTGTGTTTTTTTTTTCTTTTCTGAGAGGTGTTTCAAAGCATTCCACTAATATAAGAATAGTGGAGTTCCTTGCATAACCATAAACCATAATATGATCTTGAGAAAAGAAATGAACAAAATAATATTAATCACTTAAAGTGGATGATCATGTGAGTTAGGATCAAGGATTTGTGCCCATTCCATCTAACGATTATAGTGGCTCAGGTATCTTTAGCCCTAAGAGGTTATGTAGACCATTCCATTGGTTAAAGAATAATGACTGAGAGCATATTGCTTTTAGAACTATTATATTAGTTTTATCGGATAATAATAGTGTCACAAATGTGTTTTTCCTTGAGTGGTGCATTAGATAATACCATAGTTTAAGAATAGTGGGGTCTCTAAACTCAATATAAATATGAATATGGTTTGTGATTATATATGATAATGGAATTTTGGGAATTAATGATATCTTACCTTATATTGTTATGCTCACTTATGCTTTATGCTTTATATAATATATGTAACCTAGGCATGATTGTATTGTCACCTTACTTAGTATGTAGCCTACTATTCATTCCTATGAGAAGACAATATAATTGAGTTTGTGTATGTCTTTGAGGACCTCTTAAATTACTATGTTCCATATGATGCACTTATTCAGGGAGAATGATGTTTTGATCTTCGAGACTTGGGTAGTAGAGTCAGGTTATTCTATTAACACTTTTAGCCCATATGCCTCTTGGGACTCTTAGTTCCCAATGTATCCCTTTATGCACTTTTCATTTTATACTCTGAGTATTCCTCCAATCATATGTTTAAGTTTATAAAATCTATCTCTTTCTTTGTTTTAATATGCTTGATTGTTTAACCTTTTCCCTTGTATTTGATGTAAGGATGGCATGATAATACAATCATATATTGAGTATGGCAGTAACACCTAATTTTTGTTTGTTTTATGCTTATGTATAAATAAAAACTTTTTAGTTACAAATTTTTGGTGTGTCACAACTCTACCTTGAGAGGATTCCTTTTTGGCTTGTACGGTTGAATAGGAACTCTAAAGTTATTTATATTCATCCTTTATCCATCTAAAATGTCTAACATTATGAGATAAACAGTAAAAAATATTATTTCTCTTAAAGAGTTGATGTAGATAATTAGTTAAAAGTTAATTATGTTTTTATAATGATATGGTCGAATATATGAAGTAAGGACTTAGTTAACACATAAAAGGTAAGACTTAAGTCATATCTAAGTAAATTAATATGCTCGAGTGATTGAGAATCCTCCTTTCTTATTTTAACATTAGGATGACAATAAGAAAAAGAGTAGTCTCCTAGCATGGTTAAAAATCCCCATCATCTGTAAAAGAGATTTTAGAGCCACTAAAAAATAATTCTTTGCTTAGAAGGAAAGTATCCAATTCAGGCACTTTGGCATTAGGACCTTCTATTGTTGCATTATCCATAGTAGTATCATCGACACTCGATAGTCTAGTGAATGTTTTTGAGATATGGGGAAGGAATAACGCTTCTATCTAGATAAATTTTTTTCCTCGTTGCTTTCTCCTCATGCATAATTATTTCTTTAATAGGGGACAAAACATAAAGGGGATGAGGGTCCCTTAAGAAGGGGTTCATGAAACCCTTGCCTTTCTTTTTGGTTCGTTATTGATGAGGTTGAGAAATATCAACTTTTTATGCTAATGACTTGGGACAAATAACGAGTGAGGGATATAGTGTTTTGGATTAACCTAATGAAGATTTATGAATAATCATATTCCTTAACTTTATTAGGATTTCTTTAGGTGGGCCTTGTTTTTAAGCAGTGTAAATTAGTTATAAAAAAGCTACAGTCATATGGGCAAGGATGACAACCATAAAAAAATGTGATGTGAGCATAACCAACAGGTTAGAAACTTAGTTAATAATATATGCCTTTACAAAATTAATCATATTAGTAACCTTATTCAATTTTGCTTACTTTTTTAGTTTTTTAGGATCAGGATTTGACACTCCTAAGAGTATATTAAGGTACAAGAGTGCTTAGAACATGATTATGGATAAAAATAGCAGTAAAATGTCATGGGAATACATACCTTTCACTTGGGTGCCTCGGTAATGGAAGTTCCACTTAGAGAACAAATGGCGGGCTTCATTACTGCCTTCAACAAATTGGGAGTAGAAGTTTTCTGTCAAGATTTCCACATGTTACACTCTATAAAAATGTTAAGAAGGATGATTTTATAAGATGAGAATTAGATTAAATCATTGAGTGAGTTAAAGAAGGAAGTAGAAGACATGTTACACACTGACATTAGACACTAGAAATTATCCCTATTATCTTGAAGATGATGGGATCATTTTTTACTTTGTTATTATTTATAATGCCCTCATGTCACACAAAATTGTCAAATTTTTCCATATAGGCTTCTAAGTCCATAAGTAAAGGTAGAGACTCTCTAACCTCTATGTCAATTTCTCTCCATGATAAATAAACATTTTACCCATACATATGATATAATACGTAAAACTCTAACATATGTATCTAATTCATCCAAAATCTCATATTAGATGTTGAAAAATAAATGGTACATATTAGGAATGATCATCATAATAAATATAATAAAATTCATAAAAAGACCAAATTGCTACTAGGGTACAGAATACTAATAATTTATGTTAAAAATACACATATTCATGCTCACGCTATCATATTACATATACATATTATAAATATCTTATTCCCGACAATAAAACCCTTTTATCAAGCTTCCATATCCATCATAATTTACATAATTTGATGCATCCATTTCAACAATTTTCATGATGAAATTATTAGGTAGATAATTATAACATAACTATCATGCCTAAAACGAACAATACAACAAAATCCTAATTTTCTATCATATGATTTTTGTAATTTTAGTAGAGAATAAGGACTAAAATTTAAAAAAATGCTTAACACAACTTATACATCAAAATTCAAATCTGCTATCATGCGATATGTAATATTTTAGTGAAGTATAAGGAATATTATATAGAAAACATACTTAACATGGTTTATGCATCAATACCCTAATGTGCTATCATGCGATATCTAACATTTTAAAAGAGTATAAGAATTATAATGTAACAAACATGCTTAACATGTTTTATACATGAAAGCTTGAACGTGTTATCATATGAAAAACTTGCAATTTATTAATGTTTAAGGATTATAATATAGAAAACATACTTAATATGGCTTATATGTCAATATCCTAATGTGCTATTATGCGATGTCTAACACTTTAGTAGACTATAATAATTACCTAATTTCTAGTAAAAGCAAAAAATAATAATTTATGTTAGTTTATTAGGCTCCACTATTCAACCTATTTTACCTAAAGCTAAAATAAAAACAACACATTAGTCACATCACCCAAAATGCAACACTTAAAAAAATAAAATTAATTCAAGAGGACAAAGGACTTACACAACCAAGGGCTGTAAATGTGAGCCGCTCATACAATAAATTTTGTGATGTGTTAGTTTCCCAGCTAATAAAGGAACACTAGCATAAAGATACATAACATAAGAAGGGGAGAGGGAAAGGTTTGTTGCATGTGAGAGAGAAAGGGAGACAGGGAGGTGGTAGTTGGCATTAGGCTATATAGAGGTTGGCTAAGTTGTTTTGGAAATTGTTACATATAGAAAAGAAAGGGCAACTGAGACGAACCCCCAAATGGGGTTTGAGAAAATGCAATAACAACCGAACAAAGATAGAGTTAGGGTGATAGGGACTACCTGACCTAAATTCTCCAAACAGAGAATAACAGGTTTGCCGGAATCCCAACAATAAACGATACAAATCGTAAGAATCAAGCAGAGAGCTTTATTTCACAAACTGAAATATTAGTAGAGTAATTTGTGCTTTTTACATCAAGATGAAAGCTTTATATAGGGCAGCAACTAGCCAAAAATTAATGGGAGTCAAACGTTGGACAACGGTCGAGAAGGAGGAGCAGTAGAGTGGATTAATGGTGGACATTCACCATCGATGGTGAGTGACAAAGAAGGTGGTATTCTAGGGAGTAGTAAACGATGGAGGGGGATGACTAAAGGAAGGAGAAGACTCGGTCGAGAATGAAGGAGCGGCTTTAAGGCCGCGTTTGACCTGACGAGTATGTGTGGGGTTTGGGCCTTGGGTTCTTAATTTCGTCTACTTCTTTTTGGGCTTTAAGGTCGAGAATGGTGGGGTTTTTTTTTGGGCATGGGTTGTGGTAAGATTAAAGGATTATTTGGAGAATTGAAGGTGGTATAATGACGAGTTAGGCAAGTCCCAATTTGACTAGCTGCTTAATACCCCTTTTACAAGATAATAAAATAAATAAACAAAAATAATAATAATAATAGTAATAATAAAATAATAATAATAATATAATGCTAATTGGCCAATAATGCCATTATTATTGCTAATAATCTTAAAACTCGAATATTTCTTCTCACCAACAGAATCCCGTTTCTTTATGGTAATAGTCTTCGATCCTTATCCCCACTTTCTTAGTTAATTTGTTAATTTGCTTGATTATCCTACAAAATAAAAATATAATTATTTTTAAAGGATTATTGACGTTCTGCTTGGCAATGGTGCTAAGAGTATTTGGGGTTTCATTAGCAACATAGTTGTTCATGTCTTAGATCTTAGCAGTAGCTTAGAGGAGGCAAGGGAGGACAATGGAAAAGAATCCTGAGGTAGGATTTGGTGGTCGTGCTAGTAAGATCATGGTCAAAGAGGAAGGGGTGGATGGTGATATAAGGAAGTAGGAGCTAGAATGGTGGCTGGAGTTGAGGTAGGAATATAAGGAAAGGGAGACACAGGTAAGAGAAAGGTTATGCAAGTAAAATAGGGCATGGGTAGGGCATGTTAGTAGGACATAAACTAGAGTGAAACGATGTATAGGCTGCATAAGAGTGGCATAAGTGTGTGATAAGGGTGCACCTGTTATGTGCCACAACAATAAACAAAAAAGGAGCTCAGGGAGAAGGGAAAATGGGTTTCTTAGGGTGGTGATGGTTAGGCGACGATGAGGGATGCTTTATGGGGATGAGGCAGTGATGGATGAGTGAGATGATGGTGGTGTCATTGTGCGTTAAGTTTCATAAACTGTTCATGGAACTAGTGTAGGGAAGAGGGAGAAGGAAGAAGAAGAAGAAGAAGAAGAAGAAGAAGAACAAGGGGGTAAGGCATGAAATGTTATAAGCAAAAGGGGACATGGTTATGTTTAGTGGATGGAAATATGATATAATTGGGGAATTTTGCATGAGAGAGGAAGATGGAATGGAAGGATAGGATAGGAGTAGGATACTATTATTTTATTTTATTTTTTTTAGATTAAATTTTATTTGGTTAGGGTACCTAGTTATGAAAATAAACTAGAGAAAAATAAACTAATTTAGGATAGGTTTAATGAAAAGGGAAGTGATATAAATAATTAGGGAAATTATTTAAGAGTTTTTCAAGGTTAAAGGTAAATGGTTAATAATAAAATAATTCTTCCAAGGTTTAGGGGTTATGATTTGAATAAAAGGCTCAACATACAAAAGTAAAGGTTACCAAATTTTGAGGTGTTACATCTATGGATGGAGATGATAATGTTGCAGACGGTGCCTTAACAAAGGATGCTAATAGAGGTATAAGGTCTTAAGATTGAAGATAGAGAATGAAAGTTTAATGAAGTTGAGGAATAGTGATTAAAGAAGATGAAAAGGAAAAGAATAAGTGGGGAGGGACATATATATAGTGATATAGTATCATTGGATATACTTCATTTTTTATTGAGAAGATGAAAATTTTGCATTCATTACTAAAAGAATACTCATAGTAATCTTTCCTTTAGATAAAATGCCAAATCAAGCCTCGACTCTCGTCTTTTCTTACACAGAATAACATTATCAGAACAAATGGTCTTTAATGACCTAGTAACTTGTTCCTTTTATAATAACTATAAGATAGACCTTGTAGCCCTCATTTAAAGACTTCTAATTCGATTTAAACATGTGGGCGAAAGAAGAAAAGAGGTTGATTCAACAAGACTCATTTTGGTACCATTTTATATTTTATTGAAATAAAAATTTTAAATTTTACAATTACTAATGAAATTTGTATACATTTGATTTTTCCTCTATAGGACTCATCGACCGAATCTACAAATAGGAGTTGATTTTCTAATACCTTATAGTGCATGTGTATGATGTCTAATGGTGTTTTTGTTTAATTTTATTTTCAAGTGGAAAATATTCTTCATTTTCAACTTTATTTGTTAGGGTATGTGATCTTTTCCTTTGTAAGTGACCAAAAATCATTATGTAATTTCCTTGTAAATTAGCCTTTTCATTTTTAAGTGATTGGTAGTCATTTTGTAATTTTTCTTGTTAGTAACTTATGATATTATTTTTATATCCTTATTTTACAGTGTTTCGTAATCTTTCCATTACATATAAGAGTATGGTTTGGACAATTAGCAATGTTATCAAAGCCTTATTTATTTACACAAGAGAAATAGTTGATGAGCTTAGCTCTCGATAGTTTATTAAAGTTAAACTTGCTTACCCCAAGAAAGTGACTAATCTGACGGACAAAATTTTTAAGGGAGTTATGATATGGGTATTTCTCATACTAATACTACTAGGTCTAAGGGGTGTTGGCCTAAATAACAAAGGTCACCACAAAAAGCCTCTAGGAAAGCTTATCTCTCATGGTTGCTTTTCAAGTTCCACACTCGGTCCATCATCTATGTAGTATAGGAATGGTTTGTTATTATCAAAACACTGTATTTATCCCTTCATATCCTCTCTAATTCTATCCCTATATATATGGAGTCTCATACTAATACAACTCTTTCACTTTTTCTCTCTTTTCTCCCCTTTGAATTTTCCCCTTCACACTCCTTGGTTACTTGAAATTACCTTTTTTTCCTTAGAACCTAAAAATTTACAAATCACTAACAATATTCAGCTTTTCCAAAAAAAAAAATAATAATAAAAGAAACCATGATTAAAATAAAATAAAATTACTTAGTGAAATTTTAGGTGTTATCAATTGGCATTAGAACTTTAGTTTTGAAATCCTAAAAGTTTTTAAGTCTCTTATGTTTTGGTTTGGAAATACCAAATTAGGCTTGAGGAATGTGTTTAAGGTAGCGTAGGTGGTCGTAGGTTTTTTTTTTTTTATTATTATCTTGATGTATTATTAGTTCTCCTAGTTTATTTTCTTTTAAAGGGGTCATTACCCCCATTAGATTTTGTTCATATAATATTGTTTCCATAGTTTAATGATCTTTTGAGGTTTTCATATATGATTATGGTATGATATGATAAAAGTGTATTTTAGTTTTGGTCGAGTAATTACATACTCTTGGAGTTGAGAGAAACCATAGAGTGTGGTTTGGGGATAAGTTTAACTTGTATACCCATATGTAGCTGTTAAGACCTCCATAAGATATTCTTTATGTTATTATGTGTTTTTTCCTCACTCTTTTCTCTTTGATATTTACTCATTTTCTTGTGTCCTAATTTGTTTCAATCATATCTTAACCTTAGTTCTTCTAACTAAATCTTAAATCATCATTTTGATTTAGATTATGGTTTTTCGTTGTTTCTCTTGGCGAACTTTGAGAACGAAGTTAATTTTATGGGGATAGTGATGTATTGCCCCATTGTTGAAAAATATAAATTTAATTTCAATTTGTGTTCTTTAAACATAAAATTTTATTATTTGAGTGATTTGTTACTTCCCTCAAAATACTATAAACCTTAGTTATGTTTTCAAAATATTTCATACCAATTTTCTTGCTTTCCCTTACAATTTTAACTTGAGACTTTGAAGCCACATTAAGCTATTGATTTTTTGTCTTTTTCTAAGTACCCTAGGCTTTTTAAAAAAAAAATTAATGGAGACTTTAATGAATAAATACTTTTCACAATCTATTTTCCCTTTCATGTTTTTTTAGCTTAGAAATAACCTTTTTAGCCAACTAAAAACTATGAAACATGTGGATACTTATATTTGGTTACTTTTAATCTAAATATAAAATATAAAAATAAATATAATTATTTTTTAAAATATCAAATAAATTGTATCCTTTTAGGCATTATTAGCTAGTGAAACTCAACTCTCCCTAAACGAAACCTATCATAATTGCCTAAAACTTATTCCTCACTTTATAAAATATCTGGAATAAAGTTACATAAATAAATTTGATCGATAATGTCACATAATTTTTGAACCCCTTACCCTTTTTATTTAACTCATTTCCTAACTTTATTACCTAAATATCAAGCATAAATATATAACCTTTACAAACTATTATCCTACTTCATTCTTCACCTTTACTCCATTCTTCTACTGCTCAATTTTTTTTAACCCTATTCTCCATCATTCCTACATTACTTTTTTTTATAGTTATTTATTACTTTATGTCTTTGTTTGGTTTTTACATATTGTTGGAGTTTTGTTTCATGGATTTCAGTGAAAGAATATGTGTTGTTAGTATGATTATATATATTATGTTTAGAAGCATTTCAATCATTACAAACATGACCATAATTAAATTTGATAGAATTTGTGGAGTTAGTATGATTATATTTGTACAAGGGTTAAAATTTATATCTTTAGTTTTACATAATTCCGAATGTCATAGATTTTTATTTTTTGAGGTTATATGTGGGATTATATATTTTAGGATCATGTTCTTTAGGTTTTTTTGGCATGTTTTTATTTATATAATTTTTAGAGAGAATACCCAAAGTCTAGGGTCTATACATTATGCTCTTGGTTCCCAACAATGTTGTGCTGATCAATATAGGGGGTTGTTTCACCTGATACACCCATGTTGATTACCATAGTTTACGTGATGATTTCTTTTGAGGTCATTATCTCTCCATATCTTTATTGGATGTTTTTTCCATTTATATATTTTATATTTTGTCGCTTCTATAATTCTATTAGCTTATAAAGTTATCTCTATTGTATGGATCTGTTAAACACATTGGGGTTTTAGGAACATGAATTGATGTTGGATTATTGAGGTTATAGATCTAGAGGATTGATATAGAAAATTATCAATTTGGAATGGGGATTTTTTTTAATTGAGTGGATTAGTTAGAGGGTTATTCTTGATAGTTTTAGTGGAAATAAAAACTCAATTTTGAGTGTTCTTGGTTACTCGTAATTACTTTAGAGGATATTAATAAAATATTCAAGTTTGATAATCCTTGTTTCCTATTCTCTACGGTTTCTTATCATCATTTTGAATATCCCCAACAAATAAGTATTGAACTTGAGTTCGTGTTATACATCTACCCATAAGTTGAAGTGAGATTAACTGATGGATAAGATCATGGGATGCGGCAACTACATGAAGGAATCGTATAAAGAGGGGTTTCAGGCAATCTTGCTCTTAGGTTCTATCATGAAGAGGTGTAGTTATGTAGTGACAAGCCTAATATTATGTAAGAAAACATTTTCTTTGAAGAAAATCATATTAGTTTTGGATAAAATAGAAATTATTTTTTGAGGGTATCATGAGAAGTATAAGAAGAAGACTAGCTTGAATATCAAGTACTTCATTGTAATAGGGTAGGGCATATCAAGAAGAAGTGTCCCAATTACAAGAAAGAACAAAAGGAGAAGTATTATGCCTAGACTATAATAGATAAGGATGATTTTGGTAACGTTCTCTTAGTGCATGGGACTATGATGGAGAGGGAATATAGGGTGGTCAATGATAGAAATATGCTCTAGAACCAATCAGAGTTGATTTTTTATAGCTACATTTTTTCTATTATGTTTATTAATAAAATATGATTTGATGATATAGTCACATGTTATTAACCCTTTAAGTAATTATTCCCTATTTAGGTAATCAAGTGTGTGAATAGATTATGGACTTCTACTAAATGATAGAAAAATTATTATTTAAGAATCATCCCAAGCTTAGAATTATCTAATTAAGGGGCATTAGTGATCATAAGGCTAGTATGGTGATTAGTTGATGGTCATGTTCCACTAATCATTGATACAATATATTAAATTAATAACATAGATACATGTTATGGGATAAGATATTAGACAGAACAATAGGAGGAATCTACATTGAATATTCTGTTAACTGTCATTAATGTTGTCCAAATAGTATATTATCCTTTAACCTAAGATCATAATATATGCTTGTATGATGATCATGTCATTTTCAATTTACTAAATGTTAAATAATTAGACATGATGTGAATCATATAGAAGCATGTAGTTGATCAATATGGGATTTTTTGATCTCATGAAATGAGATATATATGTTAAGTCCCCTCAATAAGTATAACTAATTTTAACATGATCGTGTGTAAATGAGGTTTTATTTTATTAAGGATTAGTCTTACTTAGTGATTAAGAAGAAAGTGTGATTGAATATGGTAAGGATAACATGAGCAATGCCTTGTGTTCTATCTAAATATCTTATTGGAAAAGGGAAAATATATGTGTTATTAATAGGTTGTGTTAATCATATGGTATATACATAATTTAGGTCATCATAATGTCTAGTTACCGAAATTTTATGATTTGTGGACTAGAAATAAGCTTTGGTTCATTGCCAACATTATCTAAACTTACAAGCTTGCACACTAATCAAGTTAGATTTAAAGATGGACTTTTAAACATGGAAAAATAAATAAAATATTTGAGCTAAAAGTGGTTTTAATATGATTAAAGCCCAAGTTTAATGTAACTGCGATGGGTGAGGGTTTGAATATAAAAACTAGGTTAGCGTGTCATTATAAATACCCTTATTCTATCCATTTTTGTTGTGTGTGAACTTTTCCACTATCAAACTTAGCATTGGAAGAATATCAAACAAGTTCCCAATAGTTCTAGAGCATATCCCTTATGAATCAAGTTTGTTGTGTACAGATGCTTATAAAGGTGCGATATAATTTGAGCTTGCTCAAACAAAAACAAAATCCAAATTTTAGGTAATAATGATTCGAAAAATATGGCTCATTGAATTATTCTCATCTCCAAATTTAATTTCATTTAATTAGTTAACCTAGTTATTACTATTGATAAGTTTGATTTTAATCTAACATGTATTCTAGGATGTTTTATGTATTTTTTAAAGGGATATTAACTTTTAAAGAAAATATAAGAATAAAGTCTACAAAGTTTAATTGAGTAATATGTGGTTTGATGGATGACAGGGGGTATCTAGATTTCAGTTGACGATATGGACTATTGATAACAGTAAATATAGAGAGGATTATTAGTTAGGTTCTGTAGTTTTAGCCATAATTCCTTCATTGAAAGTGGATGTGATGCATATGAGATATTTTTTCATTTTTTCTTAATGGTCTAATTATTATTATATCTGGCTTATAAGAGGACATCAAGGAATATTAAATATTTTTTGGTAGATTTTACATAGAAGAAATAGGAAGGTAGATAAATGTTCATATTTGATGAGAATATCTAACTTTCAAGTAATAAAACAACAATATATTATCTATACAAAAGGATTTTAATCATCAGGTAATTTATCTAAATTTTTTCATTTTTTCCATCATGAGAAAAGATTATTATATATTTAGAGGTACTTAGTTTTTGCATCATAAATGCAAGAACATATTGATAATAAGATGCCATAGACATATAGTTAAAGAAGAATTTGTGGGTATAGAAGGGAAGCAATATTACAAGGGGGGAGGATATGAGGGGGTATGTACTATAATATGTTGTCTTAAAATCCTTAAAAATTATTTTAAATTATGTTGATATAAATTAAAATGGTTTTGGCTTTGAAAATTGTTGATATTTGGGTAATGATGTGAATTTCAAGCATAGAAATTGAAAGATATGACAATGATTTGTATTTTTATTTCTAGGTTAGTCCATCAATTGGTTTCTTGAACTGATTGCTTGGTTGAGGTGTGATTTCATACCCATTTTATTTCTAGATTTAATTATATTTCAATTTTTTTTATGAAAACATGTAAAAAGATCGTTCTATGATTTAATTTATGTAAGAATCCCCTAAGAGAACTTTAGAGGTAATTTCTCACCTATTAAGACTCTTCTTCGCTTTAAATCCCCCAAGAGCACTTTAGCTACAATTTCTCAGCTATTTACCCTCTTCTTCACTTTTCTCTTTCCTTTAGCAGCTATAAGTTCATACAAACTTCCTTATAACATCTTTAATACTCCGTAATTTAAGAATTATGAAGTATGAAGTTCTTGTGTTGAATGTTTTTTTGGATGAGGTTTGATATTGATTGAGAATTATATTTTAAGTTTAATTTAAAAATAAATTGGAAAAGATTAAAAAATTTTAGAGAAATAAGTTTTCTCGTTGTACTAGCTAAATGATTTTATGAACTGATCAACTACTCTATTATTTTAAGCTTGAATTTTGGTTCAATATAACTCATTGATTGGCTTATAAAGTAGCCATATTGTTTACCAAGCTGACCGAATAGATTATCAAGTAGAGTGATTTTTTGAGTTTTGATTTTTCTAGAAAAATCTTATAGTGATTTAGAAATTTGGTGATGCAACTCTTATATGTTCTTGAGAAATATTTAACCATTTTTTTTTATCATTTATCCAAACTTTAATTTTATCTTAGATTGATTGAAAGGTCTTAATTTGGCATAAAAGGCGCAGATGATTAAAGTATGGAAAGACAAACCAAGGGAAGGGGTGGGTCTTATTAGGGATGAGGATAAGGGGGACCACAACGGTTAAAGTCAACATTATACTTCAAAAACCTCAACTTGATCCTCTTCATAGAATGCTTTGAGTTGATGTCCATTAGTTTTCCTTGTTTGACATGCCTTAACACTTTTGAGATAATAATGTAATAATGTAGTGAAGTTTTATATTCTTTTAGAATTATTATAAGCTTCTATTCCTAGAAAAAGGTAAGGTCACTACTAATGATGATAATAGGAGTTTATTTATCCCTTAAGAAATCAAATTTTATATTATTGAATAAGGTTTTCAACTCCAATTTTATAGCTATTTCTATAAAGGGTAGGGGTTTGTCTTTCATAATATCCAATTCAACATACTCTACTATGTTATGAGGATAAGTTGTAAAAGCAAAAACACATTCCTCTATTTTCTTACCCAATTAAAACATTACTCTCAACTCTTCATAAGAGTCTATTTCTATTAGCTTTGTGAGAACAACTTCTATCAAATTATCACTTGTTAATTCAACAACTTGTTCATACATAGTGACAATTGCATATACTTTATAAATAGATTCACAACCAACAAGATATCTCATGGAGTCATAAATATTAAAATGAATTGTTTCCCCATCAAATTCGATGATAAGAACCCCATTATACACATCAATTTTAGTTTGAGAGGATTTTAGAAATGTTCTTCCTAATAGAATAGGAGAAGGTTTAGGGGATTCATCATCTTCCTTATCTAGAACATAAAAATCAACATGAAAAACAACCTCATTTACTTGAACTAGAACATCCTCTACCACCCCTATAAGGATATTTGGTAGATCTATTAGCTAATTAGATCAAAAAAAGGGTTTCTTTTGTAGGGCCTAGGCATAAAGCATTAAATATAGATAAAGGCATGATGTTTATAGAAGCATTTAAGTTTAACATGAATTTCTCATAACCCTTATTTCCATTTGTACAAGGTATGGTAAAAAGACAAGGATATTTATATTTAGGTGGGAGCTTTTTTTGTAACATAATTAATATATATATATATATTCTCCCATACTAACTTTTTCATCCATTTTTACATTCATCTTACTAGTGCATAAATATTTAAGAAACATTACATACTTTGGCACTTGCTTAATAGGCTCAATCAAAGATATGTTTACTTCCACTTCCTTAAAGATCTCTAACATCTCTTTTTCATGATCCTATTGCTTACTCTTAGCTAACTAGCTAGATAAGGGAGAAACAAGTTTATGTGGATTATGAGAATTCACTTCACTTATCCTCGGAGATTTTTATTTAATCTCTTCTTCTATAATTTCAAATTCATCTCTCTATTACTTTATCCTTTGGTCATCATGCATTTACTTAGGAAAATACTATTCTTTACCACTTCTTGGTCATGATGGCACTAGCATTCTCCTTTGGAATCCTTTCTATTTTTCTACACAACGTTGAGGAAATTTGTTCCTGCAATTTACCTACAAAATTTTCTAACTAACTCACCTAAAATTTTAAGTTCTTTATCCCATTTCTTGTTTCTTGTTGAAGTTGAAGGGTGTTAGCTTCTAAAGTTTTAACTATATCTTCTAGTGACATACCTCTAGATTGTTATGGTACTAGTAGTTTAGGAGGTTGCATAAAGGGAATTTTTAGTTGGTTCTGAGGAAGAGGATATAATCTAAGGGGTTAGTTATAGCCTTGTTAATTTTTGTACGATAGTGGTCTTTGAATGTTGGCATAGCAAAGGTTGGGATGATCTCTCCATCCTGGGTTATAATTTGGAGCATAGGGATCATACTTCAGGTTTCCTTGAGGTCCACCTATCACAATAACTTTTTGCACTTCTTACAAAGTGGGGCATGCATCAGTAGCATGAGATGCATATAAAAAAATTCCACATACTTGATCTAACACTCCTCCTTCCACTAGCTTTTCAACTACTGATGTCAAATTACTTAATTTTTCATTAATTTCTACTATGCTTATCTCCTTTACATGCTGAGATGAAGAGTTATTATTTCTAGTACCAAAATATTATTAATTAGATGACATATTAGATATTATCCTTTTAGCCTTAGTTAGGGTCTTATCTACTAATATTCCTCCACTAGCATCATCTAACATATTATAATATGTAGGAATTTGCCCTACATAAAAATATTGTATTAATAATTTTTCACAAGTTTCATGACCAGGACAACTACCGCATAGTTTCTTAAATTGTTTCAATATTAATGTAATACCTCTCCCCCATCTGTCTAAATTTTTTAGCTTGATATAGAGGATCTACTATATTGAAAACCTAGAAAAATAGGAAGTGGACATATCAATCTAGGTCAAATCTCACACTCATCATTTTCATCAAGATAATTAATGCAAAAGAGATCAGGATAAACATAGGAGTTGCAAGCTCATTCAAATTTGATATCCTATAGAGGTAAAGGAATAATATGAAAGTATTCTATTTACCTTCAAGTTTGGTTCGCTATTGGAGAGGAAGAATTAGGATCCACTGATTGATTAAGTTAATGTATTTTTTCTCTAGAAAATGCTTTCAAACATGGATTCCTAATAGACATGTAGAATAAGAGAAAAGTGATTTGTAATTATAAGAATAGATAACTAAATATATAAAGATGATAATTGAAATAAGAATTAAAGTTGCCACTCTCGGGTAACAATGTAAAATTTTGTTGCACTATTATAGACACTTAAAATAAAACCCTAAACATACAACCAAACAGTAAATGGTGAGTAGGATTCAATCCTACGAAGACTCTAATTCAATTTTGTAAATTTATATTATCATATAAAATTTCCCAGTTGCTAAAACATTAAAAACTAATTACTAATAATGAATAGAATAAAGTAACAATTAAAAAAATAATTGAATATCAATAATGGGATAATAGGGGTTGGAGGACACATTTAGTACACGGATAACAACCAATCATAAAATAAAATGGGTATGTAGTATTTCTAATGTTAACCTATAGAACCTTTCACGTGTCTACTTTTGAGCATCTCCTTATTCAAACAAACCAAGGTCTTATTATAATTTATTATCTAACTAAGTAATAAGTTAGGATAAGATCTCTAGATTAAATTAATGGTAGCATTAACGATGAGGCAACATCTAATTTTGTTAGGTCATTCAAACGCACATCCACTTTTAGAGGAGTCTATCCTTCAGTATCAGAAGGATGTTGAACATAGATATGTTGCTTTTAAGATTCCCCTTTGATGCACACACAATACCACTCATTTAAACAAAAGCCCTAGAAGTCAGTCAATGAGTATAGACATACACAATGTCAACTCTATAAGGATAAGATCATTTAGGAGAAATAGGAAACTGTTAGTAATCTTTTGATCTTAACTCATCAAGTGAGAAATACTTGAATTGTCCCCATATTCTTTTTTCTTCTCTATTACTCTTGGACTTATTAACTACTCATTTTTATCTTTTTCTTTGACACACTCTAGGAAAAGGGTTCTGATTTGAGTTTTTTTTCTTATATAATCTACAACCATCTTCTATGATTTTTATCTCTATTTTTGTCTCTTTAATTATTTTCGTAAACTTTCTACCTCATCATAGACCTCTTTTTAGGGAGTAGTCCCTCTATTTGTTGACCTTGATTTCTTATAATATTTTCTTTGTAACCTTAGAGACCACCTCTAATTCTTGTCACTCTACCTTTACCCTTACCAACCTTTGCATCATGATCACTTTTATGAATATTTATAACCCTTAAGCCAATACCTACTTATCCTTTTGAGGAAGTACATTATATATCCATCCCACATGATCAGACCCGATGAGATCAAACTCAATGGTTATTTATCCTATGTGGAGGTACCATTTTAGATTCTTGACATCAAGGCGTATTAGACTTGAATGAGCTTAGTTCCACTTGTGAAGATTATTTAGATCCATCATAAATCTGAGGAGGTGATATTGGAGGTACAGAAGGAAATGTGTGAGGTACATCCTATGCTTTTCGATAGAGGTGTGTTAGTTTTTGGGGTTCTCCCTCCATTGTAAGGTGGTGATCCCCACTTTTGTAGTGGAAAATCAAGTATAGTTAAATACCAAGATCACCTTTCCTTACATCATTTTTCAATTCATCCTTAACATTGACTTTTTCCATTAGGGATGAAGTCTCTTCTTTGGGGGTAATGAAGTAATACCCAAATATTATCAAAGATAAATCCCTATCAATACATCAGCTCCCACACCTTACGTATTGTTTTTTGTTGACAAACCCATTCATTGATCAGGCATGGACCATCCCATACCTTCATCCTATGTTCTCTCTCCCAATGCACTATACATTGTGCATATGTATAACCTACCCAATTCATCCTCTGCTTCATTTAATTCCTAAACTATTTTATTCATCCCTATATTTTTCTATCAAAATTAGCACCACCAATCAAAAGCCATTCCTCCTCCTTTTTGTTAGCAAACACACCATAAGCACCTCCATCGATAGCCTTTGTTGTTCCTTCCCCCATTAGCACTGGCCACTTCCATAGAAACTAAATCAAAATCATCAGCTAAATTCACTAAACAAATCCCCTTGCCACTGGCCAAAATCACTAAATCCTTCCCCTATATTTAGCAAGTTTCACCGAAACCACCCATTTTCCTTCCTTTAATGAGCACTAATGAACCACAATGAAATCACACCCCAATCACTAGCCAAAATTGTTGGTTTCTATCCTTTACCTTTACTAAAAATCACTATAATACCCCATCTTCATTTGGCTAAAACTAACATAGCCAACTAACATAGAGAGCTACTCCTTTCGGCCACTTCCACTAAAACCAACCACCCCTTTAGTATCCTCTACCTTTGGATAACATTTAGCAATAAAACAAGCTATCATTTCTTCCACCATTATTATGATACATACCACATATCCCTTCCCTTTATTGTGTAACTTTCCTCAAAATCCTTTACCTATGTTTTTTTAGCATATCCTATATTCTTTCACTTTTCCTTACCTTACATATTGTTTAATTATATCACTAATTTCTAATTGTGTCTTATAATTTTTCTTGTGTACTTCTTTGGAGGTTCTAGAGAAGGCAGGATAGGAGAAGTGTTTAGAGACTTGTGCCTTGTTATGGTTGGATACTAGTTGTATTTAGGGTTTTGTGATAAATTTTAATATGATTTTTGTGTATTAAAGTGTTGTTGTGTTATGTTGATAATATAATGTTGATTAATATTATGATGTGGTAATATGATAAAAGTGAGTAAGCTGATAAGCACACAATATCACTTGGTCGTCATTCATAAATTCTCAACCAATATTTACCATCCATATGTTATTATCATCGAGAGATGGATTATACACCACCCCATGGTCACACATACCAAAGAAGGCTATCTAGATGAGAGACATAAAGTCTAAGTCAAAGCCAATAATCAAGTGCACGTAAGTCCAGAGCAAGGCTATGTACTAAAAGAAACATAAATCTAGGCCAAAGCCAAATAATATTAATATAAGTCTAGGCTAAAGCCAACCACCAAGATAATAAGAGCCTTTAATATCAATACCCCCTAGTACATCATCAATATCTAAAGTAGGTAAGGCACTAATACCTCTTAGGGTTCCCAAAGGCAACAAAAATGCCCAAAGATAGACCAACCCCTATTAGCTAATTAAGGATTAAGTAACCCAAACCCATACTCAAATATAATTTCTTTTGCTAAATGTAATTATTATTTTATTCAAAAATATGGGTAACAACACAAGGCCCATACAAAGAAAACAAGAAAACTTTCCCTATTAATCTACATCATTCTTTTCTTCCCATTTTTCCAACTATGTGTGTTTCC
The DNA here is from genome assembly GCA_030549775.1 of Tamarix chinensis. Classification (NCBI taxonomy): domain Eukaryota; kingdom Viridiplantae; phylum Streptophyta; class Magnoliopsida; order Caryophyllales; family Tamaricaceae; genus Tamarix; species Tamarix chinensis. The sequence goes on from CM060171.1 coordinate 36,537,926, forward strand.
AATTATCCTTAACCAATATTATTCATATCCAACATATTGTTTAATTCAAACACATGTTGAGTTTCATTAATCTTTCTCAATATCATTACTTATCATAAGTGAAATACTCAATTAGCCTTTACATTACTCATAGAATATATGAGAAATTATGATGCATTTGTAATCCTTGCATTAGATTAATAATCCATGATAAAATTTGAATTTTATCCCATTAATAATCATGGTATAGTCCCAAATATATCCTTAAAGCATAATTGAATCAAAGATTAACAAATCATTAAACTTGTCAAACCAGTCAATTGGCTTAACCCAATAAGTTGATCAGTTTGGGTCGACTAGTCGATAGGTTTGACTCAACAAGACCATTCTTTCCTAAAACAAGTTGATTAGTTTGAGCAAACAAGTCGACTATTCATAGACAAGTTAATCAGTTTTGTCAAACCAGTTGATGGGTTTAAGCAAAAAGTAAGACCAAGGTCTCTACTGGCTTACAAGTGGGTTAAATCAACCAGTTGACTATTTTAGGAACTAGTTGATAGGTTTGACTTAACCTCTTGATTTATTTTCCTAAACACATCACCAAATCATAAACTTCTTATACATTCTTACAGATAAATCATCCTTAACCATATTAAAATATGTATCAACATAATCTAAAATATTTCCAACCAAATTAATGTGCATTTTATAGCATGGAATCATCATAACCTATTTTTCCAAATTTCATGGTTATTACTCAAATTAGGCCATCTATTCATCCAAATCAGTTATATAGATTGTGATTTTTCATGCCAACACGCATAAATCAACTAAATCTAACACCTAACATACATGAATACTTACTAAACATTTTAGAAGCAAGAATTATTTACATGATGGGGGCTAAATCCCCTTATAAACATAAATTCCAACTATAGGAAATTTTTGCATTGAAAAACTTAGAACCAAAATCTTAAACTCATACATTATACCAAAAATTTATTAAATGTTTGAACTTAAAAATAGAAAGAAAGAATAAAATACAACTTGAGGCAAAAATAAGGAATAAGCTCAATAGGTCCACTTGACCTTTTTCCCAAAATCTAGTCATTCCTTGCTTAACAATTGAAACAAGAGAGAGCTAGAGGCAGAATTAGAAGAGTGTGCCAAAATAGGTTTCTAATGCTTGAAGTGTGGAGAGAAGAAAGGTGACTACAAGACTTAGAAAATTTTGTGTCTGAAAGAAACATGCATGGCAAAAATTATTAGGGCTATTTATAGCCAACCAATCGAAGGAAAATACTGAGGGTTTAAGAATCAACTCAAAAGCTACCATTGGCTGTTTGAAATAAATCAGAATAGATAGATTTTACCCAATATTTTCTGCCTATTCTCCAGATCTCAAATGGTTTCTCTACAGAATGCATGTTAATTAGACTAGAATTATCATATTAGAATGGATTAATGGAAGGTAAACATGGAAGGAATCTTCTAGTTGTTCTAAACTTAGCCTGAGGTTGGAGCATTCAATCTTAGAATCATGTCAAGGAAAGAGGAGGAGGAAGAAAAAGCTGAGGTCATCTCTCCCCCTAAATTTTCCTAACTAACCTCCAAATCAATTCAAGGTAACATTTTAGGTTAATTGCATCATAAAAACGGATAGGAATCTCTTAAGGACAAATTGGCATGAGTTAGTAAGGTTTTAATTTAGTGTAAGAGAATTTTAATAAAATCAAACTTGAAAAATATGATTAACTTGATAAAATAGTTGGTGGGTTTGGATCTACTATTCAAATATTCTACCACCAATTGATCAATTTCCTCTAACATGTCAATCAATTTAGTTGAGAAACCCAAATTTCCTAAAACATAAAACTAATAGATTAGTTTGCTAGCAACACTCAATAAACTCTATTTTTCAACATGATTTTAAATCAAACTTTGTCAAAAAAAATCATAATATTAAATCAAAATAAAAGGCCCAAAATTTGGTAAGATTATCATTTAATAATTTTAGAAAATTGTTAAGTATTACAGCACTACCCACCTAAAGAGGCTGCATTCTTGAAGCCTATATTAATTTGATTGCCTCATTACACACATGATAGAGCACACATCATATTCTAAATGAAGGAAAAGGTACTACATCTTAAAGAAAAAAGCTTACACTTATGATAATAACTACGAGAAAACCACTCTAGATACTTTGCTGAAATTTCTTCCTCGACCATCTAAGTAGCCTCCTCTATACCATGTGAACTTTCACAAAAGGAATGGTCTTTTCACATGCCTCTCTCACCTTTGTATCAAGGATACTCACGGGTCGCTCCTCACTAGTCAAAGCCTCATTGAGCTTTATCCACTCCGATTAGGTAACGCGTGAAAGATATGCTACGTTATTTTGTAGCTAGGATATGTCAAAGACATTTTGCACACGCAACAATTCCATTAGTAAAGCTAAGCAATAAGCGACTTCACAGACACAATCCAAAATATCATATAGTTAAAAGTACCTTAGAGTAAGATTACCCTTTCTACCAAACCTCATAACTCATTTGGTTGAGGAGACCCTCAAAAGGACTCTAAATCCCACCCCATACCATCAGTCCATCTCTTTAGATCCGTGTAATCCTGAGTGGCTCTCATTTGGTCCTGAATGTAATGGATGTGCTAGTCATCTCCTCAATCATCTTAGATCATCGCATGAGTGTCACACCAATGTTGTTCTAACACAAGAGACTATGACACTTTCTTCTTACCAAGGCCTCAAAAGGTGCCATATTGATATAGGCATAATAACAGTTTTTGTAGGAGAACTCAATTATGTCTAGCCGATCTTCTCAACTTTTGCAAAATCAAATACATATGCTTAGAGCATGTCTTCCAAAGTCTGAATGGACCTCTGAGTTTGACTATCCATAGCTAGGTGAAAAGCATCACTTATCTTCAATTGAGTAGAAAAGGTGGCTTACAATTTTTTCCAAAAGTGTGATAAGAAATTGGACTCTTGATTGGATAAAATGTCCTTAGGAACTCTATGCAGTCTCACCACATGCTTCTTGTAGGAATTAGGTAGTTTCTCCATGCTTCATGTCGACTTCCTTGGCATGAACATGGCTGACTTAATCAAATGATCCACAACAACATCGATAGAATCAAAACCACTAATACCAACCATAAAGTCCATTCATATGCTATCCCACTTCCACTCATAAACTTCAAGTGGTTATACTAACCTTGCTAGTATCTTGGGCTAAATCTTGACCTTCTAATAGGTTAGGCATTAGAGAATGATCTCTACCACTTCTTACTTCATGCGGGGCCACCATTATATCTTCTTCATATCCTTGTATAGGTTTTCCCCTCTAGGGTGAATACAGTAAAGAGTGTAATGTTCTTCCTCAAGGATCCTCCTCTTAACCTCCACACACCCCTTTGGTGCACACCATCTACCACAACGCTTGATACTACCTTCCTTATAGAACAAAATTCCTTTAGCTCTACCTTTTGCAATAATAGTGTGAATTCTCTCGAACTTAACATTACCAACTTGGTTATCAAAGATTTCCTTGAATATTAAAGGTGTAATGGTGAGTGCATTCATTCTTGCCTCAAAAATTCCAACGGTGATAAATTCAATCTCTATTTTCTTAATCTCTTGGCAAAGATGATACGACTACACGATCATGCAAAGGGAATGTGATGTTTTTCAGCTAAGTGTATCCACCGCCACATTAGCTGTACACTCATGGTAGGCCAATTTTAGGTCATAATTCATAACTAACTCTAACATCGGCATTTTTTTAAGTTCAAGTCCCATTGAGTGATATGTACTTGTGGCTCTTATGGTAAGTATAGAACTTACACTAAACTCTATAAAGTTAATGCCTCCAAATCTTATGGATGAACGCTACCAGAAGAAGCTCTAAGTCAATTTTGTTCATGGGACTTTAGTTGTCATAAGGCATAAGCCACTACTCTTCAAAATTGCATCAGCACCTAACACAGTCAATGCTAACATCACCATACACCTCAAAAACATCAGCCTCACTTGGTAATGTGAGCATTAGGATTAAAGTCAAATGCCTCTTCACCTCTTCAAAAGTTTCACTAAAATTCTCATTCCACTAGAATCATGCAGTTTTCTTCAAATGTTGGGTCAATGATCGAGCAATCTTGGAAACGTTTGCCACAAACTGATGATTGTAAGTACCTAACCTTAGAAAACTATACACCTTGTTCATAGAAGTGGGAGTTGGGCCCTCATAAATAACTTAAATCATGGTAGGATCCACTGCCACACCATCCATAGAGATCACATGACCAAAGAAAACTACTTAATCTAGCTAATACTCATACTTTTGGTTATAGGCCATCAATTAAACAATTAGTTAACATCATCTCTCAAATTATATCCTTTTGAGTGCGACAACCCCACTATTACAACCATTGGACATTATTATTTGCTAGTGGATCTGTCTCTAGGGTACCCTACACTTGGCCACCATTCTTGCCGGCAGATCAGTCTGGTCTCGACACACATGGTGTTCCACTATAAGTTATTAGTGTCTTCCCATAATTTATTACCATCTAATGTTTGGTTTATTGAGCTCGGGATACCCCACTATTATAGCTGGTGCACTGGAAAATACTTCAAGGCATAACGTACTTGACCACTATTATTCGCCAGTGTAACCATCTCTAGGGCATCTTGCACTTGGCCACTATTATTCGCCGATGGACTGGTATGGGCCTAACTCAATAATCCTTCACTTTGTGTAATTAGTATTTTATCCATGTCTTATTCAACAGGTCCATTTACTGAACTCTAGGGGGGAGGCCATGAATCTAGAGACACAAAGATATACTGGCCATAAAATCAAGTATTATTTATCAAGGATTATGACACACATAAAACCCTAATACATAAAACTAGTCGCTTCTTACACGATTATGAAATAAACAACCTATTGCACTCACAATCACCCATTGAACCCTATGCCATGCATTATCATTTTGGTATTCACCAATTTACCAAAATACCCTTAACCTTATAGCATACAAGGATATACTTAAACAAGTGTTCCTAAGGCCATAAACCCTTGTTCTTTTATTTATTATCCCTTACGTCATATTATGGAGGCTTATTTAATCTATTGTCATGTGATAAGCAATTAACCAATTTACCTATTCATCCTTATAAACTTACCGAAATACCCATAGTTTGTAAAGTTACCAAGTTACCCATTTTTACTTACCAAATTACCATATTACCCTTCATGCATGTATAATTACCAAAATACCCCTTACATTTATTAAACTACCAAATTACCCTCCATATTGATTAAATTACCAACTTTATCTCTCATATTTATTAAGTTACCAAATTACCCTTCCAGTTGGTTAAATTACCGATCTACCCTCTATACCTATTAAAATTACCAAATTATTCCTCAGGTTTATTAAAATATCAAATTCCCCTTTTGTAAGATAATTTACCAAATTACCCTTTACATTTATTAAAATTACCGAATTACCCTTTTTTGATCGAATTACCAACTTACCCTTCTTACTTATTAAAATCACTAATTTATCCTTTTGGATGATTAAATTACCAAACTACCATTCACACTTATTAAGTTTACCAAGTTGCCCTTTTGGTTGGTCAAATTACCAAATTTCCCTTCTTACTTATAAAAATTACCAATTTACCATTTTCGTTGGTTAAAATACTAAATTGCCCTTCACACTTATTAAGTTTACCAATGTACCTTTTTTGTTGGTCAGATTACCAAATTACCTTTCTTTTTTATTAAAATTATAAATTTGTCCTTTTGGTTGGTTAAGTTACTAAATCGTCCTTCACACTTAATAAATTTTACTTAGTTACCCCTTATCGTGCCAAATTACCAAAATGCCCTTCTTGCTTATCACTTTGTCATTTTGCCCCCTTTATTCACCAAATTACCAAGTTGTTCTTCCTTTATGTCAATTTACCAAAATACCCTTCTCACTCATTATTTTACCATTTTACCCCTTTTACTCAAAAAATTACCAAGTTATTCTCCTTACATGCCAAATTATCAAAATACCCTTTTTGTTTATTAAATTAACACCTTATACCTTTTAGTCACAAAAATTTCCAAATTACCCTTGCTTTATGCCAAATTACCCAAATACCCTTCTTCTTTATTAAATTACCAAAATACCCTTCATTTATGCTGAATTATCAAAATACTCTTCTCCTTTAATTAATTCACCAATGTACCTTCTTACTCACAAAAATTATGAAGTTATCCCCTTTTCCATGTAAAATTACTAAATTACCCTTCTTACTTATTCCTTTATCATTTTACCCCCTTTACTCTTACAAATTACCATTTTTCCCTTACTATACTAATTTTACTAAAATACCCTAACCACATAAAACATTAATATCCATGGTCTATATACATTATTCAATACCACCAACTATTCTCATTAACTATTAATGCTCATCATCACCTACCTCGCATACTTATTTAGGCCATACCCATGTACAAGAAAAATTACTAATATGCCCCTAGGGCTTATATTAACATTATCCATGGCCATATTAACTTATTATGTCACATATATCCATTTAACATTATCCTTAACCATAAAGCTCCTTCCTTAACTATCATTTCTGCACATGGCACTTATTGAAAAGGTTTTCATTTCAACAGTCAACATATGCCATAAATTATATTATATTTAACATCATACATCATGCACATAAATATATTAAAACCCTAATGTGCTAGCATACATATATACATATATTTTAGTACAGTATAATAGTTACCTTATTTCTAGCAATAATTAATCCTTATTAGTACCCTAGTTAAAGGTTTGAGCTTTGATTAGTAAAAATTAATACCTAAAAATGATATAAAAAATTTAGCATATTTGAAGTAGGAAATAAAAAGAATAAATTCTTATCCTAAGCTTAATTAAATACTTATTATTGTTATACTACAAAGATTAACCAAATTTCTCAAAATAAAAGGTAGGGCTCAGCATGCATTAAACATAAGGAAGAAGGGGGTCAAAGAGGAGAAGTGGGGAGAAGGGAGAGGTTAGTTCGGTTAAGGATTTTAGGGGCTAGGTTGAGGGCTTAAGGAGGAAAATGAGGGTGATGTCTGGGTGTAGGGAGGGATTAGGGGTGTAGGTGGTGGTGAGGGGTCAATGATCAGTGGCTCAAGGCAGTTCAGACGGTGGCTACAAGGCTAGGAAAATTGGGTGAAGGACGGGCAAAGAAGAAGAAAGAAGGAAAAAGAAGATAAGAGGAAAGTGGTTGTAAGGGAGTTTCAGCTAAGGGTAGGAAGGGTGGTTGTAGGGGAGGTTCTAGAGAGTTTATGGGTGGCTGTGGAGTTAGAACAACAGCACACGGTGGTGGTGATGGGTGGAGGCCAAAAAGGGAAGAAAGAAAAAGGGAGGATGGGAAGAAGGCCATAGAGGTGAGTGAGGGTGATGGGGTGGTGTAGGGAGGAGGTTGTGGTGGTATGTTGGATAAAAATAATGACGGTTGAGGGTGGGGAACCAAAAATATAGGAGGAGGAGAAGAGGGGAAGAAGGGAGAAAAAGGGTCCAATAGGCAAGGAAGGAAGAGGCTTGGGGGAAGAAAATAGGCAGGGGAGAAGAAGAAAAAGAAGAGGGAGAGGAGAGTGTGTAGGGGCGCCAACTAAGTGGTGATAGGAGGAAAGTTTTTGGTCGGCATAGGGTGGCTAGTTGTAAGAAGGAGGAAAATGAAAGAAAAGGCTAAACGAGGGAGGGTTGTGTTTGGCTCAAAAATGGAAGGGAAAGGGATAGGGGAGAGAGAGGGAGAGAGAGAGTAGAGCTATAGGGGAAGGCAGACGGTTGTAGGAAGTGGTTGCATGCTCCCATGGAGGACGGTCGAAGAAGGAAGAAGAGGGAAGAAGAAGGGAAGAGGGCCTATAGGCTATTCGGGTGAGGAAAGGAAAGAAGCGAGAGCAAGTCGGCGCTATGTGAGCGAGAGAGAGGGAAAGGAGTTGGGCTGGCCGAACCGGGGGGGAGAAAGTAAAGAAATGAAAGAAGAGAGGGTGTGGCAGGCTAGATGTGAGGGGAAGGGAGAGGAAGAAATAGACAATGGCCCAGCCCGAGGAAGGTAGGTTAGGCAGCCTGATGGAGAAGAAGAGAAGAAAAGGAAAAATGAGGAAAAGAAAAAGGAAGGAAAAGGAAAAAAAAAGGGAAAATGGAAAAGGGGGAAAATAAAATTAAAATATTTTTTAAATAAAGTTATTTAATTATTTAGATAGAAAAATTAATTTAATAATTTAATTTATTAAAATTTAATATATTAGCTTAAGAGGGTAATTTTAGTAAAATATGGGTATGGAAAATTATTTAAATAATATGAGTATGATAAAATAATAAAAAATTTTATTTTAATTTATTAAATATTCATATCTATTTTTATACATCAAAAAATCCACAAAAAAATTAAATAAAATAAATTTAAAAATTAAATTATCCTATATAAGGGTTATTTATCAAAATCTAGGTTTTAAATGTTTAGGGTATTAAAACCTTCAGGTCTTTTTGGTGCCTTAGGGATTTTCCTTTGGGTGGGATCTTGAGAGGTCCTGATGCCTTACCTACTCTTGACATTGATGATATATTAGGAGGTATCGATATTAAATGGTGTGGATACCTAAGTTATTGGCTTCAGCATAGACTTATACCCATATTGGTTGGCTTTGGTCTAGACTTATGTGTATTCAAGTGATTAGCTTCGGTATGGACTTATGTCCAGTTGGTGATTTGATTTGGCTTGAATTTTATGTCCCTTATTTGGATAGGCTTCTATATTTTGTGAGACCATGGGGTGGTGCATAGTCCATCACTTGATGATAATAAAATATGGATAATAAGTAATTGGTTGGTAAATTATGAATGATGAGCATGTGAATGTATAATAATTGGTAAAGAATGAAAATAATGGTATGATTAATTAAAGAGGAATAAAAGTTGGTTTATATAGTTGGCTAATGATTGAAATGACTAATTGATTATGAAATGGAATATTGATTGGGTGATTGACCTATCTCATAAATGGATAAGTAAAAGGTATAACCTAAAGAATTGGATAATTGGCAATAAACCCTAGAGGTTACTTGGATTCTATTTCCTATGACATGTGCAAGTGCTTATGTGTTGAGGATATCTAAGTGCTTTGATGGAATGGTGCATGATAGTATATCCATATGTAATCCTACCATTATATATATGGTTTTGTCATGATGCATGTTGAGTTTCATATTCGCATATGATAATTGCCATACTTGTGTTTACATTAAGGGAGCAACTTGGTTAACTTGCTACGTAGCTTACTAAAGTGCCAATTTTCTCAATCACCTGTTCATTCTGACAAGTAGAGTACCATGTTCAAGTCTTTAGGGATGGCTATTAAAGGGCTTACCTCATTTGGGTCAAGGCTTGATAGCAAGTACATTTGAAGAATTTTTGTGGGGTCTATGGTGGACTGAGATTTTAAGTTGGGTGTCATACCCTAACCTTATTTATTGTAGCAATTATATCAACCTACATGTGCTTTGTAATGATTTGATTGAAACTCATTAGGGTCCTCTGATGTAAACAATAGTTGAAGTTATTTAATTAATTTGTTATTTTCAACACTTTATTATTTTTAGTGTTTGGTTAGTATAGCCTTATATTTGATATGGGGTAGGCAAATGACATCTATCCTATGTTAGTTATGGTAGCAACACCCCATTTTTTTTCTAAGTGTTTTCAACTTATGAAAATTTTTTAACAAATTTTTTTATAGCAAAAAATGGGGGTGTTACAAGAGTAATTACGAATGTCATAAGTTTCATAAAATAAGAAAATAGCTGAATATTAGAATAGTGGGCCTATAAAGGCAGACTTATTATCACATGTGCGAAATGCTAGAGTTAAACCACAATTTTTGGTTACATTGTTAATATTGGTACTTTTGGATAGCATATAAAAATTATTACTCATATGAGACTTATAGGAAAAGTTATGACTTACTAATGAAATTAAGGTTTTATAGGGTTCGGGAATAACAACTTCTGAAATAGGGTTGTTATTACATGTGTAATACATTAAATTTATACATTGGTTTTTGGATATGTCAAAAATAGTAACATTTGAGGAACATGTAATAATTTTGGTGTATAAAGGAGTACTATGGAAGTGGTTATGCCTAAAATTTTAAATTAGGGTTTCTTAGGAAATTATAGACCTAATTCTTGAGAATGACCTTCATAATTAACTAAGTAGTTGTACTTTACATGTTTGAATTATGTGTTTGTGACTATTAATGTGAGTCCTCTATGATTTTATAAGAAATTATGAATAAGATATTAATCATTTAAAATGAAGATCATGTAAGCTAAGCTAAGTTATTTTATGTGTCTATTCCATTAGCCGATATTAATGGCTATAAGCATTCTGCTTTAGAAGGTGCCTTAGAGATATTAACTAATTTAAGATTTATGGAGCCCTTATATCAATTTAAATATTAATATGATTTTGAGATAAGTAACAAAAAATCAAGATATTCATAACATAAAGTAAAAGATTATGTGAGTTTAAATGAAGGTGTAGGATTCTATTCCACTAAGTTAATAATAGTGGCAAGGAGCTTTATTTCTTGGAAGGTGCTTCAAGTTACTCCAGGAGTTTAGGAATAGTGGCCATGAGTTTTTGCCTTAGGACATGTGGAGTTAGTTCTATTGGCTTAATAGTAGTAGTCATGAGCATTTTTCCTAACAAGTGTTTCAATTCATTCCACTGGATTAAGAATAGTAGGATCCCTAAACTCAATACAAATAAAAGATTATAATATATTATGTCTAATAATGAGAGATAGATCTATAATTACCTTGCATTTTTTTATGTTTCATGTATATATGCTTATTTTATAATATAAACTCATGTGATTATGTGTATTCCTTACTCGACTACATTACTAAATTTCTTTACATACAACATATTGATCATTCTTTTTATAGGTGTTACCTATTCACATGAGCATGTCTGAATTATTTTGTAGGACTACTAATGTATATTCTTAATATACATATCGTTGGTAAGTGCTAATTGAATTGGTAAAGGATATAATTTCCTAATATCTTTATCTCTCCATGGACTCCTAGTCCTCTACTTTCAGTATATATATTTCCTTCTCTTTATTTCATATCCTGTATCATGGTGGAATCAAGTTCTTTCCATACTTAATTCCTATATATGAGGTTTATTTTTCCTTACAACTAACATAGCCTAGTCTTAAAAAGTGCCTTTTATATGTTGGATGAGGCATTACAACCCTACTGTTCGTTGTATATCTTTCGTTGTAACTCTTTAAATTAAAATTTTTAAGACCCCAAATTACGGGGTATAACAATTTGTGTCTTAGTACTATTTTACCAAGACTAGTTGAATGCTTGGATGAACCCGTCAATTAGTTCAAGTAGAATTTCAATTTGTTTAATATGCACATTGAATATATCATGTGAAAAGTTATTCAATTTGAGAAATCTATTGACTAGTTTTGGGAATAGTAGGTACCTCTTCTAAACCTATCAACTGGTTATTTTGTAACTAGACTCGTTTATTCTCAACCCAAACTTATCAAGTGGTTCAACCAAGCCCATTAATTGATTCTCATGAACAATTGATCATTTGGACCAACCTATCCACTTGTTTCACAATGTTGTTCATTTTTTTGAAATCAAGTATGTCTAGGCTAGGTGACTGGGTTGATAGATTGATCGACTAGTTTTACTTAATTTATTCCATGTTTAATTATTAATTGTTGATTGTTCTCTTGGGTTCATAAATTAACTTTTCCATAATCTTGCATCATGAGATCATGATTTTAACCTTGCTTAACCAAAATTAAGGGAACATAAAGCTATGAGCATTGTGGTGTGACTTGGATCCCTTGGTTGGTTGAGTTTAGAGTTATCTCTAGACACCCAATTCGACGGCTTGGATGATTTCACCTAATAGTTACTAGTAAGAAGAATTAAGATATAGTTTGAGATTTTTCCTTTAACTCTTAGTGTAGCTAACCAAAACTTTGTGGGTAGGTCTCCTTTGTTGTTATAATCATTTAACTTGGTATCTATTTTTGTTATCTACTAGGTTATGGTTGGTAGGTTGGTATGCATATTTATATGGCATTGTATTAATACTATAGTAGGTTGGTATGGCATGTAAATGTCTCCTAAAACTTCGTTGTCCATCTCTTAGCTAGGTGTAGTACCCCAACTTTTATATATTCCTCACTGTAGATGCACTCAAGTTTTTGTAGGGTGGTATTCCTTGATAAAATCTCCTTCAATATATTCCAATCATGTGTGGTGGTTATGGTATCCCACACTAAGTTAGTTATTATAGAAGATGCACTGAAGTTGTGGTGGGTATGGTATCCCTAAAGATGATCCCCCTTAGTGTATTATGGCCACATGTGGTGTTGTATGTATTATGTCACTATAAATTTTGTTCACGAAGGAGAATTTGGTGTGGTTAAACTAAACATATTAATAATTGGGAGGTAAGTATTCACTAAATGGAGGATTAAAATATGGTTTCTTATGTAAATTTAATAAGTGATATGTATTGTTATCTCTTCCATGATTGTGAGTAGGATTTATTACATGTTAATTATGATCTTGAAGTTATATTTTCTAAGTATACCTTATACCATGCTATGATGTAATCTTAATATGCAATATGAGCCCTTACCATGTTTTAGGTAATTTTTTTTATCATTACATTACAATATTGATACTACATTTGTGTTCTCATTATGATGATCCGGATCCTATTGTAATGGTTAGAGGATAATTTGTAGGGTTATCATTATTAGCTAGAGTATGTTGAGGATGATGATATGAGATACTAGTTAGCCATTATTGCAGGATAGAGATTTACATTCTGTGTAGTTAAGAGTCAAGCTAATTGATTTAGATTATTTTTTCCCATTGTGTTAGAGTTCTCTTGTTCCTTTCTAATATTTAAATTTGCGTCTTTGGTTTTGTATTTGAATTTTGTAATTATCTCTCTCATCTATATTACTTTCATCTTATTATTATCATTGCGCTTATTAGTCCATGCATTCTTCTATCATTTTTCTATTTTATCTTGCATCAAATGTGTTAGGTGAGGAATAGACATGTCCCAATATTGATAAGGTGATAACATTCCCATTTTTCATTTTAATAGGCTTATGCATCATCCTCAAAATGATGTTTTACGATTCAAATTTTGGGATTATTACGTGTATGATGATGAAGGGAGTGGGTCATTATAATTTATTGAATGAAATTTAAGTTGATTGCTAATAGTCATCTTTTGAAGGTGTTGGAAAGAAGGGAAGTTTGATTGGAATATGCAAACTAAATGTTTGAACAAGGCAATGTATTTTCAAATGAAAAGAGAGAACAAAAATTAGAGAAATATAATAATGTTTCTAGAAAAAGAGAGTAGTGATATATGGTAAAATATCCCTATTTTTAACAAATGGTATGATTAATACTAAGATTAGTTTTATTACTCCATTCATTCTAAAAAGGAAGTCCTTATGTGCTTAGAAAACAAAATTTGACTAATAATATGATTTTAATATTAAGTTGCATATGTGAGTTGTATTGTCCCACCTTGAAACTTTGTGGTACAATTGTCTAATATATTGACTTGTTGGATTACTCCTCACATTAGTAATTGGTTTTGGGATAATACATCACCTGAGCCTACATCTTGGACCTATGCTCCTCATGGATTATCTCCCCCAACAAGTGGTATCAGAGCATTATGTTTCAAATTGGACCATTTCTACACTGTTTATAAGATATCGTTCTTTGGGCTTTGTGTGACACCCCAGTCTTTCCAGCTATTTTTTTTGTGAAAGCATTAATTAATAAATTTCTAAGTGTACTTCCACACTTAGCATAAGTCGGACTACTTTCATTTTTTATGCTAAGTGCTGATACTAAAAAAAAACTAAAACAAGGTAATTCACCAGAAATATAAATAATACTTAACTGAATTACAAATAAATGTTATAGTACAAAAGTAAAACCAAAGTATAGTATGGGACTTGGGAGTCCAAAGGAAAATCAATTGTAACAAAAACTAGAAAATAAAGGTACAACTCTGGTGTGCCCTAACTCTTAGACACAAAGGCCTAGTTTGGAAGTGAAACCTCTTCCTAAGGACTCCACTTACCCTACCTATGCTTATAAGCTTCATACCATTCGTTGGCCCTCACATAGTTATCTAAAAAATTAGTATTAGTATGAATTCCTCATACTCTATAAATCATAATACCTCATAGGAGGAAGCATACCCACATTCCACATTATCACACAAAAACCAAATAACATACATAAGTAGAAGGAAAAAACCATAGAAATAATACTCATCAGAAAACATATATCATGGTCCAAGTCTCAACTCAACAACAAAATAGACCAATCAAATTCTCATCATTTCAAAGTGTGAAGTCATATGTGATTACATAAATGCATTATAAACATAGTGGTAGGGTACTAAGGCAACTCATAAAACAACAATCTAATATAATATTAGGGTAGGGCACTAAATCAAGTACTAAATAAACAAATCCAACATAAACCATGGTAGGGCATTGAAGTAATTATCGAACAGAAAATCTATCACAATACCATGTTAGGGCATTGAGGCAACTATTGAACCAATAATCCTTTCCTTTCATTTTATTACACAACAAGTATTTCCATTTTTACTTCCTTACTTAACGGGGATAAAAATCAACCTAGGGACACAGAGATAAACCTTATCATATTAGCATCCCAAAAGAAACACAATACCCTTACCTCAATTCCAAAGACACGTCAATATGCCTAGTAATACTAGCACCTAAAAGTAGCATAGTATCCTCCCAACCTAAGTCATTTATTCCTTAAGTATTGGTACCCCCTATAGGCTTGTAGGTCACCTATAGAATAGAGTATGGCCTTAATCTATGGCATAATGGCACACTAGGGAACCAAAATGAGGGATAACACCTCACCTCTAAGGTAGTAACCCCATAGACTAACCATTCTCAGCTCGAGGTATACTAGTTTGTGTATTAATATCTTTGGAGGTGATCACATAAGTCACATATAGTATAGAAACCTCCATTTTCCATATTTAACCATTTTCACCTTTATTTCCAATTATTTAGATAAACTATAAGGTTAAAGGTTTATGGCAAGCCTAGAAAAGCTAAAGTCAACATATTAAAAGGATAAGGCCATCCTAGCAATCCTTTATTTGAAAATGATATATTAGGTTAAAATTACTAAAATACCACTCAAAACCCTAGATTCCTCAATTTATTCATTTTTCATATCAATCATTATTATCGTGAGATATTTGTCTTGTGTAGGTAACAAGGTAAATTTTAACATTATTTAAGCACTTAGGTAATCTTTACATTTTGGTGATTAACTATATTTTTAACTTTTCATGCATTCAGTGTGTTGCACCCATAAAAACCCTAATCATGTGACTATCATGAACCACATCTTTCAATTAGTAGACACGTGAAAATTTTAAGCAATAAATATCATTTAAATAGGCATATTATCATTATAATACATGTAGGAGCATATCTCCAATCCTTAGGCTATGGGAAATAGAATTTATCATAAGCTAACCTAATCATATACATATGTGTCCATGTTAAATATTGTAACCTTACTTCCATCCATGAGCATTCATGAGGCATATACCATAGGATTTGAATAATAACATGATAATAATGTAATCCCTAAAAAAAATCTTAGACATGTGGATGTAAAACAATTGACATATTACCACGCATACAACTTAATTATTAATAATTATGCATACCATCCTTTTAACATATTATCATTTTATCATGCATGCTAAAAATTTTAAAATTATAAACCCTAGCATGATTATAGGTCTAAAAGTTCCTTGTATGCTCACACATAAGTTTTTACCATCGTATGAAAAATTGGATATACATAAATCTAAACTTATAGAAAATACAAAAGACCACCTTCTCCACTATTCTCTTAGATTACATAAGAAGTTAACAACCAATAACACATGTATTAGCATTTAATATATCACAGAAATAACCTAAAATTAATTAAACTAACTTAAAACTACTAACGAGCCAAACAAGTAACAATAACACCTCAATGGAACTCATAAACCAATGATAGGAGGAACTGATGGAAGGTGTCAAATGAGGGACGAGAGAAATGGTATAAATGGCTAGTGTAGGGGGGTGTGGTTTTGGTGCTTTTGGCCAAAGAGAAGGAGGGAGATATAGAGAAGAAGGATTTAGCAAGATGGTTGCTTTTCATAGTTTTTTTCAAAGTAAGGGGAGGGTTTATGGTGGTTTATGCCGAAACTTAGGTTGAATGTTTTAGTGATTTTGTTTGTAGCAAAAGGTTGTTTTAGGGGGTTTTGCTGCATGTTTGAGGGGATTTTTGGAAAATTTTTCTTCAACTAGGGTAGGGGTTATAGTGGTTGAGGGTGCAATAAGGTGGTTCTATTTTGAGGGAGTTGCTGATGGTGTGTAAAAATAGTGAAAAAGATAGTGATAAAATGGCTATCAACAAATCTTTTGCTTGCTTGTGGGAGCTTGAAGGAAAAGGAGGGAGTGTAGGATCCTTGGGGCATAAACATATGACACAAAATATTATGGGGATGAGGGAGTTAAATGGACTGTGGCATAAGGGAAAAGGTCGAGCAAAACTTGGGGAGGAAATCAAGAATGGTAGAGGGATGTGTGTGGTTCATGGATTGCGTGGAGGACAGTTGTGCCAGGTTAGAGGGAGTAGGGTAAAGGTAAGCAAATCTTCCATAGGGCAATCATATCTTATTTAGTTAAAGAACTGGGATAAAATATTCATTTAAAATTATCTACTCATTGGAATAGGTTTATTTGACAAAATGGATACCGGTTATGACCTAACCTACCTTTAAAATTTAAAACACAGTCTCTAGTATAATTCTATCTAATTAAATTTTATAACCAAATAGTCATAATGATGTTACACATATTAAAAAATATATTTATTATCAAATATCCTAAAATAATCATTACAACTAATACATATAATTACAAATTATAATTATGGTTTCTTAGAAATGGGGTATTACACTATTTTATACCTTAAAAGAGACTTCATCACCAAAGTTTACAAACAAAAATAACTTGTTACAACCTTCAATTGTCCTCAAACAGAGTTTTTATGAGTTGGGAGTCACTACTCACTTAAAAGAGACTAAACCCTAATCAAGACACTGAGCTATGACATAATCATGCAGAAAAATCATCAATCAATTCACCCATGTATATGCAAATAACGATGAAGTAGAAATACTCAAGAGCATAAAGGTATACTGGCAGTAGTGTCCACAAATCCATGAGCTTAAGTCTCACTGATCATGTTTAGAATTTTTCCCATAGGACCTCCTTGGGTACGTCCAATACTTGAATTTTACCTTGTACTATTCTATTGGCGAGGGTGAGAACTTTTTCTTTTTCCCTTAGCACTTACACTCAGAATGTTACTAGTGAGCACCTGAGTCAACGGGGAAGACTCTTGCTAATATGTTTTCCAGGCACTTGATTATACCTACTAACATTGAGCTCCATCTCTAGAACTATATCATTCAAACCAACTGTAACCCATCTTTCCCCACTTCCAGCACTCAATCATTCTACCCTAGCAATCCTTGCTTAGGTGCTTCCCTCCCCACACTTTAAAGTGATAGTTCCTTGGAGTTTGGTTATTCCCAAACCATGCTCTGAAAAGCTGTGAAGACAACACACTACTAGGTCGACTCTATTGAACACTCAATTAAACCCTCTTGTCACCTCCGTTACACATAAAATTTTCTAGTGGCCTCTTAGTCCAACTAAGGGCCCTCTTAGCTTCTTATATCCTTCCTAGGGAACAAGCCCTCTCATATAATGTGAGCCCATTACTCATAAACTCTTATCCAAAAAGCACTTGGGTGTGTATGTCCAACCCTTGCTAAAAGTGATGAGTAAGCATCTCCTCACTACAAGCTATATCTGGCACAAAAGTAAGAAGTTCAGAGAACTTACTGAGGTAATCCTCAACCAACATACTTTCTTATTACAGGGTCAAAAAACTGGACATATTTTGCATGATGCAAGTGCAAAGGGTATTAATGTGCTCTCATAGCTGTAAAAAATCCTTCCCAAGTGTCTATTAGCTCAACCACTTGGATTTGGTATCTTCTCCACTATTCATCTACTTTCCCTTGTAAGTAGAATATGTCAACATCCACTCTCTTGCCATTAGGGAAATCACAAGCCCTAAAGATATTTTCTAACTCCCTTATGCACCTCTCTAAAACTTTTATATTCTCAACTTCTAAAACATAGGTGGGTGATGAAACCTAGCCTCTCTAAGCTACATTTCAACCTAAACTAGTGCTAGATACAACAGCTGTGGCTGCGACTGTAGCTGTGGGTCTGCTACTCTCTCTGCTATTGTGATGAGTAACTCTTACATACACACTAGGCTTAAGTTATAGGCCATAACACTAAAAGAATATAGGATAATAAGGTTATAATCTTAACAAACACAAACAAAGGCTATCTATAGGAAGGCTAAGCACTTTACTTCATTCAATGGCTGACAATAACATTAACATGTTTCACTAGGGTTGCAAAACATTGTGAACATGCGTAAAAAGAAGTATTGCATTCATATTAGATGGTTAGACAACATTCATGCTTAGAAACACTGTAATAATAATAGTTAGAACATTGTAATCAATGGAAATTTAAATAAACTACTGTTATGTATACTATAAGGATACATCACTACTCTACTAATAATTCACCCAACATCACCTTAAAAATGGAATTTCTAAAAAAACATTGAGACACATCTTAATCAATCATCAATATTGAAACCCTAGAGGCTCAAATCCATAGCTGCATCAAATGCCCACCTATCTAGTATCACTCTCTAGAACCATTCCTTATGATGTATTATCTTCCCTCTCTCCAAATAAAAATACGACCCATCCATTTCATCATATTCACTCGGATAATACTGGTATCACTCAGTATTATTCCTATCCTAGTTCTCTATTCATCATTGATCATGATCAACTCTCTTACTAGATGAGCATAATGTGGTAGGAAACACTCACCTTCCATAAACTTGGGATGTCAGACACTTGTCATGAACAAATCCCTATACACCTATATTGCCTAAATCCATGGCTCTATCAAAAGAAAAGTCTATAAAAAATAGTTACATTGGAACATATATGGTATAATGTGTAGGCCTTCTTTCACCATGTGGTTCAACTCTACAGGTAGCTACCTTACGTGAACTTTTCTATGATCACCAAGTAACATCCTAAGGCATGTAATTGGCAGTACTTATAATATTCCATGATACATTCTAATGGATCCTATAAGATACAATGACTCAACTTAAATTTCATCACCCAAACCATTTCCTAACCATACATTTTCCTCAATCACCCAAACAAGATCAAAATCAATTCTCTATTCCAAATTTCCCTAACAATAGCTTGGAAATATAACTCTTGGAACTAAGATCAATAAAAGATACTCCCTCTATCCTAATCATCACAAGGCTAAACAAGATATCAAAACACTTTATAAATGGAATAATTGAAAATGGAAGAGAAGATTTTAAAATAAAAATTCTGATATCAACATATAAGACCCTAAATTTACTTGCTAAAAGTTTTTATATTTTTAAAAGTGTTAATTAATAAATTATAAGGTCTTACTGCCACAATTAGCATAATTATGATTCCTTACATTCCTTAAGCTAATTGATAACATTAAAGAAAAACTCAACAAAGGTAATTGAGCAGAAATAAATATAATACATAATATAGTTATAATTAAATTTCATAGTATAATAATAAGACCAAAGAATAGTATGAGACTTAAGAGTCCAATAGAAAATCAATTGTAACAAAAAAAAAGCACTGGAAGGTAACAAAAACTAGCACCCAAAGGTAGAACTCTAGTTTTCCCTAACTCTTAGATGCAAAGGTTCATTATGAAAATGGAACCTCTTCCTAAGGACTCCACTTGCCCTACCTGTGCTTATAATCTCCATACCATTCCATGGCCCTCATACAGTCATCTACATAAGTAGTATCAGTACAACATCCTCATATTGAGTAAATCACAATACCTTATAGGAGGCAAAATACCCATATTCCACATAGCCACATAAAAACTGAATAGCATATATAAGAAAAAGGAATAAACCATACAAACAATACTCATGGAGAAACATATATATTAGTCTAAGTCTCAACCTAATAACAAGACATACCAATCTACTACTCATCATTTCAATGTGTAAAGTCATATTTGATTAGTTAAATTTATTCCAAACATAGTGTTAGCAATCTAAGGCAACTATTGAAAGAATAATCTAAAACATTACCATGATAGGGCATTAAGATGATTATAAAACCAAAAAATCTTACATAAACAAATGTAGGGCACTAAGGAAACTACCAGACCAACAATCCATTCCTTTACGTATATTACAAAACAAACATTTCAATTTTTACTTTCTTACTCAAGAGGTTACAAATCAACCTAGGAACACAATGGTACACCTGCTCATATTAGCACCAAAAAGGAACACAATACCTTTACTTCAAACGTAAAGAGACAACGGTACACCTGGTTATACCAGGGCTAGAGAGCCACATAGTATACTCCTCACCTCAGTCACCTAATCCTTAAATATCGATACACCCTATAAAGCTAATAAGTTACCCATAGAGTAGATTAGAGCCATAAACTATGGCACAACACCATACTAGTGAACCAAAAACAAATGAGGGATAACACCTCATCTCACCTCTAAGGTAGAAACAATTCCAAACTCGAGGCCTCTCAATTTAAGTATTAATATCTTTTAAGATGATCATATAAGTTACATAAAACATAGAAATTTCTATTTTCCATACTTTACCATTTTCCCCTTTATTTACAATTATTTAGATACACCCTAAGGTTATAAGTCTATGCCAAGCCAAGCCAAAGCTAAAGTCAACCTATCAAAAGGCAAAGGCCATCCTAGCATCCATTAATTTGTAAATGGCACTATAGTTCAATATTACTAAAATACCCTTCAAAACCTTAATTTCATCATTATATTCATTTTTTGTAGCAAACATTATCGTCATGATAGATTTGTTATGTGCAAGCAACAAGGAAATATTTCATATTATTTTCACTTATGGGTAACATATTTATTTCATCAATTAACTGTATTTTTAACTTTTCATACATTTAGTGAGTCATGCCTACCAAAACACTAATCATGGGACTATCACATTCAAAATCTTTCATGTAGCATACATGAGCACATTAAAGCATGTAACATCATTTTAATTGGCATATTATCATCATAGTACATATAGGAGCATATCTCCAAACCCTAGGTCATGTGAAATCGAATTTATGATAAGCTAACCCTAATCATGTGCATACATGTCCATGTGAACTATTATACCCCTACTTCCATGCATGTGCATTCATAAGACATATAGCATGGGATTTGAGTCATAAAATGATAATAATGGAATCCCTAACAAAATCTTAGACATGCGAATGTAAAACATTTGACATATTACTACATATAACTTAATTATCAATAATCATGCATATCATCCTTTTAGCATATTATCATTCTATTATGCATGATAAAATAATTGAAAAGCGTAAAACCTAGCATAACCCTAGGTCTAAAATTTCCTTATATACTCGTACATAATTTTCTATCATCTTATGAGTTATTAGATTTATCTAAATCCAAGCTTACACAAAAATACAAAAGACCTCATTCTTTGAGATCCTCAAATATTAAGTAAAGTTAACACCCAATAACACATATATTAGCATTTCATATATCAAAAAATAAAAATAATGAAAAAAAAACCACAATGGAACTCACAGACAAAAGGAAGGAGGAACTAGTGAAAGGTGTAGAATGTGGGAAGCAAGAAATGGAAGAAATGTTTGGTTCAAGGGGTTTAGTTTCAGTGCTTTTGTCCAAAGCAAAGGTGGGAGCTATGAAGAAGCAGCGTGTAGCAAGGTGGGTGGTTTTGGTAGTATTTGTCGAAGCAAGGGGAGGGTTTATGGTGGTTTTTGTTTAAAGGGGGTGGTTGTGTTGGTGATTTTGTGAGCAACCTAGGGGTAGTTTCATGGGGTTTTACTACAATTTGGATGAGAGCTTCAATAAATTTTCTACAACTACGGTAGAGGTTTTGGTAGTGGAGGGTATAGTAAGAAGGTGGGGTTTAGTGGGAGTTGTTAATAGTGGGAAAAAATGGTGAAAAGCGCAACGATGAAATTGTAAATGGCAGAGCTCTTTCTTGATTGAGGGAGCTAGGCGGAACGAGCGGGAGTGTAGGCTACTTAAGGGTTAAAATACGCTACAAAAATTTTGAGATGTTGGAGGGAGGTAAATGGATGGTGGTGTGAGGGAGAAGGTAGAGCAAAAAAATTAGGAGTAAAATAAAGCATGGCAGAGGGAGGCGTGTGTTTCATGGGTTGTATGGAGGATGGTTGTGCTAGGGTAGAGGGAGTAGGGTGACACAAGCAAATCTAGTATTGGATAGGGGTAAATTATTTTGGTAAAGAACAGGGTTAAAATATCAAATTAAAATTATCCGGTCACTAGAATAAGTTTATTTAACAAAATGGATACCGGTTATGTCCTAACCTAAGTTTATAAATTAAAATGTATTCTTTAGTATTTTTTTTAACCTAATTAAATTTTATATCTAAATAGTCATAATAATATTACACATATTTATATTTATTATCAAATATCATACATAAATCATTACAACTAATAACATAATTACTGGTAGTAATTAAGATTTTCTAGAAATGAGGTGCTTCATTTTGCTTTGACCTTGTTGGTGATCTTATATGAGAGGTTCAACTAAAATATTAGATCCACTTTGTGAGTGTCGTACATGATTTAGTGGTTGAAAATTTTGGTGGCCCATTTGAGTTGTATGGTAGGGCGTTTCTTGGCTCACACACAAGTGATAGATTGTTAAGTTGCATGAGAGAACTATATTGTCCCACATCAAAAGTTTGAGGTGGACTTGTCGAATGCATAGACTTGGCAACCGACACTTCCCATTTTTTTAATATTATTTTTTGGATGAAACATTACTTGAGCCTATGTTACTCCTTAAATATCTATAGCATAAACGATAATAATAGATATAAACAATTGTATTATAATAAAAATTATTATTATAAATACATTAATTATATTTTATATCATAATATATTATATGTTAATAGAAACCAATGATCAAAATTGGTCCTTAAAATATATGAGGATTTTCTTTTCACCAAATGGGATTAGTTCTTTAAAATATATGAAAAATACTGAATTTATTTCCTTTTAAATATGAGTATTTATATTTTAGTATAATATTTGTAAATAACATATTAGATCCAATTATTATATTTTCCCATAAGGTATCAAATAAGATCCACCTTGAGATAAAATTTTTTGTTGACTACAATAGCCATCTCCATTAATCACTAGTTAGATATACCTAGATTTTTTTCACCCTCTCATTTCTTTTAGCTTTTATGTTTGGAATAGGGGTAATAAAGGTGCCAAAATTATTCTAATTTTTATATTTCTTATAAAGTTTATTTACAATAAAAGATTTTTTTCGGACGAAAGACATTATAAATATAAAATGAATATTTTACTAAATATGTGTTTACTATTAGTAAATATTTTATATAAAAAAAAGAGAGGAAAACTTCTCTTTCCACTTCTATTACCGTCATACTAAAAATTTTATTAGAAAATATTTTTTGAAAATTGTTCCCATCAAGCTTTTGAAAAGTTATATTTTTTTTAGTAATTTATTTCTACACTGAAAAAAAAGGTTAATCACAATAATTAACAACCACACCTTTTCTCAAACTATATCTAATTATTTTATTGTTGAAATAAAGAAGTTGCTCAATTTGTAGAGATTGTGAACTTAAATTTAATCGACCTCACTTTAGATGTTCTGTTTAACCATTTTACCAAATATTTAACAGAGATTTGAATTTCATAAAATTTAATGTAGTTTTAGCCCTGTTTGGTTTGAAGAAAGTTAAGTGGAAATGAAAATGTAAAGGAAAGAAAATTAAAAGAAAGAAAATGAAAGAAATTAATTTTCTTTCCTTTATTTGGTTGTTGGAGAAAATTTTATGAAAAATTGAATTCTTGAAAAATATTTTTAACGTTTGGTGTATAGAAAAAGCATTATAAGAAAAGTTAAATGTTATTATTTAAATTTTTTTATATACTTAATAGAAATCAAAATAATATATTTAGCATAGCATTATAAAAATAATTTGAAAATTACATTAATAACTTTTATTTAAAAATAACAAAATATTTAATACATATATAATTAAAAAAATAAATAAAAACAAACTTTTACTTCTTTAAAATAATTTGTTTATATAAAAAATTTAATAATAAAAAAAATTTATTTCGATATAGAAAGATTATAAATTAAAATGTCGATCGCATTATAAAAGAAATCAAAAAAAAAATGGTCACCTGAGAAGGGATCACGATGGTGTAGCCAACTAGCCAGCCCCAAATGTAAAAGTTAGCATTGAAGAATTTCTGTGTTTTTTACCGGGTGAAGAGAGCAGCCTAGAGGAGTAGTACAATTAGAGCTGGCAATCGGACGGGTCGGGTCACTATCGGATCGGGTAACATAATAATCGGGTCACATCGGTTTCGGATAATTTCGGATTATTTTGTCGGGTCGGGCTGGGTCGGGTTTGATTCGGATCAACTCAGTATCGGATAATCTCGGGTCATTCTAAGCTCTCGGGTCGGGTCTGGTTGAGATCGGATGGACTCGGATTCGGGTAAATTTGGGTTGTTCTAATTTCGGTTCGGGTTCGGATCGGGCTCGGTTGAGTTTCAATTATTATATTTTCGGGTTGAATTTAGATTGAATTTAGGTTATTTCATATTTGAGCCATGCTTGTGTCATTTTCTTTCTTTCTTTTTATTCCAAGATATTATTAAAAGCTAATGATTTTGAGATCATTTATTTTAATTTATCTTATTCAATTAAAATTAAATTATTATATTAATTGTTTTGGGGCCTTAGAATTTTTTATCATTATTTCATCTTTGGAGATGTATCTGACGTTTCAAATTTAAAAGTTTTCAAATCATATCACTTTTCTTTTTATGTTAAGGTATAACTTATAATTCAACTCCATTATTAGCTTGGTCATATTGAGTTCTAGTATTATTTTAAGTTTATATTATATTTATATCTTATACGCTCCTTACATGATATTAACTTATAATAGTCATTGATAATTGATAACAAATGAAGACTTCTAAGGTTGTACTTCTCATATTATTTTTAAAAGAGATTGATCACATCATATCAACATAATTTTAATAAATATAATAATAATAATAATAATACAAAAATAATGATAACAATAATAATAGTAATCAATGAATATCAATTATGGCAAAAATAATAATAACAACATATTAGTTTTTTTATTATATATTTTGATTAGATCATATCAAGCTAAATAAGATAAAAATTAAATAAAGTAAGTAATAATGACTATTATTGACAAAAGACCAACTAATATTGACTTCTTACTATTTAACACTGTTGATGTAATAAAAAATATTAATCTTCAATTTTTATAATGAATAACTAACATTCTCACTCTAGATTTTTCTTACTTTCCTATGATGTTGTAGGTGCTATATTGCAAGGTATGGCCGTATAGATACTAACATATAGTATTCAAGGCTGCACTGTTATTATCTTATGGTACTAGATGGAATAATGGAAGTGAACTAATATTTAAATGGCATAGTAGTGTTATTCTTTTTGTTTTCTCTACTTTTATTTCTATTGGTATCAATGGATATTGTATTTGTATATACATAAGTGATATAAATTTTATGAAAGTATATTGTTTCTAGATTTTGATGTAAGTGCTAGTATGGATTAGTTGCACATCTATATTATTTCATGTTTTATGAAGTTTTAAAAATTTTGAGTTATGGGTTAATGTTAATTTTTGGGTGGTACCAAGTTGAATCTTTATAGATTTATAATTTTTCAGATAATATCAGATTTTGGACAAATAATGGATCGGGTCGGGTCATTTCGGATTTATAGTTTTTCGGGTTATATCGGGTTTCGGGTGAATAGCGGGTCGGGTCGGGTTTATTTCGGGCTTATGATTTCTCGGGTTATATCGGATATCGGATATGTATCGGATCGGGTCGGATAGGTTTCGGGCTTTTAATTACTCGGATAAAATCGGATCGGATTTCGGGCGGATCGAGTCGGTATTCGTCGGATTTTTCGGGTCGGGTCAACTTTTGCCGGCTTTAAGTACAATAGAGGGAGTCTCCGGTGAACTGTTCCTCATTTTCTTTCTTTCCTTAGCTAATGATAAGGAAAATTAACACAAGTAAAATTCATTAATATTTTTCTATCATTTTTCTTTCTTTTTAATTTCTCCAACAACCAAACACGTTAAAATCATTTTCCATCAAATTTTTTTCCCCATTTACTCACTTTTTTCCATAAAACAATCAGAGCCTTAAGGATCTTCAGCCAAGCTTATTTTTTTAATTGTTACATATAAGTAGATACTTAGATAATGAAAAGTGGTGCATTAGGAAGTAATGGCAACATACAAATGCATGCCACATTATTTGTCGCGGAAGCGGATGAATGTTCGCTGAAATGGACCATAGAAATGACCGCGGAGGGGACGACAACATTCATTGAAATTTAAGACATTTTTCATTTGTGTACGTATGGCACAAAATGATGTAAAACTTTCTGACCATAAGGACCCACCGGAGTCCAGAGGGGACCATTGATACTTTTATTCAACCACTGATGCAAGCAATATGTGGCTCCCGTCTGCTATAATCAATATAAGTGGGGACTCCTTGTGAAATTCCAATGTGGGTAGGATAACACAAACCACGAAAGAAGAGGGTACAATTGATGTTAAGGGTGGGCTGAGGTCTTTGGGGTAGATGAATTTCTTGCAGCAAATTGTAAAAGCTCCCCTAAGGTGAGGTTTCAAATTGAAGGATGATGGTTGTCGGTTGGTAGACTCAAGGATTAAGTTGTGGATAGATACATTGCTATTGTAAGGACTAAGAATTTGAGATAATAGTTAATTAAAGATAAACTATTTGGGAGAGACAGTTTTAAAATTATAATAAATGAAAAAAAGTATGCCAAAGATATATATTAAGATCATATATATATTTTTATATAATTATGGTGTTTGTCTAAACATACACAATTATATCAATGAACAATTAATCAATCAACTGCAAATTACTTTAATATACAATTATTCTATAATTTCTTTAATGCTTTAACTTTTTTTTTGTGTCCCTCTAATTCTAAAAAGCTAATTATATGATTTGATTATTTTAGAAAGAGAAATTACAAATTGAGAAACCATATTGATGGTTTCAAAGGATTAGAGAGGAGTTATTTTAATGGTTGAAAAACCCTAGTAACAATGTAAGAAACATGTATACTTTATCGATGTAATACCTACATGTAAAAAGTACTTTTGCACAATATTTTTAAAGGAAATTGAGTTTTGAAATAAATTATAAAAATAAATTTCAATAGGAAACAAACTGACTAGTATGACAAAACTAACCAACTTGTAAAGCCTAGCTTTGTTTTGGTAGTTTTGATAAATAAGTCAACTACTACACTAGCATTAATTAGTTAGTTCTCTTAAAAATCACGATCCTTATTTTGGTTCCAATATTGAATCTCATCTAATCTTTTACCTAACTTATGGAATTTGTCCTATGTTGATTATAAATGATTTTTAGAGACTTTTAACCCTCATTACAGACTAATTAAATGATCTTTTAGAGATTTTTAACACTCATTACAAACTAAATTTCATATTTACCTAAAATTTATCAAGAATCCCCTTTTTTTTCATAATTTTCAACTTCCCCCCTCTCTCTCACACACATAAAAACTCGCGTGCATCTCCTAGTGGTTGCATCATTTTTATCTCAAATCCCACCTGTTGGGTCTCTTTTTCAACTAATCTATAACCCTATTAGCCCTTAGTTATATGTGTATCATCCCAAAGTTTACTACTATTTTTTTGTGGAAGATTTAATTAAAAAATAATGACTGTTATCGCTACACTTTACATAATTCTGGTTCCCTCACCTTATGCCGAGTGCTAAGATCAAAAGTTAGATCTAAAAAAAAGCCTAATAAATAAGAGACAATAATATAGATAAAAGTTAATGGATAAAAATTTTCAACATAATAACTATAATTTGTAACAATAACGGACACAAGATTCTAAAGGAAAACATATTACAATAAAAACTAACACCCAAATATAAGACATTGGTTTACCTTAACCTCATTCCTAAAATCTCATTTTGGGAATGGAATATCTTGGCAAGAACCCCATTGATCCTTGCCTCTTTTATCTTCCTTGTGTCACTCCACGTCCTTTACTTAATCATCTATCAATATAGTATTAGTAGAACTTCTTCATAGTAACTAAATCAGAATGTAAGAGATAGCATGCTTACATAGCACAGTGTCACACAATAATCTGAAAACATGCTCAAAGCATAAATCACATCCAATAACAATACACAAATAATCATTCTTGACACATACAACATCAAAGCCTCATGCTTAAATACCAAACACACTTATTAAAATGAGTCTTCAAATCCACAAAACCATATCATAACCCACGTCAAGAAAAGTAGGGAACTAAGGCTCTACCGACCAACCAACAAGTCAAATCCAAATAACATTGGTAAGGTACAGAGGAAACTGGCAAAAAAAAATCCAAATCAAAACTAAATATTAAGGGTAGGGCACTATGTTATATATTAAACTAATAATAAAAAAGATATGAAATCTATTAATCAAATACTTTATTGTTATTTATTTTACTTGATGGAGATAACCAAACCAAGGATGTTGATATAAACTTAGTCACACTAGCACATGAAGCATCACAATATCCTTTACCTAGAACCTAAAAACACTAAGGTACACCTATTTATTCTAGGGTACACAGGTTACACAATATCTTTGGTCATCCTATGTTACCTAATCATTATGTATTGATACCCACTAAGTAATATAGAGAGCTAAGTGGAGTATATGTAGCTCTTTGTTCAGGAACTAAGCTACACCAATGTAACAAATCAAATTGAGGGTTAAACATTATCCTTAGGGTTGTTACCCCATAGGAGCTTCCAATACTACACTTTAGGTCTTCCATTTTAAGAAAATATCTTATGAGGTGATCACAAATATCACATATCACTAACGATTTTCATTTTCACACCTAATCATTTTTTCATTTACTTTTCAATTATTCAAGTTAACACTAAAATCAACAATGAATGTCAAGGTGAAAGTCAACAATAAGTTTAACCTATCAATAAACTATGGCTATCTTACATCCAATAATTCACCTAAGGACAATTATGTAATAAACAACCAAAAGACCCTAAAAACCCTAATTACACCATTATTATCAAATTTTGAACAATTTTTTTTTAAAATGGTACTTTGACTATAATTTTTGTTATGCTTGTATTTCACAACTTACATGCCCAAAACCCTATGCATGCATTTCTAACATTTTATATATTTCATGAAACACATGTGTACATGTTTATAGTATGGTTTGAAATTTAAGATAAATATTAATAGTATTGTACATAAAATAATCATTTTTGACCCTAGAGCATGAAGATTGCAATCATCACAAATAATTTGAATCATGCTTACGTACTATCATGCTATTTTTTTTTATCAATCTTAGGCCTTACATGTAAGAATATTCATGGAACACTAAGAATGCATGACAGGTTGACAAACCGTAAAAAGCCATAAACACACATATATTAAATATTGTACATATTTCATATGCATATATCTCATTTTTAATAATAAGTCAAACATATGGTAATTATTTCACATTATGCTACCAACATTCACACCTTTTATAACATTTGCATACATCAAATGATGGAATTATTTTATATATAAAAAATATATCATGTTGAAAGAAAAATTCTACCATCTCATGACTAATTAGATTTTCCTAAATCTAAGCAACACAAATGCATACAATTTTCTATTCTCCACAACACCTCAAAGATTGCCTAACCAATCAATAGCTAACAACATATATTATCATCTATTGAAATAAAAAAAATGAATAAAAATTACTAAAACCAATTTAGGAAGAGGGTTTGAAAATAACCGAGGAAAAGGATATCTACATGAGGTAACAATGTAGCAAGAGTGCAACAATGGGTAAATTTCATGCTATAAAGACTTAGTACTATAAGTTCTTCATGTAATAAGAGTATAGTGAATCAAAAGTTCATTCATATAGGGTGGAGATACATCCAAGATCCACGCAAGCTAAGGGGAGATACACAAAGAGGTCACATAGTATAGAGTACGTAGTGGTAGAAATTCATGCAACAAATAGAGGTGGTGAAGTCTTAGAGCAATAACATGAGCTATGAACAAAAAAATTAGGAGAGAAACATGAGTTTCTCATATTCCTAGTTGGGGCAAAACATAAGTTTCTCACATAAGAAGGGGAAAGTAAAGTGAGCATGTAAAGGTTAACACATATGGTTTCAACATAAAGGGTGAAACAATGAGGGAGAATGCTAAGGAAGTTTATAAATGGAAGCTCGGAAGGAAAGGGAAAAGTACATAGACCAAGGCTCTAATTTTTTATGTCTCAAAACACAAAAGTTAGGGTGTAAGGAGTGATTATATATATGAGTGTTGTAAGTAAATGGCTAGGACAAGGATGGGTAGAACATGAGAGATAGAGGTATGGAGTAATGATATGGAATGAATAAGGGAAAACAATCATGATAGAGAAATATACTAAAGGGACAAGGGGTGATAGAAGAGTAAATACACAATAGGGTTAGGGATTATAACTAGAGTAAACATATTGGGGAAAACATATGATCAGTCGAGCTTAGGATCCATAACAAAAGAGATAACGGTTAAGGTCAAAACTAAGGTTAAAACTAATACTCTAAATTCTATCAAATTTTAACATAATTAAATTTATATCTAATCCACCATAATTATACACATAATAATGCAACATTTAATACAAAATATCCCAAAATAATTATCATAATTAATGACATACAAGTGCCACTTTTATAATTTGGGTTTTAAAATTAAGAACTTTACTAATAGGGTATTCCAATATGCCACACCATATCCTAGCTTTTTCATTTTTATCTTCACACACAGTTGTTTTCAACCTTTTTGTTAGCCTAGTCTTTTTCATCTAGTCCTCCTCATTTTCACTTTGCTAAATGACATTAACTTGCATTTAAGTTCCCTTTATCCTACATTGTAAGAAAACTTTAAGTGCTTTTCCTTTTATGCTTAGCTTCTTCTCTTATTTTTTTTCTTTTGCTATATTTTTTGTTATATTTTTAATATCTAAGTTATATGATTACTATTTTATCCAATTATTTATAGCCAAGGAAGAATCTCATGTGTTGAAGTTCTATAGAGACTGGTCTTCTTTGCTTGAACACTTCCTTGATTGGTAAATTTTGGTAGACCTTATAGATGTATAATAATGTGCTACATGTTATGTGTTTCTTCTTTTCTAGTATAATTTTGATGATTAATTAAGCTAAAAGTATGTTTTAAGTGTTTAAAAGCTTTAAATTAGCCTTAGGAGGATGATAGCCTTAGTTTTTCTGAATGAGATATTAGGGGGTTAAGTGTGGCTTGATTATTGTTCAACTTGTTGGTTTGGGTGTTGATTTATGGAGTAATAATGTTCTATGTAATTTTTGGAAAGCTTCATTAGTTATGGATGTGTTTAGACTAAGTTGGAAAACATATAAGGCTTTAAATTTTGTTTTTTCGAGAGAACTAGCCAACTAGTCTAAGGAAAAGGTAATTAATTAGTTTACTAATTTATTGATTTTGATTAATTAGTCAACTTTTTCACTAGAAGTTTGTAGGTATTTTTGTAGTGCTAAATGTGCTAGTTACACTAATGACTAGTCAAATTATGGCATTAGTTAACTAGTTTTCCCATGTAATTCCATTGCTTTACCTTTTTTCTATGATTTGTCTCTCCATCTATTTCTTAGACTAGTCCATTCATTGGGAGACCAATTTAATTCTTTGCCTATATTTATTTATTTATTTTTTTATGGATAAACTTGAAGGTTGAGTTTCTTTCTTAACCTTTACCTTCTTGAATCAATATTTAAAATGGGAATGGTTAAATTAAGTATGGATGTATGATATGTGATTATGTGTTTACCTTAACTAAAACATTCATAATTAAAGTGGAAAGAATTGAAATTCTACATTGACATCCCATGTGGGTCAACTTATTGTTTTAATTTATCTTATTTTATGACTTGTGATGGCTACATATATTAGGTTAATTGGGGGTTTTAGTTTATCTTATCTTAAGTTGTG
Organism: Tamarix chinensis; assembly: GCA_030549775.1. Taxonomy (NCBI): domain Eukaryota; kingdom Viridiplantae; phylum Streptophyta; class Magnoliopsida; order Caryophyllales; family Tamaricaceae; genus Tamarix; species Tamarix chinensis. The sequence goes on from CM060171.1 coordinate 36,570,596, forward strand.
GCGATTATCTATGTAACACCCCTATTTTTACATCAATAAAACACTTCCCTTTTACGAACAAATTTGAAGAAAATAAATCAAAATTAGGGATAAAACTGGTATATTGAACTTGACGAAGGTATAGTTAATACCTAGTCTAGGTATATCATGCAAAGCTTAAGTACCCTCATACATTAAGACGGAAAGTGTAACTAACACCTAACCTAACAAGTATTGTAACACCCTAAATTTTCATGAAAAAATAAAAGAATAATCATTTAATACAATGCAAAAGTGCTAAATTTAAAAATCGAAGAATGTTACCTCTACCTCAACCTTAAAGAGAGGCATACTCATTCACCTAACTCATGTTTGATGTAAGGCAAAACCAAACAGTCAAGTAAATGAATGAGATCATAATAATACTAAAGATATAAATATGATATGATATAGCCTAAAATGACAAAAATATAAGACAAAATCCAAGAGTTTAAATCACTAAAAGAAAAAAAAAACAACCTATGGCATTAGGTAAAGGAACTAGCTATGTGGTTAGCCTAACCATACACTAATACAAAAAAATCATAAACCTTGATCCCCAAGTAGCAGCCATCAAGAGGCCCAAATTAGTAGTAGCATCATTGTAATACTTTAGCTGGCATTTGTAAAACAACAATAGATCAATGTGTGCTTGCCTAAGGAATGAGGTTGTTACATTGCCATTGTATAGCAATTAATATGAAGGTACTGAGTAAGAAAAATTAATCTAACAAGTGTGATTTAGGTTATGTTACACATATGAATCTTCCTTTATATGAACATAGAAAACATACATGGCATAAACAAACATAGCATCAAGAGGAACATAAGGAATGCACATTCATAATTGAGATACAATAGGTTATTAATAACCACTCATGTGATCACACACAAAGATAATATAATCAATCGACTAGCCCTAAACTCCACCATGATATACAACCATGGATGTAAGCTAACTAGGTTTTTGAAGTAATTACACCAATAATAATAAATGGGATACAACACCCACCTAACCATGGATACATGTGTTTCAAGGGGGATTATAAAGGGATTCCACACCCCACTTGATTTGGGTATCTAAATCCATGGTGGTGTGCCACAATATAATTATAACCCATAATATGTGGCTACCATCTATAGACACTATAGAAAAAGAAAGGTATAGAAGGAAGAATTATAAAATAGAAGGGGAAATGTGAGGCCAATAAATCATGCATCACCATAGACCTTGTATACCGACGATGTAATGATGGTCTACCATATTATCCAGAGATAATGAGTAAATAATACCTTCCAAAGAGCTAGAGGTATTTTGTTGGATAATATCATATCAATTAATTCATAATAACAAAGGAGTGTAAGCTATAAATTAATAATTTTGGTTATTTAAGATGTTATATAAAGAAAATATATAAACTAAAGGTTATACACAGTCAAATCTATGGTCAATCCAAATATTATACCTCAAAATATACTCAAAGACACATGTAAAATAAGCCGACTTGTTTCTAAATGAAATAGAAAATGAGAACACATGTAACACATAAACTAGTTAATTAGTTTTTCATAGCAAGTTGATTAGCACAATTCAATTGACCAATCAATGTAGAAACTAGTTAACTAATCATAAGATAAATAAATATAAAAAACCCTAATAAAAAGTTGAGTTGTTCAAACTAATTGATCTGTTATCAAGCAACCCAACTAATCTTGTTGTAGGTAAAAATCAATGTGTCTTGAATCTAACAAAAAATTTAGTTGTTTTTTTTGTCACCTATTGACTACTAGAAGCCACACACATTGGTCAAAGGAAAAACTAGCTAACCTAGGTACATATCAAAACCACAACACTAGCGATCCCTGATAACCAGCGAACTAATTCCATAAAATAACTAGTTAATTAGTTGCACTAGTGATATGGGTATTTTCCAAAATAGTGTTACTTGATCATATAAGGCTGATTGAAAGGGTGAGTTACCCAAAATCTTTTAGGCACACTCATCTTGATCTTAGACTTGTCTTAGAATAGTAGCCCATAAAATTTTCATGCTCAAAAGTTTTAATATGTAGAGCAAAGGCAATATACTATTCTGGAGCACAGTATTTCCCCCTTCCTTCTCTCTTCTTTTAGTCCTATATAGATATATATAGGGTATTATATCCATTTTGGATGATCTATAATTAGAATACAACTCTCCCATTTCTCTCTCTCTCTCATTTCTCCTTTGAATTTTTCTATAGGTACTCTCTATCATCTAATTACTAATCAAATTTTCTAATAAACCCTTGTTTCACAAAACATAAATAATGACTATAACAATCACAAACAAAATTTACAACACATAAAACCTTACCTAATTTACACCTAATCATAGTAAACATGATTTTATAGCTTTAAACACTTAATAAAAATTAATAGCTACAACTTGTAGATACTTTTCACAAAGAAAATAACTAAAATGCCAATAGAGAGAATAAGAATTCCAACTTAAGAATTGTTTGATGGCTCCACTGATTAAAAAGGCCATTTAAATATATTTGGGAACATATTGTTGCTATCTATGGCATGTGAAAAGATGCTATGTAATGAATTCCCAAGAACATAAAATGGGAAAACATTGAGATTGTTTGTGAAATTAAAAGCTAGATTGATAAGTGTCTTTTCCTAGTTTAGGATGACTTTAAATGAGTAATTTGATGCATGTTAGAAGTTAAAAAGGGATTATTCTACCTTGATAGGATTCTCTCCTCACCTTATGGAATCTATTAAATAAAATTTGAATGTATTCAATACATAAGTTGACAAATCTATGAGTTAAATAATGACATCACCGTATCTTCACATTTTAAAGTCTTAATAGGTAACCATTTAGTGGGAAATCTATGCTTGGTAAAACATAAATTGTACATTTGTCATAGAAATGATGTACAAGAGAGAATAGATGCTAATGAGATGAGTATGGTAATGTGGCCTACCACTAAGGGAATAAAAACACCCTTAATGTTAAGATAGAGATAAAAAAAAAGGAGATATATAGGCCATAACAGGACCACAATATCTAACTATAGTGTTACCACCAGCTACTTGATGCACTCAAATTAGTAGATTAGATAAATACACTCCATTATTAACTAGACTCTCACATATATACAATGTGAAAAATTCTTGAAGAATGTTTTTGAGGCCTTTTCTTATACAATCTAAGATGAAATATAGAAAGAAAAAAGTGGTTTTTCTATCACAATGAATTTAGATACACTAAAAAGGAATGTAAGTCTTTAAAAAACATTGTGGAAGAGTTCATTTGCTAGGGACATTTGAAAAGATATGTTTAACCATATTTAGAAAGAAAAGAAACTATTGTTCCTTTATAGTTTCACCACCCTCTCAAAGAAAAGAGCCACATAAATTTATTCATATGATTATGAGGGGTGATTTCATAATAAAAGAAAAGTAATGCCACCTTGAAGACATATGCTAGAATATGTGACTTGATTAAAAAAATGAGAAAGTAAGAGAGCGTGAATAAGAACTCACTTTTATAACTAAAACTGAGGGGGCAATTGTGGTAGACATTATGATGACCCCTTGGATATTATTGTATAGAATGAAAATAATAGGTCCTTTTAGACATAGAAGTCATAGAATTAGCATATATTTAGATAGATAAAAAAAAGGATTATGCACAATTAAAAAATCAATCATAACACAGAATAATTGAGGAAAAACTAAAGCTTTTTTTATTTATGCTCTTATAAAATTATAGAATAATTAAACTAATCAATCATTCAATTACACAAATCTACGTTCTTTTTGAATGGTGAATTCTATGGAGAAGATGAAGAAGATGGGACACATGACTCTAAACTACTAGAGTTTCATATGTATCCTTTTATAGAATAAAAAAAAATCTGATGGGGGAAAACAACATGTTTTGGAAATAGAGAAAAAATACAATTAGTGTACAGAAAAGGTGGGACCCCTATATTTATTTCTTTACTCTAGATTTTTTTTTCCAAAACACATCAAAGGTTTCTCTTAGAAACACATACTGTGTTTATTAATTTGATAATCGTGTGTTTCTCATATAAATCTCTATACTACATTAAACGTTTCTTATACCTGCGAGAACTAATACAATATTATGTTGTGCTCAAATACTCTGTCAAAACTCATAATTCTCCACCTTGATATAGTATTTTTAATGTATGACATGTAACAAACTCTATAAATAACCCTAGCTCAATAAACGATCTTATAGCATATGAACACCAACCAATTATGAGAAACACTCAAACTCACTCTAGGTTAGTGGCTTCGTTAGCATATGAATAGGATTATATAAAGTATCCACTTTCTCCAACACAACTTTTCCTATAGCAATAATACCCCAAATAAAGTGATACCTTATGTCAATATACTTCATTCAAATATGAAAAGAATTATGATTCTTCACTAAAGAGATAGCACTCTGGCTATCACCATGAACAACTAGAGGACCATAATGAATTCCCAACTCTTGTACTAAACCACAAATCTACAAGGCTTATTGAAAAGCCTCTATCATAGCCATATACTCCACCTCAATTGTTGACAAGGCAATCACCTCCTATACGTAAGACCTCTAGCTAGTAGCTAAACAACCAAAATATGAAACATATCCACTAGTGAATCTCTTTTTGTTAAGCACTCCACCATAATCAAAGTCAACAAACCACCTAGAAAATTAGTTAATCCCCCATACTCAATATAATTGGATATCGTTGCCTTCAAGTACCTAAGGATCTACTCAACTTCTTGCAAGTGATCATTTTCTCAAAATTTTCATATATTGATTCACAACACTAACAGCTTGATCAATATCACACCGGGAAAACACCATAGCATACTTGAAAAAACTAACAACATTTGAATAAGGAACAATTGCCATAAACTCCTCTTCCTCTTTGGATTTGGGATAAATTAAAGCAGATAATCTAAAGGGATTAGCCAATGGAGTGCTCACTATCTTGGCATCCATCATATGACATCTCCCCAACACCTTGTTCACCTAGGACTCTTATGATAAGTACAAATGCTTATGCTCATGGTTTCTAATGAGCTCTAAGCCAAGAATCCTCTTTGTAGGTCCAAGATCCTTCATCTCAAACCTACTCTTTTACATTGCTTTTATCCTTTCAACATCAGGCATATCTTGTGCTTCGACAATTATGTCATCATCATATAGCAAAAGATACATAAAAGAGTCACCCTCTAACTCCTTTAAGTACATATATACATCATACTCAATTTTTGTGAAACCATACTCAAGCATTAATTAATCAAATAATATATACCTCTGTCTATGAGACTAATTTAAACCATATAGTGGCCTCTTCAATAGACACACGTGATCAAGCATCCCCTTAACCATAAACCCATTAGGTAATTACATGTAAATCTCCTCTTCAAGCTCACCATGTAAAAATATAGTTTTAATATCTAATAAATCCAACTAAAAATTGTGCATAGGCACAAGTGCATGCAAGTTATGAATAGAAGTATGTTTAACTATAAGAGAAAATACCTTATTATAGTCCACTTTTGAAATTTAACTACATCCACGTGCAACTAAACAAGCCTTGTACTTTAGTCTCTTGACCCCTAGAGCTCTTTGTTTTAATTTATAAATCCATTACCTATTTTCAATCAAGAATCTTTTTCTTCCTTTATAGATTTCACAAGTTCCCATGTCTCATTCATAAATAAGAACTCCATCTCCTCCTTCATACTAGCACACCACTCAGTATAACTAGTATTCTCAATAGCCTTTGAGAATTATGGTATCTCTTGCTCATCAATAATAGTTTCTACTCTTGATAAAGCATAGGAAACAAATTCTTCATATTCGTACCTAACTAGAGGCTTGGTAATTTTTTGTCATCTACCTATAGTAAAATCTCTTTGATCCACCCACTACATGGATCCACCCACTTTACCAATAGTAGGTTTATCAAAAGGCTCTCTGCCATCCAACTCAACCGTAACCTCAACCTAGCCCAAAGCACTATCGTGCTCCACCTTCTTAGTAACATCATCATATGAATTAGTCTTCAAAAGTAAAATAGATAGACTAATTAAAGGTAACATCTCTGTTAGTCAATAAATTTAATGGAGCTAGGTCCCATAACCTGTACCCTTTCACTCTAGATGTAGAGCTAAGAAAGAAAAATTTCTTGGCTCTAGAAAAAAAAAATAGAGCAACTAATGACATGTAAATTTGGCTAATTAACCAGCTTATAGACCACAATTCCTCAAGTGTCTTCAATTTAATGGATCGATCTAGTGACCAATTCATAAGGTATGTTGCTATGTGAACTGCTGTAGTGTAAAAATCTCTACTTAACCCTCCCTATGATAGCATGGATAGATCGCTCTCTAATAAGGTTTTATTCGTTTACTCAACAACCCCATTCTATTATGTCTCCTAATACAGGTGCAGTTGCTCTTTCTCTTATGGTTTTAGCATAAATTATTAAAACTCTACTCAACAAACTCAAGATCATTATCTATCCTAAGGCACATAACCTACTTCCCAGTTTACTTTTTAATCAAGGTCTTCTAGTGTTTGAAAATAGAAAGCACATCATTGTTATGTTTTAATTAATAAACTCATACCTTTCTAGAGAAGTCATCAATGAAAGTGAGCAAGTACCACAAACCACCTTTAGAAACAATTCTTAATGGACCCCACAAATCTTAATGGATATACTTAAGAGGCCCTCTCGTACTATGCATAGTTGTTAAAAAGCTAATCCTCCTATGCTTGCTAAATACAAAGTGCTCATAGAAATCCATAGTACCTATACTCTATTAATTCAGTAGCTTCCTTTTAATGAGTTTATTCAGACACTTGACACTCATGTGTCCCAGACTCAAGTGCCAAAGTCTTATAACATCTGAGTCTAACAACCTCTATAATGTCACAACAGCTAACCCCACAACAATAGAACCCACCAACTCATATAATGTCCCAACCCACTTCCCCTTTATTACCATAAGAGTCCCTTTTGTAACTATTGGAGTGACATCCTCAATAACACATTAGTACCCACTATAATCTAACGAATAGAAAGAAATGAGGATCTTATTTATTTTTGAGACATGTCTTATGTTGGACTGTGTCTTGACCACACCATCATGCATTCTCACCTTCATTGTCCCAATCCCATAAACTTTGAAAGTAGCATCATTTCCCATCAAGATGACACCCCCATGAGCCACTTCAAATGTATAAAACTAACTTTGGTAGGATTATATATGATAAGATCATCCATAATCAAAGATCAATCTATCACTAGCCTTGTTATGCCTATCAATAGGCGACAACACATCTCCATTATGGAAAACTGCATTATCATCCTTTTATACTAGAGAACTCATTTGATGTAGCATTAAGCTTCCTGTTAGGATAAAAATTCCTAACAAGGCACTTCTTGCAACACCCATAGCATACCATATTCCTCTACCACCTTTTCAACTAAGATTTGGACTTCTTACTGTCACCAAACCTCTACTCTTCTATCCTCCCCCTAGCCACCTATAACACCCTCATTTTACTAGCTGAATTTTTTTTTTGTTTTTATAAAAGCATTAATTTCTAAATTTGCAGGTGTTACTACCACACATAGCATAATTCAGGCTTTTCACCTTTCTTATGCGAACCACTAAGGATAAAACAAAACTTAGCTAATACATAATAGAGTTACGAAGAAATGTTGTAGTATAGTAATATATCCTAAGTATAACAAGGGACATAAGAGTGCAAAATCAATTATGACAAGACCAGCACCTGATGGTACAAATCTATTTTTCCTTACCTTTGAGAACTAAGACCTATTCTAAAAATGGAGGATTTCTAAGGACTCTACTTGTTCTACCTATGCTTATAAGCTTCATGACATTTGATGACCCTCACATAGTCACACGTAAACTGATAAACATACATAAGTACATGGCAAGGAACATTCAAAAAATATTCATAGAGATACTTAAGTCAATGGCCAAGCCTTAATTCAACAGTAAAACATACCAACCATTTCTCACTATTTCAAGGAGGAGAGTTATATTTGATTAGCTAAATACATTTTAATCATAATGGTAAGGAACCAAGGCAACTACCAAAACAATCATACAAAAAATTACTAGGTTAGGGTCGTAAGGCATCTACTGAACTAGAAAATCCAATATAAACCAAGGTAAGGAATTAAGACACGTACTGAACTAATAACCCATCAAGGGCACTAAGGAAACTCTCGAATAAATAATCCATTCCTTTTAATTTATTACACAATAAACATTTTCATTTTTACTTTTCTACAGGAGAGGGATAAAAATCAACCTAGGGATACAATGATATACCTCACCATATTAGAGCTCAAAAGCAACACAATACCTTTTCTTCAAACCTCAGGATATAGTTATATGTATGGTTATACCAGTGCATGAGAGTATCATAGTATCCTCCCAACCTCAGTTACCTAGTCCTTAAGTATTGATACCACATATAGGATTTATAGGTCACCTGTATAGTAGAGTATGACCTTAAAAATTAGGGCAAAATGATACACGAGTAAAACTAAAATGAGGGCTAACACCTCACCTCTAAGGTAGCGACTCTTAGAGAACAACCATCCAAAACTTGAGGCCTTTCACTTTAATTAATAATATCTTAGGTTGTGATCACATCAGTCACATATGATACCAAAATTTCCATGTTCCATACTTAAACATTTTCCTTTTTATTTATAATTTTTAGATAAACCTTAAGATCATGGGTCTATGTCAAGTTAATTAAATCTAAGTATACCCTACCAAAACCTAAGGCCATCCTAACATGATTTTAAGTCTAAAAGTTCCTAACTTTCTTGCACATAATTTTATAACATCTTATGAATGATTGGATTTACCTAACCTAAGCTTACATAAAAAAGGTCTTCTTAAAAACTCTTAAGGAATACCTTAGAATTAAACTTCCAAACATATACATATATTAGCATATAATATTACATAATAATAATAATCTTTAATTACTAAAATAATTTAGGGATATTAACTAGTAGAATGAGAAAGAGGAAAGCCAAGGGAAAAATAAACTCCAATAGATAAGTTTGGATTGAGAAGAGTGATGGTGGGAATGGTGAAAATAGCTGGTGCTCAAGGGATCAAAAAACGATGAACAAGGTGAAAGGTCTAGAGGGGATAATCAGCATTAATGGTGGGGCAAAAGGGAAAAGGAGAGTTCAGCACAAATGGTTGAATGAGGGGGATGTGTCGCGGTAGAAATGGCTGTAGCAAAAGGGCGGAGCTTTAGCCTAAACTACTAAAGGTGTGTGTATGGTGCTACAAGAATTGTGGTCAAACAAAAGGGAAAAGGAATGGCTGGTTTAGATAGTTGATATGGAGTAGGAAAAAAAGATAAGACTAGTGTTGGGGAGGGTGAAATAGTGAGGGTAGCTAAAGGTAAGAAAGGAAAGAAACTTGGTGTAAGGAAAGGGAGAATGTAGGGTGACAATGGATGGGTGAAAGGGTAGCTTTAGTGATGGTGGCTGGTGTAGGGTATGTGTATTTAGTAGTTGTGGTTGTTATATGGCTATGGACACCGACTAGGGTTGGTGTTATAGAATAAAGATTGGTGGAGAGAAGGAGTTATGATAGGGAGAATGTAGAATCTTATGCACAAAAAGGAGCTTAGGTGAGGTAGAATTGAAGGATATTCGAGGGATTGGCATAACAAAAGAGGGTACAAGTATGGGGATTGCATGCATAAGAAAAGAGGAAGGAAACCAGTAGAGAAAAATAATGGGGACAGGGGAGGTATGGTGTAGAGTGATAGGGTACGTTTATTGGTACGATGTAGGGGTATAGAGTGAAGGGAGATTGTTAGGGGAAAAATCTTACATAGGTCAAGGATATATAAGGGTGAAAATCTAGGCAATGATATAGGGTAAATATATCTAGTTGAATTTATAGTTAGCTTTTGGACAAAATGAATACCGATCATGATCTAACCTAAGTTTAAAAATTAAATTGCACTCTCTGGCATATTTTAACTTCATAAAAACATATAACTAAAACTTAATATTAATATTACACATTTTAACAATATATTTATTATCAAATATCCTAAAATATTTTCTTAGTTAATATATATAATCACATGTTATAGTTAGGATTTTCTAGAAATGAGGCATTACAATACTTAAAAGAGAATTTGTCTCCAAATTCTTAAAAAAAATGAACTCACTACAACCTTGGGTGGTCCAAAAACAATGGTTTTACGAGTTGGGAATCACAATCCCCTTAAAAGAGACTAAAGCCTAATCAAGACACAGAGTTAGCAAAAAATCATATAGAATGATCATCAATCAATCACACCCATGTATACTCTAATAACGATGAAGTATAAACACTCAAAAGCACAAAGGTATACCAACAATGATGTCCATAAATCAATGAGCCTGAGCTACACTAATCATATTTGGACTATTTTCATTTATATCTCCTCTACTACCTCTAATACTTGAAATCTTACCTATACTATTGTATATGTAGGGTTGAGAAGAAAGTCCTTTGCATTTGTTACACATACTTGGAATTCTACTACAAGAAACTTGAGACATCAAGGAATACTATTTCTAATAGGTGGTTTCATCACCAAACTATACCTGCGAACACTACACCCTAGCTCTAGAAGAGTATAATTAAAATCCTCTATGACCCATCTTACCACGCTTCTAGAACTCATTCATTCCATCATGGTAGTCCTTACTTAGGTGGTTCCTTTTACACACCTTTTAGTGATAGTGCCTCAGTGATTCATCATCCCCAAACTTCTCCAAAAAATTACAAAGACTAAACAACAACAGGTCAACTCTATTGATTGCTTGATTCAACCCTCTTGTCACCTTGATGATGCTGAAAATTCTCTGCTAACCTCTTATTCCCACTAAGGGTCCATTTTTCTTCCTATTTGCTTCCTAAGGCACAAGTCTTCTCATACACCATAAGCAAATTTGTAATAATATCTTGAACAAAAAGCTCCTACGTGCATAGAACCAACACTTAATCAAATCAATGAGCAACCATCTCTATATTACTAGTTATCTTCAGTGCAAAAGTAATAAGATTGGAGAACTTACTGAAGTAATCCTCAATTGACATGCTTCCTTAATTTAGGGTTGAAAACTCAACATGATTCACACAATACATGATTAGAGGGTAGTAGCATGCTCTCAACACCATAAAAAATCCTTCTCAAGTGTTTACCAGCTCAACCGCTCAGAGTTGGTATCCTCTCCACTATTTATCTACTTTTACTCCCATGTAGAATGTATCAACATCCACCTTATTCCTATATAGGTAATTATAAGACCTAAATATTTTCTCTGGCTCCCATATCTATCTCTCCAAAACTATCTTGTCCTAAACTTCCTCAAATATAGGTGGGTGATGAAACCAAACTTCTCTTTAGGAATTCTCATCTTGAATAGGTGTCAGATTTGGTGGTTGTGGCTACAACTACAACTGTGGCTTTGCCACTCTCTCTACTATTATGATGAGTAACTCTTCTATACACACTAGGTTCAAGTTCCACGCCATAATACTAAAAGAAGATAGAATTATATGGTTATGACCCTAATGAATACAGCAAAAGGCCACCCATAAGAAGGTTAAGTACTCTATATCATTAAAAGGCTGACAACAACATTGACATGTAAAAAAAGGGTTGCACAATATCATAAATATGTGTTAAAAAAAGAAGTATTGATATTCACATATAATGATATAAGCTAGAACCTCATAATGAAATGTAATTTAAATCCACTAAGTTTACACATACTATAAGGACAGATCATTACTTATCTAAGAATTCACCCAACATCAACCTTAAACACCAACGACCTAACAACACCTAGAGGCACATCTCAATCAATAATCACCATCAAAACCTTAAATGCTTAAATCCATAGCAATGTTAGATGCTCAAATATCTTGGATCACCCTTTAGAACCACTCCTCATGGAGTATCATCTACTCCCTCTATAAATCATAAGGAATTCCATCGACTTCATCATGCTCACTTGGTTAATCTAGGGGATTAATTAGTGGTAGTTCAATCCTAGATCTCTATACATCAATGATAATGATCAACTATCTTGCGAGGTGATCAACTCTATACATAAGTGCAAGGTAAGAACCATCCAAACAATATTCAAAGAGAAACATATATTAATGTCCAAGTCTCAACTTAATAGTAATACAAACTAATAACTATTTTAAATTATAAATTCATATTCAGTGGGTTAAATATATTCCAGTGATAGTGGTAGGGTAATAACGCAACTACCAAAAAGATAATTTAAATCATTTCTAGGGTAGGACATTATGGAATCTACCAAACCAAAAAAATCCAACATAAACCATGGCAATCCATCACAATACCAAGGTAGGGTACTAAGACAACTATTGAATCAACAATCCTATAAATTACCGTTGTTAGTCACTCAAGTAACTACTAAACCAATAATCCATTCCTTTCATTTTATTACATGACAAACATTTCCATTTTTAATTCCTTACTTTGGAGGGATACAAATCAACCTAGGGCCATATTGGTATAATTGGTCATATTGTCACTTGTAAGAAACAAAATACCCTTACCTTAAACCTAGGGAAAGAGTAGTATACCTCTTCATACTAATGCCTAAAAATAACATAGTAGCCTCTAATTCTTGACCACCTAGGCTTTAAGTATTGATACTTATTTTAGGGCTCTTAGGTCACTTATATAGTAGAGTAGGGCCTTAAAAATTAGGACACAGTGACACATGAATAAAACTAAAATGAAGGCTAACACCTAACCTCTAATGTAGCAACCCCTTGAGAATTACCATTCCCAACTTGAGGTCTTTTACTTTAATTAATACTATCTTACAATGTGATTATCTCAGTCACATATGATACAAAAAGTTTTAGTTTCCATACTTAATCATTTTCTTTTTTATTTACAATTATTTAGATAAATCCTAAGATCATGGGTCTATGTTAAGTCAAATCAAAGCTAAGGACAACCTATTAAAACCTAAATCCATCCTAGCATTCAATTATTTGTAAAGGATACAATTGGTCAAAATTATAGTGATACCCTTCAAAAACTCTAGTTTGCGTATTTTATTCATTTTTTTCTATTAAACATTATCATTACAAGAGATTTTTCATGAACATGAAAAAGGATGTATTACACATTATTTTATCATATAGGTAATCATTTCACTTTAGTGATTAACCATCTTTTTCATTTTTCATGCATTTAGCAAGTTGTGCCCACCAAAAACTCAAGTATGTTACCATCATGTAGCACATGTTTAGAAAAGCATATACATAAAAAAATTGAGCATAAAATATCATTAAAATAAGAATATTTTCATCATATTACATGAATCAGAATATCTCTAATGCTAGGCCATCTGAATAGGATTGATCATAAGCGAACTCTAATCATGTGCATATGTGTGTTATATGAATTATTGTAAATCTATTTCCACACATGAGCATTCACGAGACATATATCATGGAATTTAAATAATGATTTAATAATAATTGAATCACTAACATAATCTTGAACATGCGGACATAAAACATTTGACATTTTCTATACATATAATTTAATTATCAATACTCATGCACATCATCCTTTCAGCATATTATCATTTTATCATACCTACTAAAATACTCGAAAAACATAAACCCTAGAATGATTATATGTATAAAAATTACTGACATTATCCCACATAATTATCTTCCATCCTAAGAAGGATTGGATTTACCTCACAAAAGCTTGCACAAAAGAGGTCTTCTCCAAAGTTTCTATGGAATACATAGGAATTTAGCATCCAAACCTTTCTTGTCATTGGTTTCCTTATAGTCAAAAATAGATTAAAATATTTGCAACTATTCAAAAAAATATTATTGGTCGAGATTACCTTAAAAGTCGAGAAGATCAAAGTGGATTCCTTTTTCCACGTCATCATAAGTTTTCCTCGAAGAGTCATATGTCCTTTTTCCACATCATCATAAGTAGTGTAGGGATGGTTTTCTATTCTTGAGAACATAGTATTTTCCCTTCTCCTCCTTCCATATTATAACCTTATATATAGTATGTTGTACTCATTTTAGGGGCTAAAAATTCATGATAAAGCACACTCACTTTTGCTTCTTCCTCTTATTTTTCACCTTGGTAATCTATAATTACTTCAATTATTCAAGTTTCTAGTTGGGAAGACTACTTGGGAATAGAAAAATGAGCATATAAACACCTGATTGAACTACTAAGAATAAAAACTATCTATTTGGAAGATGATCTTTGCAAAGAGAAAAGTGCAACCAATTAGTTATCTTTTGAGAGGAAAAAGTAAAGTATAGATGTTGAGAAATTCCAAAAGCATTTTGAGGGACATAAAGTTTCCTAATGAGAGAATAAATTCCACATTGACAAGGTGGATGAATTTAAGGCTATGAACATAGAAATGGAGAAAAACTTAGAGATGGACATGGTTGAGACAAAATAACTATTTAAAGTTGTTACTGAAAATGAGTTGGTTAATAATGATAGGAAATATTTTGGGACAATTGTCTAAGGCCAACAAAGTAGTCGGAGTGTGGCAAAGAGGAAAAGATTATTACATATGCCAAACTATAGTATATAATTAAATTTATAGAAAAATATTTTATGAGAAAAACATTTGCACATTATTAAAAATAATATCAATATTTGTAGTACAATTATGGTGCCTCTTATATATATGCTCAATTTAAGCTCTTAGCATAACATGATCAACTAAGGAAACCTAACAGATACCTATTGTAGGCAAGGATCTAAGGGGAGTTTCTATTATGAAAATTTCTTGTCGGGTGGTCAAGGTTGATAGTGAAGAGGAAATGACTCATAGGAAACCCTATCTCTTCTTTTTCTATCAATAAAATATGGTTTTTATATCTTCTTCATATATGAAATAACTTTTCCCCTTTTGTTATGTCTTTCTTATGATATAATACTCTACTAATGTCAAGATGGAAACATAAATGTAATAAAAAGGCTTAAAGACTAGGAAAAAAAATACCCATAATGTACACACTTTGAAATTTTATTTTACTTTAGCGGTGACAAACCAATGTGGGTTCTAATCTAGTTGCAATTGGTTGGTCAAATTGAATGGAACAACTAGACCCTTATTTATGGGTTCACTAGCCCCAACATGTTGATTAAGGAATGCACTTTTGGAGCCTTGGCTTGGCTAAGCTGAAAAGCTGGCATATGTACCATAATGAGTTAGTTGACTCAGTACCTTAACCAAGGACATACCTTATAACCTTAAGCTTAGTGACCAAAAGCACATTGACATTTAAAATCACCATGTGTGCCTAACGATCTTGTTAAATAAAAGCACATTGGTCTTTTATCTCACTAGATGTGCCCATATTTGAATTTAGCCTCTTTGAGGGTTCATGTATTGAGTCTTGGGTTTATTAATTAAAATCACATATGTCCTTTATTTCACCATTTTTGGCCATCTTCAATGATCTAAAACCTAGTTATAGTCTTATGTATTAAGCCTCAAGTTTAGTGACTAAAAGGACATTGGTCTTTCATCTCACAACGTGTACCATCTTTAATGCTTTACGACCTCAGTGAGGGATTACAAATAGAGTTCATGATTGCCTCTTTATAAGTAGGCTTACATATTGAACTTATATAGTATAAACATTGTTGAGGCCTTACATATTGATATTTCCTAACGAAATATTTTTTAAGGGCTTACGTATTGAAATTTTATATGATCAAATTAAACCTTCACTAAAATGGCCACTGAAATGGCCATATTTTTAACACATTAGTACAAAATAAGATTTTATTCATTTTCTTCCATTAGGAGATTAGTTGAAGTAAGTAGATTTATATGAGACAAAGGTCATTGTTAACTTGATAACAAATCAATATTATAAATAATGTTTTCTAAAATGTTTTTCATTCCAAGCCTTTGCAAGATATCATCTTTCTTGAATGGATAATATAAACGTGTTCATCTTTACTTATGCCATAACCTGATATAAACCTTCCCATGTACCTACTAATTTTCCTCGGCTACCCTAGATTTTGAATTCTTCATTTCTTGGAAACCTATCTCGTACTTTTAGTGTGTAAGTTTTTGATATTTCATTTTAATATTTTACTACTTGTTATGTCTATTTAACAAATCATATTTGAATTACATCTCTTTGCACTTCAAGAAAGTCTTACTC
This sequence comes from Tamarix chinensis, assembly GCA_030549775.1. Classification (NCBI taxonomy): domain Eukaryota; kingdom Viridiplantae; phylum Streptophyta; class Magnoliopsida; order Caryophyllales; family Tamaricaceae; genus Tamarix; species Tamarix chinensis. The sequence continues at coordinate 36,586,959 of CM060171.1, forward strand.
TTTGCTATTCAGGCAAGTCTTTTTCTATTTTCAAGGCCTCTTCACTGCTTTTAATATCATATTGGTAGATTCAATATGATCTTATTTTTTTTCCTCCAGTGCAACTAACTTAGCTCAAAAGCCAATATGCAAAGGCATTTATTTTAGGTAAAATGTAGATTTCATTAATAAAGAGGCGATAAGAACATAGAATGTTCAGCTCTTACATATCATCCTAAAGATCTAAGGCTAGAGACTAAAGCAAAGAAAACTTTTAAACTAAATTATCAATACAATTCATCAATCTATTAAACGAAGTGCAATGTTAGAATATATTCATCCTTCCTACCAAATCCATGACAATGTGCTTCTAGATGGTGTTGGTAGGCTTTGATTCATCTTTGAAAATTCTTCAGTTTCTCTCCATCTAAATATGATAAATTGTGGTAGCAAGTAAGGCACAAATAAAATATGTCATGAAAACCTTTAATATTATTAGAATCTCATCCACATTTTGTTAGTTTTCCCCATTCAATTCAAGTCTTTACGATCCTAATATCTCTTTATCTATGCTCTTACCCTTACCATTACACTGAATTGAATCTAGTGAGGAACTTTTTTCCACAACAATAAGCATTAAATGAGAAGAATATTCAATATAATTTCTTATGGATGAGATACTAAAGAAAAAAGATAATTAATTCTCTAGTTCTCACAAAACTATCTATACTTATTATTATAAAACTATCAGACATTATTTGTTATATTTTCTTATGGTAATCTAAACCTGCAACATTAGTTCCATCCATAGAACTATAGTTCCACCAAACTCTAATTTTTCATGTCTTACGAGCATATAATATTTTTCTATAAAAATTATAGCATTCATATTTTTATAATCTAAGTTAAGGCCTTTACCTCTACCCACTTTGCAAAATAACCAATAATAGTAATGATGAATATTTTTTAAATAATACCACACTAAGTAGGTTTTTTTTATAAATATAACATAAAATTATTCATATGATTGACAACATTTATTTGAAGTATCATCATTATCATAGCTAAGTGGTCAAAAAATATTAATCCCATATAAAGAAAATGGCCATTAACTTACAATTGGTTGCAAATCCAAGATAGGAAAATTTTATGTTGGGGTAAATTTTTGGCACAATTGACATTGGCACAATATCGCTGTAGCATCTCGACACATAATTTTCTAATATTATCCTTGGAATAGAGCATTAACAAAGAGGGATATAGAATTTTGATGTCAACCATTTATTCTCTCATGAACATTGCTTAGTACTTCCTGACCCATTGCTTGAGGTATATATTTTATCACTAGAACGGTCAACGAATGCCTTTTCACCTCTCTATTGGCCAAATATTAATTTTCACTCCTTTTTCTTAACTTAAATGCTTTATTTTTGTTCATCGGTTGAATTCCTTCTTCTAGGTAGTATGTCAATTCCTTTATTTATTAATCCCACGCTAATATTTCTACAATCTCGCATTCTCACCTTTGATCTTTGCAAATGTTCATTGATCTCTTTGTCATATATTCTAGGTTTACTATCTTCGTCGATTATATGTACTAGCCGAGGCTAATATGTCCAAATCATTAGCCACTAGAATAGTTATTCTTGGCACTAAAGCTATTTCAATAAAAGAAAATTATTTCATTGCTTCAATCAGCTTTCCTAAATATTTTTCCATTGTAGGCTCTCTGACTTCTTGTTATTCACTAAATTTGCAAAAAACTAGTGCTAAGTTTGTGTATATCTTAATTATACCTACTTTTTGCCATAAGCTATCTTGAGACTAGACAAAGAATCTTCATTATTAGCGGTAATGAAGTTAAACTTCAAAGTGTAGTCAATTTTTTATTCATTTGGGTTGATCAAAGCACACCATCCCTAACACCATGGTTTTTAGATCCCCTATTGCCATAAGGTTCATTCCCCATGTTCTGATAAAATAAATTACAAGTTTAGCTTAACTTAAAACAAACATTTAACAATAAAGTTAACTATAGCTTGTCCTTTAATTTTTGTTCTTGGTCCATCTACTAAACTCAATGACCTACTCTATCATTCTTCTTGATTTAGCTAGTTTATACAAGATAGCCTTGAGAGGAATATTAGTTAAAAAATAATAATAGAATGACAATCAAAAAAATGATTCAACTTCTTTGAAGATATAAATAGGAAATAAACTATCTTCTCCATGTTATAATACTATCACACAACATTTATGAGCACTTTTTTAGTATAATAGATGGTTCTTTATACCCCTATCATAGTATCTTCCCTAAAAAAAATATAAGGGAGTGATGATGCCAATTCCATGAGGTATAAGAACAAATTTATTCCTATATGGGGGTAGTTAAGGTTGGAAATTTAGATAAGAGATCCTTTAGATTATTAAATGATTTATGAAACTCCTTTGTCCATTGAAAATTATCTTTTTATCATAGAAGACTGAAGGATTCAAGATATTTTCTACTCCTTTAGATACAAACAAATGTAATGCAACCAATTTTCCCTCTAGCTACTAAATATTTTTCCCCTTGAAAGATGCATATCTAAGACTATAGTGACCTTTCTTGGATTTACATTGATGTCCCTATTAGAGAACATCATCCCAAGAATTTACTAGTGCTAACTCCCAAAATGCACTTAGTGGGATTCCAATTCATTTTCTAACTTTTTAAAGTATAAAAAAAGATTAATACTCCTGTATATGGGTTTTGATATTCCCAATTTTCACTATTATGTCATCCACATAAGCCTCTATCTATTTTTTATTCTACACTTGAATTATTGCATTTACCAACATTCAAAAAATTTTCCCAAAATTATTCTATCCTAATAACATTACTTTATCATAATAAGCTTCACTCCCTATGATAAAGGTAGTCTTTTCTTGATAAACCTTGGTAAAGTTTGAATTGATGATGCCTAGAGAAGGTATCTATAAAAAGTATCATTTCCTCCCTAGTCATGAAATCAAGAAATCAGCCTATCCAAGGAAGTGGGTAGATATATTTGTAATAAGATTTTTTCAATTCTATGAAGTCAACACACATTTAAAATTTTCCCTTTGACTTCTTCACCATGAATGGATTTCCTATCCAGTAGGAATATTTTACCTCCATAATGAAGCCTGAATAGAGAAGCTTTTCCAACTCCTCTTGAATGGCTTTACGAATTTTAACAATAATGTTTGGGATTGTTGCTAGGGAAAATATAAATTCTCAATAATCCCTTTTTCTACTAAGCCCCTAGGTAAGGAAAATCTAATAATGCCATTGTCCCTTTCATCAGTCTCTTAGAGCTCCTTATCAAATTTGTTAAAAAATGATTGAACAGATTCAGCTAGTGTTTAGGAGAATCCCATGAGGAAGGAGGAATATTTTTTTAGGCCATCGACATTCATCAAATTGCTTAACAGAAGTCATCATGGGTTGGGAGAAGGAGTTTATTCACTCAGATTTATCTTTTCCAAACAACCTTAATGCTTATATTTTAAAGGTACTTGATAATGCATTACAAAAATTCTCTTCTCATCCTTTAAGTAGCAACATTGTATTATTAAACACATTCAAATGGTCCTCTAGGTATCAAAAACCATATGATTTTGGTGATTTGCAAAATTAAAGGTCTTAAATAATATGGGGGCATTAAGTAATTGACGAGTGCCTAGGGGAAGATTCAAAGGAGAGAGAAAAAGTTAGTAAGGTGTATTAAAAATTTTGACAACCCTAAAATGGGTATAAAACCCCATGTATATAGGTGTAAAATGGGAAAGGATGAAATAAGGGAAATACTATGTGCTCAAGGATTGCAAACCATCCCTACATTGCCTAGGGAACTAACCTATTTTTGATCCGTTAAGGAAAAAAAGAGAGATGCATATAATATGTAACTGTATTCATGTCAAATGGTGTTGTATGTACAACATTTTTTACATTTACTTTTATATGTTTCTGATGCACATATTAATGAGTCAGCCTAACTAAAGATCTTAAATAATGTAGTTTTAAATTATTATTATATATTCTTATCTTTTAGGTTAGCATTTTTAGGTGTATAATTATCATTTTTAGCAATTTAATCAAACCCTAATCTTTCTATATCATCGAAGTAGCTGATGCACCTAACAATTGGTAATATAATTGAAGCTTTGCTTGTTTACCTAAGGGAGTAGCTGTGTGAAATAGGAAATTTTAAAGGGAGTAATGGTATGGATATTTCCTAAACTAATATTAATATACATTAGAGTGACACCTAAAGGATGAGAGTAAATCTAATTTCTTATAGGCAAGCTCATCTCCATCTCAAACTAGTTCTAAATGGATAGTCCATACTATTTTCAACTAGGAGAATCTTATACATAAGATAAAGGCAATATTCTCTTCTTAATTGCAAAGTATTTTTCCTTTCTCCCTCCCTAATTATACCCCTTCATATATGGGGTCTTATATCTATTTTGAAGGATCTAAAATAATAATAAAACTATCTCACTTTTACAATCTCTTTTGAATTTTTTTGTCATTACTTTTGAATCTCTAACTACTAATAAATTTTTCAAGGAGCCCTTTGGTTCACAAAACACAAACAAAAATTGGAATTGTCACAAACTACATTAATCATACATAAAGCTCCACCCAAAGTGCTACCAATCATACCCAAAATAACTTCATGCCTTCAAGCTCTTAATAAAGTCATGCTTATCTTAATGAACACTTGATACATATCAAAAGACCGAATTAAACACAAAAATTCATGCATATTCTCTAAATTTCACAAAAGACCAAATCACACATTCATAATAATAATCATTAATCATGCTTGTATATAACTCATTCCAAGATATTAGAACATGATTAGCATGTTTTCACTTCTCATACTCAAAATTAGGGGCATTTATACTCAGATATGAATGAAAATATATAAAACACATGATCACAAGGATAAAACCACTAGGTAAACTCATCTTAACTTAACTAGCTAATTTTCAATTAAAAATAACACATTTCCTCCAAGATTTGTAGCACCACTAGCTTAGCTCTTGATATCCTTTCATAAGCAAAGAAATTAAGTTAATAAAATCAATTAAAAGTTATTTTGAAACCCATAAAAATAAGGGAAGGAATGGAATATTGTCCCTTTAACCAAAACTTGATCTAACAAAAAATTAATCCATAACACTTTCAATATATTAACCTCCCTTTTCATAGGAAACAAAGTGGAATTAAAATAGCAATTAAGAAGGGTACAGTGTAAGTTGCCTAAAATTTAATACTATTTTTTTTGTAAGAGTGTAATATTATGATAGTTGGTGTTATCATTGTACTCAAAATAAGTTTATCTTATCGTACCTTTCTCATACCTACAATATGGTAAAACTTTTACAACCAAGAATGAGAGAAATATATCATAAATATTAGTTACAAGTTCGAAGATTTAACTCCAAGAACATGTAAACAAAATATACCAAAAAGTTACAAAAGGGACAACAAGTTGGGTATAATCACATGGGAAGGATCTATAATGTACTTCCTCAAATATGTGACATAGTAAATGTTTTGAACTTTGCATAACTCAAGTGGAAGTGTTAGGCATTATGTAAAATCTTCGACTCTATCAAGGATCTTAGAAGGCCTAGTGTACCTTGAACTCAACTTTCCCTTCCTACCTCTACAACCTTTTGGTAGCTGAGAAACTTAATGAAACTCTATCCCCTAACTCGATATCAATATACTTCCTCTAGTCAACATAACACTCTTATCTAATATAATCTAATATACCCTCATCTTCTACAAAATCAAATGAAACTATTAACTTGTCTCATTAATCATATCTAGGCTTAATATAACACTCTTGTTGATGTCACTCCAACAAAATTTCATCTGACACTTACATGCATCTAATTTATTAAAGAAATTCATCTTATTTATAGTGGGATAACTATTGTTATACCAGATTTCCACTAAGAGACTAAAATCCGTCCTTGTGTCTTCTAAGTAAAAAACACAAGCCTATCATATATCCTCAAGAGTCTATATTATTCTATCAATATATATACATATATAGTAGGATGCAAGGAAAGACTCATCCTCAATTTCCTAAGATTAACCTCTTCTAGCTTACCTTGGGAGTGCAAAAGGAATCACAAATCCCTATTAGAGACTAATTCTATAGGTATAAAATACCAACTTACCAAAAAAAATTGTATGCTTCTGCTTTGATCCATGATCTAGGTTAAATTAATTCATATAAAATTTGTTGATTCAATCAATCAGTTAAGAATAACCCAAACCATGTCACCCATACTTCACATCATTAGTAATCCACATCTAATAGCTATTGATATGGAGTCCCACATCCATCTTGGAAAATCAAAAGTATGTTTTGACTCTATAAGTTTACAATGTTATATCTTGACATTTTACAAGTGTAGAACTTGATACTAATTTTGCTACCTCTTGCTTCATGTGAAGCCACCAGTAAATCCTTCAATGTTCCTTGTATAACTTATCACCTCTTAGGTAAAATAAATATGGATTATTCTAACCCTCCTTTGTAATTTAGCACTTCAAATCCATGGAATTCTATGGTCCACACAAATGACCCATGTTGCGGATGCTATAATCATTCTAAATATAAAAGCCTGTGGCCCTATTTTTTTTTAATCAAATCCATAAAAGCTTGACATCCTTAGTCTTCCCCATTTAAATCTCTTCAAAAATAGTCCATGTGATAGTCAAAGTACTCATTTGGACTTCTAATTCACATTGCTAAATCAGGTCTATTTCCATCTCAACATTCTCCACAAGTAACCAATTAAGCATCATAAAAAAACTCAAGGAGTATGATATCTTCTTACTTAAGGCATCTTAAAATTCATTGGCATTAATATCATAATAGGTCAACTCAATATCATAATACTTCACCAACTCTAGCAATATTCTTTGTCTCATATTCAACCTCTTCTAGGTGAATATATATTTATGACTCTTATAATTAGTGAAGAGCCTATAGCAATCCTAATATAAATAATGGCTCAAAATTTTTAGTACAAAGACAACTGTAACAAACTCCAAATATTGGACTAGGTATTTCTACTCATGCTACTTTAACTAATGAGATGTGTAAGCTACCAGCCTACAATCTTGCATAAACACACAACCTAGTCTATGTTTTGACACGTCACTATAATCCTGAAACCCACATGATCCTAATTGTAGAGTTAAAAATATTGTTGTATTTCAATGTCGCTTTAATTCTTAAAACACTCCCTCATATGTGTTATACCATAGAAAGCTAGTGGTTTTCTTTAGAAGGTTCATTAAGGGATAACCTACCTTTAAGAACATCTAAATAAAGTGTCTATAGGATCCTACCAATCACTAGAAACTATGAACTTGAGGAAAGCTAGTTAGCTCCTTCCACTCTATGACTGCTACAATCTTCGTTAGATCTATGGAGACTCTTTGTGATAACACCATATGACTCATAAATGTAACTTTTTAGAGCAAGAACTTGCACTTTTAGAGTTTGGTATTTATATTGTGTTTTATAAGGACTAACATGATAATGGAAAGATTATCCTCGTGATTTTCTCTAATATAAGAGTGCACTAAAGTATCATGTATGAACACCACTACAAACTTGTACATAAATGGTTTAAATATCCTCATTATCAAAATGATTAGTATAGAAGGCGCATAAGTGAGCTTAAAAAGCATCAACATAATCGCATAATAACTAGACCATTTCCAATAAGGTGTCTTCATAATGTATGATTGAAATATTTTTAGCTTGTGATAACCCAGCTGTAAGTTGATCTTCAAGAAAATTGTGACTTCTCAAAGCAAATAAAACAAACCGTCAATCTGCAAAAGCAGATATAGGTTATTCACCATCAACTAATTCAAACCCTAATAATTAATGTACAAATGAAGACCATCATGCTTCTTCTTTATGAAAATAATTATTATTCCTCATGGAGATATACTCATGAAAATGTACATGTGAGCTACCAAATCCTATATATGTGACTTTAATTCCTCTAATTCTACTAGCACTATTTGGTAGGATCACTTCAAAGCTATCTTAGCCCCAAATACTTGCTCAATGGTGATATCAATATCGTGTATTAGTGGCATCCCCAGTATCTCATCTAGAAACACTTTAGGAAAGTCCCAAGCAGCCAAAATATCCTTTAATGGTGACTTTGTCTATGTTGAGATATTAAACGCCAAATAAATACAAAGGGTATCATCTTAAGAGAATTGAATATAGAGTGTGGGTGGATATGAACATTGTCATATGTCTAGGGATAGATATCCTCTAGGTGACCCTATCACCTTAAGTTCCCCATAAAACCATTCACTCATATGCATAGTCTATCATTTCTAAGCATGTCCCCAATATATTAATCTAAATAATCACATCAAGGTCTTGTAATTCAACCTAATCCAATTTCATAAGGAACTATACCCCACCAATCTCTATGTCCACAATAAAGTAGAATCTAGTACAATATAATCTATATCTATAAGGCAAAATAATAGATAAAGACACACAAGCCTATTATGATAAAGTAGCTTTAACAGCAAAAGAAGTAGACATAAATGAAACATCTGCATTGGTAATGAAAGGATGGTACATATACCAATAACTTTTCTAGCTATCACTTAGCCTCTACTTGGTTGATGACATTCTGGTAGATGCTTGACTTTCCTACCTTGTATCCTTCATGATACCCTCTAGAACTATAGACATGTTGTAAAATCCCCAATTTTTATTTAAAAAGTATATTGGAAGTAAAAATAAAAGATAATCTCACATGAAATGGGGTGATATCACTACATCTAACCTAAAATAGATGCCTCACTACTTACCTCACATTAGAAATAAGGGTAAATATCAAACAAGCCAAACTCAAAGGAAAACCATAGCATGGAAAGAAAACACTCAAAGATATTAAAGATAAATTTTAGAACCTATGGCTATGTATGCCGAAAACTAGTACAAAACATGAAATAGAAGAAAATGTTAACTAAAGGAAATAACTTACAAAGGAGGATGCTATGGTCACTCAAGGACTACAAACAAAAGTCTCTGGAAATGGCTATGCTCAAATAACTAAACTATGCTATGGAAGAGAATATACCACTCATTTGTCTTCCTCAAAAACCCATTTATGACTTTTACTTGTGGGAATGTGCCGGTGATTACAAACAACCCTATTAGTAGGCATACATACAGACAAAACCAATCTACCTCTAATATAGATCAAGGTAGTGACAAAACCCACATATTATACTCATTATATGACAAACAAAAATGCAAATGAAATACTCCTTTAATTTCATTGACGTACTAACTCCTATCTTCATACTAGATATACATAAATCTAGAAACGCTCTTGATCATAATCATACTAACAAATAAGTCATATAATACATATCATATACTTGAGGAAACATGTATCATATAAATTATACACACTATACTGCATAGATTGTATCAATTAGTGTAATGGTTATATAGGCATACATATATGAATTTTTAAATATTTATTCTTAGAGTAAGAGTATGAATTTTACACTTAAAATAAACCATATAATAATTCATGGAAACATTATTGAATAAGAGAATTGTTTAATGATGTAGCACTCAATCGATACATATGATAATGCTTGTTGTATGTGTGTGTGCCTGTGTATCATGATGGATTTGCCATATTAAACACTCAAAGAAACACTTTAATAATAAAACATTTAAGGAACATAGGTTACATGATATGATTAGTACAAACTAGCTACTTTATCTAGTTAAAATGATAAGAACATTTCTTTATACCAACTTGTTGAGTAATGAATAAGATTTTCTAACAATTTATAACATACCTAATGCATTTAAATAATTATTAGGAAAAACCAAGTATCATATCAATGAAAAAACATCTCAAGATCAAGCATGAAATACGATAAGGCTAATTTAATACATCTTTAGGATTCATTTTGGTTATTATCTTGCATGAGGTGAATTTTGAAATCCATTTTACCAAGTTATTAAGCAATATGTGGTATTATTGGCCATAGCTTATCAATACACATGAAACTAAAACCAAATAAATGAATATAATGCTTAGGTGAAGACGATTAAACTCTCTTATGGTAGCAAGACCCGTTAGTACTAATACCTCCTAGCACATCAGCATTGTCAAGAGTAATAAAGTTAATGAGATCAACATGGAACCTAAGATCAACTAGGATTTCATTAAATTCCCAAAAGGTAAAACACCAAATAGGAGACAAACCCCTAGTAGCTAATCGAGGATGAATAATATAAACCCATAATATTACTCATTCTACTTTATGTGATTAATATCTAATTGTATCAATATTTCATGGCACACTAAGGTGCGTATACCATGTAACAAGCCATTAAAATCTAAAACAACCACATAAGGTTTTAATAGTATCTAATATTCCAATTTAGGGTTTAATAAAATGATCATCATATTACTTGATTAATTATCCAAAAAGGTGCAATGATACATTGTTAATATCATCCATAAATAACAATCTCTTTTTCTTTCTACCAAAAAAGAAAAGGTTGTTTGTTGTACACTCTCACATGCACTCCCAAGTCCCATCTCCTACAATAGGGAAGACTTGGCAAAATAAGAATAAATAGGCTGGTAATTCATCTAGTAAGAGTGTGCGATTACCGATAAATGAACAATTGATGCCTAGCAATTGTAATGGTGATCAAAGTAGTGATCAAAGTGTTATCTTGGAATCACTTGAAGCAATTACCTCTATTCCTTCAAATGGGGAGAAGAAGGAAGAGCTGATTGGGGATAATGTTGATCATTTACTAAAGGAGAGCAAGGTTGTAAAGCCTATTGATTCAACTTTGATTTCTTTTAATCCTGGCATGAACCATTTGAATCACAATGGTAATAACAAATCTGCACTAGACCATCTGAAAATTAGAAGGATATATTGATAAAGAATCATAGAGAAGAAGGTATCGTCAATCTGATATACTCCCCTCCTATGATTATCAATGGTGAAGCATAAGCATAGCTAGTGTAGGACGAAACTGAGGCTAAGGAGAAAGGATGGGCTTACACGCTTGTGGGAATGTTTGGAAGATTTCAGCAATCTCACACACAAATGGTGAAAAATATGATGGATAATTGGATAAAAATTTCAACTATTCCTCAAGTCTTCTTACATGATTAGGGATATTTTCTATTTAGATTTAATAATAAAACTTATTTTCTTTCAATCTTGAGAATGCCATATTAGTGTTTTAGATTTAGACCCTTACTTATCAAGAAATGGAATCCAAATGAGCCCTTTGATAGTGTTGAATGGAGAAAAATGCCTTTATGGATTACATTACTTGGACTACCAATAACTTAGTGGTATACTAATTCTCTTAGTAGAATCGGTAGTTGTATTGGAGTTCTTATGTGTGCTGATATTGTTATAGCTATAAAGTCTTGGGTATCCTTCCCTAAAATAGTAATGGAAGTAAATATTACTCTTCCTATCATTGATCAAATACTGATTGCCCTGCCAAATGGAAATGTGAGAAGATAATATGTTCATTATGACTAGAGACCAAAATTCTATCCAAAATGTGATAGAGTAGGCCATGGTTTGGATGCTAATTTATCTAAGCCTATGCTAGAGAAGGAGAAGCCTATTTAAAAAGTTTGGAAATTGAAAAAGCTAACTCCACCAAAATGGCAAATGGTAATACCAAAAAAGGGAAGGAGACATGATTAGTGTCAGATTGTAACATCATTAATACAAACCAGGGAAATAAAACTAGGACAAAATTTAACTTGCAATGAAGATGACATCTTAGCCATGTATGATCCTATAAATGCTAAAAATTTCCTAAAAAAAATAGAAAAAGGAAGGGTAAGGAGATTTATGTTGATCCTAAAGGGGATATTGTTCATACTAGTAATATATCACTACTTCTAATTCAATAAATCTTGATGTATGGAATGTCAAGAGTATAAATAAACTCCTAAAGTAGAAACTAGTTAGTAGATATATTCAATATAATAGCTTTTGTATATTTTAGCTATTAGAGACTCATATGAAGGAAGGAAATATGTAGAGTGTGTTGAAGAGGGTTGGTAACTAGTACTCTTTGATTCATAATTACTCTTGAAATGCCCCAAAAATTTTAATTTTAAGAATTATAATTAAATAATATTTTATCAGGAAAATTAAGTAAATAAATTATTTTTATTAAAGTAAAAGGAAATTAATTAGGGAAAATCAAGGAGAAATTAATAAATATTTTATTGAGAAAAAATTAGGGGGTTTTACTAATTAAAATAAAATTTAGGAAAAATCTTTTAAAAATCCTAAATTAGCCTAAAAAAAATTAAATATTATTTTATTTAAATATTATTATTTTTAAATATCCAAAATATCTAAATTAATTTAAATACCCAACCCACCTATTTTTATTTTTTTCCCTTTTTCCCTTTTTCCTTTTCTCTCTTCCTTTTTCTTTCCTATTTCATTCTTTTCTTTCTTTTCTTCCTTTTTTCCTTTTCTTTTCCTCTTCTTCCCCCAAATTGGGCTTGTTTTCTACGGCCTGTCACCTTTCTTTTTCTTCCTTTAGCACGACCCAAGGCTGAAATACCGCGTTTAGTTTAAAATATTCCATCACCACGTTGACCGGCTACGTTCTTCCCTTTTCTTTTCTTTCCTTTTTTTCCCCAACCCACCGATCCTCCTCCTCCTCCTTCTTCCTTCCTTTTCCCTCGACCTGCAACGCATCAAAGAGTGACACCATCGGTTACACTCGTTTTGATCGGCCATTTTCCTTCATTTCTCTCCCCCTAACTCACCAGTCAACATGACCCAACCCACTTCCCCTCCTTCTCGCACATGACCCTCCTTTTCCTGCGCGATTGCCCCTACCATGATTTGAATTTCACCGGCCAAATGACGCTGCCGGTGAACCCTATCCCCACCTGCCCTACTCTGTCATCATCTCACAAACATTACCCTCTCCTCTAATCTCTATAAACACGCCTCACTAGCTTGAACTCAAAGCTTTTTCCTAAAACCCTAAAATTCACTCTCATGTGCCACCGCCACTTTAGATGCTTCATCTGACGCCATCAGCCAACTTCGCCGCCCACTCGACCCACCTCCGTACTCTCTACACCGCCCTCTAACTAACTACACTGCCCTTCTCCCTCGATTCTTCCTACACGAGCTACCCCAGCGGTGCAAAATTCCTTCTCAATCAGCCACTTCTCCACACCTACCACCCTTCGCACCACCGTCCACCACCACTTATGCTGCTACCACTTTCTCCTACACCTCCCAAAAACACATGCAGATCCTCCTCTATCTTTCTCTACTCTTCTTTTCCTCTTCCTCCCTCTACTCCTCTCTTTCTCTTCTTCTTCCCCTTTTGGCCACCATCGCCGCCATGCACTTCCACCCTCATTCTACTCCTCTCCATCTAGGTAGTAACAAACACCCGTACTTCCACCCTCATTCTCCCTCTCTTTTTCTCAGCCCTCAACTTTTCTCCATTTCTTCTCTTTTTCCAGCCACCGTTGTTGTGCACCACTGCTGATGTTGCATGTCCCCACCAACCTAAGGTGAGATCAGTTAAATCCCTAAGGAGGCATAGGAGTGTGCTCCAAAACTAGTGTCATTTTAGGTAAAGGTGTAACTAAGGCCGCATGTGTGTTATGTGTATTACATTCCTTTGATGCCTTGTATAATGTCGTGTTGTGTATCATGTGCTATTAATTAACTATTTTATGTATGGAGTAGCTTAGAATTAAGGTATGTTTATGTACCTTCTTATTTTTATATGTTGATGTGTATATGTGGTGAAATATTGTGGAATGTGATGTGATGAGTTATGACCCTTTAAGACATGCATGTGAGGATGTTAATGTGGTAATGTGTGAGGGAAATGATGTAAAAGGAAAAATGGGGAAGTAAGTTGACAAAGGGATGTGAGTTGACCTTAAGTATTTTAATGATCCATGAGTGGAAGAATGAAATGGGGATTTTAAATAAAATAAAAGAGTCAAAGAATCTAGGGCTTCATGTGGGAAAATCTATGGTTTCACATAGGAGAATCTAATCAATGGTGTTGCATGGGAGAATCTAATCTATGGTTTTGTATGGGGGAATCAAATCTAGGGTTTTGCATAGAGGAAACTAGGGTTTTGTGTGGAGGAATATAGGGTGTTTTATAGAGGAATCTAAGGTTGCATGGAGGAATCTAGGGTTTGCATGGAAGAATCTATGGATGTGCATGGGAGAATCTAGGATTTGGCATGGTAGAATCTATGGTTGTGCATGGAAGAATCTGGGGTTTTGCATAGAGGAATCTAGGGTTTGGCATGGAGGAATCTAGAATTTTGTATGGATGGATCTAGGGTTTGCATAGGTAAATCTGGGGTTTTATATGGAAGTTTTAGGGTTTTGCATGAAAAGTTTGACAGGTTTAGTGGGATGTGCAATGTCTGCATAGGAGTAAAGTTTACATATGAAAAGTTGATTTGGGATGTAAGGAAGGTAATAGATGAGTTGGTTAGGTTTTTAAAGGCTATGGGGGGAAAATAGTACGTAGGACAATATAAGGGTACATAGGAAATTGAGCTAGGGTTTGGGGGAAAATCCTAATCTAAGGAGGTGGTAAAAAGGAGAAATAAATAAGGATTAGTGGAGTACTAGAGGATGATGAAATTGATTAAGGATGAGAATGATTGGCATAGAAAATAATAAGTGGAATGTGAGAAATAGAAGGGCGACATGTCGACATAAGGAAGCTAGGGTTTGTTGTGGCTAGTTGGGGTTTGGTGTGGTTACCTAGGGTTTTGTGACCATATGTGTGCTTGAAGAGTAAGGGGTATTGATGAGTTGAATCTAAAGGTTGTGGTGTGTGGAGTGTTAAAAATGATTTGGGTCATGTGAGATGGAGTAGGATGGGCCACTTAGGCCTAAATTAGGGTTTCTGGGGAAAACCCTAGAGTAAGGTAATGAGTGGACTTGGAGGTGTATAAAAGTGGACCTTAACCCACATATATAGGAGATGGATGTAAGGTCGAGTTAGGAGGTGTTTGATTCTCATGATGTGGGACGAGGCTTTTGGAAGATAAGTGCAGCGGGATTTAGTCATGCATGTATAGGGTGAAATTTTTGAATAAGACACTTAAGACATTAATCATTTAAAGTGAAAGATTATTTAGCCGGGTCCAACCGATCCACCGATTAGGAATAGTGGTTAGGGTTTTTACCCTATATGTGATTGATCCACCGGCGAATAATAGTGGTCAGGAGCTTTACGCCCTGTGTGTTCCCAGCCCACCAGCTATAATAATGGGGGATCCTGCGCTCAATAAACCAAAACCTGAGTTTGCTAAGACACATAAAAGACACTAATTACTTATAGTGGAACACCATGCGAGCAAGAACTAAACCGATCCACCAGTAAGGAATAATGATTAGGGTTTTACCCAATACATGACCAATCCATCGGCTATAATAGTGGTTAGGACATGATGCCCTATATGTGATTGAGCCACTGACTAAAATAGTGGGAGGTTCCTGTACTCATATGGATTGATAAAAAGAGCATGATATGGAATGAGTATCTATAAGAGATTAATTAAGTAATTAATCCAAACTATAAATGGCCTTTGATCATTATTTCTCCAAAGTAATTGTATGTTGGTTTTATTATTATCCGGTTTGAATTATGTGCTAATCTTAGTGTACTATTACCTTACTCAATATGTAGCGTACTAATCACCCCTTTCATGGGTGCTACTCATTCCCACGAGTAGAAGTCCCTTCTAACTTTATGCAAGTGGGTGATGCATATTTTGATGCCTTCGATGTCCATGAGGCATCAGGTGAGACTGAGTGTTGATTATGGGATTGGTTTGATGATCAGAGTGATGGGGCCAGATTCTCTGTTATGTCATTCTATTTCTTTATGATATTTCTTTTCATTATTAGATTTTCCTAAATTAAATATTAATGTTTGTAGACATTATTTCCTCTAAGGAATTTTGATTTCGTACTCTGATTTCTATCTTATGATTGATTATAAACATTTATGCGTACTCTGATTTCTATGTTATGATCTTCTAATTCTTTTTATGAACTCTCAGTTTAAATTTGAAAATAACCCTTTTTAGCCTTAGCACTTGTTACTAAAACTGTCGGAGTGAATCGGCCTGGTACTAAGTGTGGCGGTAACATCTCCAGAATTTATGAGTTTTAATTTAAGTGTTTCTATTTTAATAAAAAAAATGTGAATTTTGGTGTGTTACAATTCTATTCACTATAATGGCAGGATTTGGATTCTTTAGAGAGATGATTTTCTTAAACTTTAAGTTATTTGTACCTTTGATCAGGATTCATTGTAATGTTGAATTACCTTACAGGAATCATATTCATCTCTCGGTTGTGTATGCTCATAATGAGAGGGCTGCTAGAATATATTTGTAGACACGGCTGGTGGATTTCCATTCAATAAATAAATGAAGCTTAGTCATTGAAGATATTAATATGGTTCTTGTAGCACAAGAGAAGATTGGTAGCAATCTTCACACAGTAAATGTGGAAGAATTTGCCGACTGCTTGTGTATGTGTTGTTTAGGGGCGAATCGATTAGCTGGCCCTCTTTTTACTTGGTCTAATAATCAACTAGGCTTTGCTTGAGTTTTTTTTAAGCTGTATAAGGCTCTTGGGGATAAGGAATAGTTTGAGAATTGTAACCATGTTTGGGTTGAGGTTATAGAAGACTTCCTTTTTGATCATTACAGGATGCACTTAAAGTTGAATCAACATGATATAACTTGGGTTGAAACCTTCAAGTTCTTTAACTTTTGGACTTCTTCACCTGATTTCATGCATTGTGGTGCTCAGATTTGGAACCACCCAATCCAAGGATGTAAGCAATATAAGTTGGTAACAAAATTTAAATGCTTAAAAAATGCCCTAAAGCATTTTAATTCTGTACATTTTGTGAGCATGAGAAGAAGAGTAAATCAAGAAAAAGAAGATTGGTTTAAGTGTAACCAAGGCCTCCAATCTACACCTAGAGACAAGGACTTGAAAATCTAAGAGGGTATTTTGAGAAACAAGTGGTAGCAACAAGTGAAATTAGAAGAGCATTTCCTCTAGCAAAAAGCCTGGATTTAGCATATCAAGTTGGGAGATGGAAATAATGGTTTTTCCATTCAAAGCTTAATAAGAGAAGAATATATAGTACTATATATACCCTATATGATAGCACAAGGAGAAAGCTTACTTCTCAACTAGATATTAGCAATGAAATATGTAAGTTCTAGACACACCTGTTGGGTTCTTCAGCAAATGTTCTTGAGATGGTACATCCTGATATTGTAAAGCAAGGCCCTATTCATTAAAATGATTAGAGATCCCATTTGATAAGGCCTGTCACTGATGCTAAGATAAGGGATGTTGTATTTAGGATGGGTGACTACAAGGCTCCTAGTTATTATGGATTTAACGTTCACTTTTGCAATTACACCTAATCCATTATAGGGCAAGATGTTATTGAGGCAGTAAGCATTTTTGGGAAACTAGGTTATCTATTAAAATCTTTGAATAATACATCTTTGCACTTAATTTCCAAAAAATCCTCTAATAAAACTGTGACTGACTATAGAATAATATCTTGTTGCAATGTTGCACACAAAATTATATCCATAGTTTCACAAAACGGTTGCAGAAACTTTTACTAGCGATAGTTCATGGATCTTAGAATGCTTTTGTGGAAGAGAGATGGATAAGAGAAAGTGTATTATAGCTCAAGAATTTCTAAGGAAATATAGTACGAAGGACATCAGCCCTTATATGATGTTAAAGGTTGATTTAAAGAAAGCATATGATACTGTGGAACGGAGTTTCATCAAACACTTATAAGAAGGTATTAGCTTTCCCATTCATTTTACTAAAATGATTATGTAAAGTGTCTTAAGAACTCAATTTTCCATTAGTTTAAATGGCACTCTATGTAAACCTTTTAAGGGTAGTAGAGTGTTAAGATAAGGTGATCCCTTATCTCCTTATGTCTTTGTGTTGACTATAGAATATCTATATCTATTAATGAAGACTTTGTGGGATGATAATAAATTTAGAAAGCATCTTGAATGCAAGATTACCAAAGGTATCAATCTTGGTTTGTACATGATCTGCTTATTTTCTTTAAGGGCCACTTGAAGTGAGGAGAGATGATTATGGATAGAGTGAAGACTTTTTATATCACTTCAGGCCTTCAAGCAAACCCTAAAAAAGTAGTGTCTTCTTTGGCAGAGTTAATGAAGATATAAAGAATCTTAACCCTTGATCTCTCAAGGTGACTTAGTACTAGCCTCTCATTGATAGAATTATGTAAAAACTAAAATCCTAGACTATAAGATACCTATGCGTTGCTAGCAAAATGCAACAACTTCAATCTGTTATTTTTGGTAATGAAAACTTCTGGATGCAGATATTTGTGTTGCTTAAAGCTTTGATACATCAATTAGAGAGCCTCTATAGGGATTCCTTATGGAATTATATGGATCCAAAAAAGAAGAAAGCTCCTATAGCTTGGTCAAAAATTTGTGTGATAAAGGAAGAGGGTGGGTTGGGTCTTAAATAAATTAATCACTAGAATTAAACCTATATGGCTAAATACCTTTAAAAACTTATAAAGTGTAAGGAAATCTTATCGGTAAAATGGATGCATGAAAGTTACATCAAAGGAAGAGATATTTGGCAAGTTGTGGAGAAAAATGAGTGCTCTTTTATGTCCAAGTATCTACCAAAGGTTCGGACTAGATTTGATCACATTATGCTAAATGTTATATATCTGGAAAGCTGAGTTCTAACATAGTGTATCATGCCATTAGATTTACAAGGACTAAAGTTACATCAAGCTCATTTTTCTGGAAACATAGAGGACTGAAAACACATAAATTCTCTATTTGGTTGATCTACCATAATGCCTTTTCCAATAAATCAAAACTGTATAAATGGGGGGTCACTATGGATAGTATGTGTGTGGTATGCAGAAATGAATAAACATATTATCTCTGAGGTTTTTATTCTCTTTAGTGATAATCCAAATGTACATATAAAGAACCCTTAAATTTCCCAAAAAAAATATCATCCATAAACACTTAATGAGACTTGATATATGGATAGTGTAATTTGGCCAGGGGTATTCCACTTGTGATTTTGTAGTTGAGCTACATCATATCACCTTTCATTTTAGTAATAAAAATCTTAATTAATTTCCCAAAAAAAATATCATCCATAAATTTCCAAGAAAACATTTGATTTCCATTTATTTCTCTTTATTTACAATTCAAGTATTGGTTCAAGCCTAGGGTTCAAAATAATAGTTTCATTACTTAACCATAGTTTTATCATTCATTAAATAATATTCCAAGTTAATTTTTAAGGTCATAGTTGAATGTCCAATTGGAAGTTAATTAAAGTCCAATCCTAACTCATGTTATTTATCCATTTATTTAAGTAGCCAAGTGAGGGTCATTGTTTATAAATAAGGTATTAGTGAGGTTAAGATAAGATCACTTAGGGTATCATATATTTATGTTATTTTCTTCAATCCATGCTATGTTATTGAAACCTATAAGTTTCTACATTTTAAGGCCATGATATAGATCATTATAAGTCTATTATTCATCATCATGAATTATTACATACATACCAGCATTAGGAAAGAAATCCCTTTTTTATCTATATAATTACATACAATCTTGTAGTTTGACTGTTATAAAAAACAAATGATTGATTTTATAAAATCAATTAATGATTTTAAGTAGAAGCTAAGATTACTTTTATCATAGATAAACTAGTCAATTTGTTGATTTAACTAATTGATTATTCTAAGAACATGTCAATTGATTTAGTTAAGTCTATGGATGGGTTTAACTTGAGACTAAGACAACTAAAATTATTAGCTAACCAAATAATGGGATTACTAGGCTAGTTGATCGGTCCTAAGGAAAAATTGATCAGTCGTGAAGAATGGTCAATTGCTCATGGATATTGGTTGATAGGTCAGAGAAAAAATAACCCCCACTAAAAGCACTTTCACACAATTATGTTCCACAATCTTTACTCAATCAATTCATATGTCAATCATTGGTCTTTCAAGGTTCTGAACAACAAAATTAATAGATAAGCATATGACATATAAATATCAAACTTAGAATCTTAATATTACGTCAAATTCATGCTTACATGTTATAAAATATATATAAGTGGAGGGAAACCATGTGCCATGTTCTCTTCACACTAGGTCATCAATCAAAACAAATTATATAACACATTACACATGCTATTATCACTAAGATCCTCATAATACAAAGGGCAGCCACAAAATCCACATCATCCCTAAGTAGCCTGTGCATAGAGAATCTCAAGTTAGATGTTTTTCTAATTTTTTGGTTGAATATTAACATGTTCAATCACATTTTAATATCTAGTACTCTTTCTTTCATATAAACACATAACATAATACTCATGATCATACCAATTCCCATAAAAGTTGGAATGATAATGGTTTCCCTTAATAGAATTTATGAAAGCCTCTAAGGGGAGAATAAATATGACATGAAAATCTAACCTCTCAAACACTTGAATAGAAAAAAAAATGAGATTAAAACATAGAAAACCATTCAAATCATACAAAAATTTAATAGAATCAAAGATTAAGCAGATGAAATCAAATGGAAGTCGCCTCCTCAATAAGAATATAGAGAACTTAGATGATACAAGTTAATTTATCACTCTTTTCTAAAAATCAAACACCCATCTTTGTTTATAAAAAATAAGGATTCGAAAAAAATTATTAGAAGAGGAAAGAAAGATAAAAAATGAAGGCCAATGAAAGAAAATTTAGGTAAAGCACGTATGAAGAAAAATAATACAATTTAGAGATTAAGGAAGAAGGGACAAAATGAAAACTATAGCTAGAAATAAATAAAGGTTTCTAGGGAAAAAGAGGGTGAGGTGTGTATAAATCCAGACCGCATATTATAGCTTAAATTTAACCTTCCAAGCACAAAATTTTGGAGGTTCAAAGCTGGCCTTTTTCCAATAAGCTTAAATAGTGAAAACTATAGTTTTTCCGGTATTGTGCCTAAAAATTCCAAACATAAGAAGGGAATAAAGAATCAATGTGAGTAATCTACAGAGGTCACAAGGAAGAATCACTTGATCAAGAATATTTTAGAAGAGAGAGATAAGGAAGAAGAATAAGAAAACAAAATTAAAGTTATGAAAGTGACTTCTAAGAATTAATCATCTATAAATGCATTGTAAATTTATAAAATGGGTAAGTGATGCTTAAATTCTTTGTAGAAAAAAAAAAGGAAAAAAAACTTAGAATAGAAACAAGGATCTAGAAAAAAAAATTAGAAAAGATTTATAGTGAAAATTGAGAATGAAGAATAATTAACTCGGTCAAACCATATTATTAGTATCCCAAACCTATTGAACAATTTACTTGGTAATAAAATTCCAATTAAAGGAAAATTCTAGTTTATTAACATCTCCAAACTATTTAACTTGTTGTTTGAGAAAGTGTAGTTTTTCTTCTATAATCCAAATAAATCCTAACAAAAATGATGCTAAAAACTTAAATATGTCGTTAAACCCTAATCAAACACAGTTAAGATCACAATAAAATGTATAAATTAACACACATTAAAGACCCTTAAAAGTATAGTAATAAACCTATCCTCCTCCGTCTTGAGAAAATTATCGAGACCTCTGTGTCCACTACTACTACTATGGTAGATGGAAAGTTTGGTAATGGTAAGCCAATTGTTGATGTACAAGTAATCATTACTACTAGAATTAGCTACTCTTGTGTAAAACCAACCCCTATACTATTAAAACTTGAAATATTGGGTGACATATCCTATCACAAATTTGACACATATTTTGTCACCTTATATAATCTGATCCCATATAATTTATGTTGTAATAACAATATAGGAAATCCCTCCAAAACCCTTGCTAGCTAATAGGACCACTCAACTGATCACTACATTAGAATCCTAGAGGGCCACTTACATGAAATTGAATCCTTCCTCTAAAACCTACATGTTGAGCTTCCTCTTACCCTAATTGGAAGCTTTCGCTTGAACCATGATAGTTGAAAATTATGATTACTCATAGATTACAACCAAGTCATGGAATACCATGAGACCTATCATCCTCATGATTGAACTAGAAGAATATTTTCCCCTTGTTAGCTTTTATACATTAGGAAAACATCTACTTCTCGAATAACAATACATGATATTCCTGAACTGTCAGGCTCCCCAAAGTGAGCTATATGAAGTCCTTAATGTTTTCTCCTTTAAGGCTTTCTAAATGGAAATTTGTTTGGAACATGATCTTGAAGTCCTCCTAGAATATTTAATATACTCCTTAAGCACAATGACTTACATATGAGATATATGTTGATCTTTAAAGGAAGTTTGTTGCTATGCATGCCTTCTTGGCTTATGGATAATCAACTATGTCAAAAGTCTTATACAAATCTTAAATATAACCATCCAAGATTACCGTATCATCTTTCCTAGAATAAGTTAATTAATGATGATGAATAACCCATAAAAATAGTTCTATTTGATACCCTCCTATGGGTGATACAAAAGTGGTGGAGACAAATGAGGTTGAGGAAACACTAGTGAAGGCCTAAAAAACTTAATAGAGGCCTTAAACATCTCTTCCTAATGGTAAACATGATGATTC
Organism: Tamarix chinensis; assembly: GCA_030549775.1. NCBI lineage: Eukaryota > Viridiplantae > Streptophyta > Magnoliopsida > Caryophyllales > Tamaricaceae > Tamarix > Tamarix chinensis. The sequence continues at coordinate 36,609,793 of CM060171.1, forward strand.
AAGGCTATGGTATATAGTTGCAAAAATAAAAATGAATTAGTGTACAATATTCCAAGCTTACTTGCACATAATACACATAAACATATTCAAAGGCTATCGAGGATAGTCTTTCTCAATACTCATGTGTTAAATATGGTTTTTTAAGAATCTAGTTGGTTAAAATATGAAATATATTGACAAAATTGAATACCAATTCCTTTGTCAACCAAATTTTGAAGGAGTAAGCAAGGTTGATAAATGAATAAGGGAGAGCAATTGGATAGGGAAACAAACACAATTGGCCAAGAGCTAATGGAGAATAAAAAATATTAGGTGAGAGTGAGTGAAAATAATGCTACTCACTTGCCAAGACAACCAAGACCAAAAAGGAAACAATTCACTTTGTGAGGTCACCAACTCAAAGAGTTCATGAACTCGGTGAGTTAAACTCACTCAATAAGGCTATCTAAGATAGAGGGGAAATAATGCACATTGGTTGAGAAGGTGGGTAAAAATGGGAAAAAGGTTGAGGGCTTTAGGCTAGGTAATTCAATAATAAATGGGGTTAATAGCTATGATAAATGATTGAAGATTAAAGGAAAGGAGACAAAGGAATTTAGTTAGATGAGCGATGAAAGACAAGGCTGGTGATGCCGATGATAATGGCAATGTCAATGACAGTAATAATGAAGATGACCATTAGAAAAATCATGGGTAAAAAGGTTGATGATTAGGGAAAGTTTTAAGGAAAAAACAAAGGGTTTTGCTGGCTTACAATAAATTACTATACAAGAGAGAGAGAGAGAGAGAGAGAGAGGTACGCATCTATATGCTATGTTGCATGATGGAGGATGGCATGATGATGATTAGGAAATATGGTTAGGTGATGGAACTTGGATGTAGAAAGAAATAGTGATACGATCTTACATTAAAATTAGAAAAGAAGTGGAGGCAATGATTATGGAGTGAAATGTTTATTAATGTTGGGATTTTTTTCTTTAATAGCTAACCAAAAAAACTTGGTTAGGTGGGGACAAAGAAGTTACATAAAAAGGAAAGAGAAAATGAAAGAAGAGAAGGAAAAAGAAAATTGAAAAAGGAAGGAATTTATGAGATGAGAATTAGATTAAATATTAGGATTAATAGATTAGGTAGAAAGTAAGGATATGAATCACCCAAAATTAATGTAAGATTTATATTTTTGGGTATTATATAAAGAAGTATACATTTCTAGAGAAATTAGGATTCTTAAGCCGTATTTCAATGATGAAGAAAAGGAAATGAGAAAAGAGGGAAATTAAGGTTCACCAAATGAGATTTTGTTAGGAAATGAAAATGCTTGAGTGGGTGAGAGCTCCTTGTGTAGAAAAGGAGACCTTAGCTTTTCTAGTATTTTAAATAAAATGATGGAGGATAAGATAGAGGGATGACTTTTGGGTGGAGTTTAAGGTCAAGATTTTAATGCCATTCCGTGATTAAGCATAATATATATGGAAGGAAATCTTGTCGTACAAGACTTATATAGAGTGGAAGTAACCCCTGCATGTAGTCTATGATTAGAAATAAGTGAGAAGAGAGAGGAATGTTAAGTTGATGAGGAGAGAGAGTGTCTAAAAGTGATTTTAGAAATAATTTATCCAAATAAAAAAAAATTATTTTAGGTTGTCACTAATATGAAAATGATCTTAGAACACATAGATGCATTTATTCGCACAAAAAGATCTTAATTATAAGGTTTATTATGAATCACTTCAAATTTTATAACCCAAAATTTTAGTTTTAAAGAAAATCAGAAGCATAATAAAATAAATTATAGGGATGTCATAACCACATAACCCATAGGAGGACTGTGATCATTACCTCATATATGTTGGAGGCAAGGTAAAATTGAATGAATAAGAAAAAGATGCATGCCCTAATAATAATAGTACAATTAATGGAGAGAATATCATAGAAGGGAGATGAAGACTGAAAAAATGCCTAGACAAAATCCCTAGAAAAAAATATCCCAACATAATAGATTAATAAAATATCTAATATAGTTAGGTTAACTCTTAATTAATGTATAATATTATAAATACTAATCCCAAAAAAAATGACTAGAAAATTTCCAATATGACTCAACATAATCTAGCTAGGAATCATATTCCTATAAATAATTCTCTACTAACTAAAATAGAAAATGAATCATTACTATGAACAAACAAACATTGTGTCGGTATGGCAAAGCATTAGCAAAATAAACAAACATAAACAAGTTAATGGCTGATGCTAAACATTGAGGTCACACAATAGCATGGTATAAGACATACTTAGGAAATATAATACTTAGTTCATGATTATCATGTAATGTAGCATGACTGTACTTGAATCATAGAAGAGATAACAATATAGATTGTTCATTATTCTCACATAGAATATACCATATTATTAATCCTCCATTTAGTGACAACTTACTATCAAAATTATTAAGGTATTCAATCAACAACACCAAGGTCTTTACCATAAACTATTATTAAATATAGCATGGTAGCATAACACACACAATGGGATATGACACGCACCATATGTGGTCAAAATACATTGATGGGCCTTTCTCTAGGGAAACTACTTCCACCTCTTATTGAATACATCTAGCATAAAGGTTAGGAGAAAGTGGAACATTACACCCCTCACATGTGGTGAGAATCACTTGATGGAGATTTATTAGGGAATACTACACTCATAACACCTTGAATTCATCTTCACAAGAGCTAACACAAATTACGATACCATATCCAAAACATATGGGCATGATACATCAAGGAGATTTCTCTATGTATACCACATCCATCAAACCTTGAATGTATCTGCCACAGGGGTTAACATAATTTTAGATACCTCACTTGGTTAAGCTATAGACATACAAATTTTGAAGAGTCATGTGCAAAGATAATATACCAACATAAGCATGACACTGGTGCCATACAAATCTACAACAGTATTAATTCAATAACTCATACATATGTATGTACCTATTATAATAATAATCTGTTAGAGAAGGAAAAAGGTATTGAGTGAAATAATGAAAAACCATAATGATGAATTGCCTAGTAACTCTTGATTAACTACCCTAAGAAATCTAGATAAAGGCTCAAATGAACTCTTTATTTCCATATGAACAACTCTTCGGTGATATTGCAAAGCCTACCTCAAGGCAATTAATGACTATATGGGTGTTTCTAAAGGATAACACTTAATATATATTAAAGAATCCAAGCAAAAAAAATAGGTAGCTATAGAAAGCATCAAAGTTAAACCGAGGCATTCAAGCTATCTAATTAGTTGTTTAAAGATAATAGTAAACTAGAACTATGGCATCTAGGCTATGCCTCAAAATTCATCATTTTAACTCTTTTATTATTTCCAATTATGCATGAGCAATATCATGATTTACTATCACAAACTACTTGAAAAGTTTGAATAAGCATGAAGAGATGACAACAAATAATAAACAAGCATAAGAAAATTATAAGAAACTAGCTAAGTTATCTTTTAGATAGGGTTACAAGTACTAACAAACCACACCTAAAGAAATATATATATATATATATATATATATATATATATATATACAATAAAAAAAGTTAATGGGTTGGTCTAACCAATTGATTATTTATATTAACTAGTTAATTTTTTTATTGGAACCCGTTAACATGCTTATTCTAAGACTAAAGCCATTGTAGACATAAATACTAACTAATCGATGGATCTAGATAACAAATTAACAATTTATGGGAGACATTGAACTAATTTAGCCAACTAATCGATCGATGAAAGCTAAATAACACCCAAATTGTATCATGCTTCCATGTTGTGAAAGCATATAAGAAGAGACATTCAACACTTAATGTCATATGGATTAATATTACATAATCAATGTGCATCGTATTCATGCTTAATCCCCTAATCTCATGCCTAATATCAAAATACTAAAATCCATGGTCAAAGTTTCAAAGATATAAGTATTCTACATGCTCAAAATTAGGGATTCAAAATAACATTTATACATCATAGAAAACATAAAGGATATGAGACCACAATTAATAACATAAAACCTTAGTCATACAATACATAAGAATGTATTGCCTCCAAGTAACATTTTTTCAGCATAGGAATTTATTCCTAATCTAACAGCCTTTATAAAGGCTTTTAATTTTCCAAGAGAATTAAGAATTAAAAATCTAAAAATTCATATAAAACCCTAATGAAAAACTAAAATTAGAAAATTCAGATAAAAAACACAAGCCAACCTTCACCCAAGATCAAATGTATAAAGAGAAGAAAAACCATTGCCTTCATCATTTCTCTATAGTTTAATCCTTCCTCGATTAAAATGGAAAACAATAGAGAGATAAGGATAAGATTATAATAAGAAAATAGAGAAAGAAATAAAACAATGGAGGGAAAATAAGAAGCAAAAACTCCTTTTTTAAGAAAAAAATAAGAAGAGAAGAAAATGAGGAAATACCCAACACTTAATAAATGAGCCAAAAAAATAGAAAATGAAGAGCAAGTGTTTACAGCCAAATTTACAATGAACCATAAATGAAGCCTAAGGAAGGTTAGTGAAGTCAGCATATCAAAGAAAAGAAAAAAGAGAGTTGAATTTGGTTGAATTCACATGACCAACGTGCATGAGAGGAAATGATGAAAATGAGGGAGATGGAATAAAATAAGGTTATGGTAGAGGTCAGGTGGGTTAATGGATGGTATAGGGAGATCTTCATGCAACCATGGTTGCTAGAATGGAAAAGAAAGTGTGGGAGGTGGAGAGATAGAGAGAATATACCTCAAATATATTTTAGAGGTATTTTAGCTAAGTAAAATCATAGAATGAATTAAATAATATAAACATAACCACAAAGCATAAAAATATTATTATGATCACAAAGAGGCTCTAATTAGAAGTTTTTATAAACATTGGAGAGAGAAACAAAACCAAAATAGAAACAAATCAAAACTCATGGGAACATATCAACTAGTTATCAAGAAAATAAAAATATAAGTCCGTTGTGGTACTAGTTGATCAACTTTGAAAACGTATTGATCGATGTTGAAAACTAATTGATTGATACGTCTAAAATTAAAAAAATTACCTGAATTCCTTGCCCTTTTAAAAACTAAAATATATTAAATAAATTTTTAAAGACTTTAGGACATAACTACTACATTAAAAAAGACTTTATCCTTAAATTTGACATAGGAAAACACTTTTATAAGCTTGAAACATGTCAATACTCTAAATCATAAAAAAAAATAAAGGGATTTCAAAAATGTACATATAGGTAAGGATGGCAACAGATCGGGTACATATTGAGTACTCTTATCCGTTATCCAAACCCAATAAGAAAACCTATATCTATATCCACATCCAAACCATGTAGGTATTTTCTTTTCCTCATTTATATCCAAATCTATTTACATATCCATCAGGTAAAACCCATCGAGTTTCAAGTAAAACCCATTAACTATAAAGTAAAAATCATTTAATGTTAGAATTATATACTTTGATTGTTAAAATTTCATTATATCTTCATAATTAGCCTTAGAAAATATACTTAAGGTTATATAAATGAGGGTAAGAATATAATTTCATATCCAGTAAACAAATGCATGTATGGGGATAGATATAAGGATCCCTTACCCATATCTATACCCAATCCCAACGAGTATTTCTCTTCTTCCTCCATATCCATATTCATATGTGTTTATCCATATCCATTCACACATCCAATAGATAAAATCCATTATGTCTTGGGTAAAACATGTCTGATTGACATCCCTATATACAGGTTGGAGATTAAATCCAATTATAATATCTAAGTTATAGATAAAGGGATACAATGGATTTAAGAGTCCAAAATGGTATTCAGGTAAATTATCACTCAAATAACATGAATATATGTCCGAAGCTCAAGTATAGAAAATTGCTCCACCCCACACAAAGCATTATAAGGTAAAAATGATTAAGTGGGTCTTCATTAACTTGCACATATCCTTTTCTAGTCTCCATAACCCATATTTTTCTAGTAATAATTGTCATATAAACATGACTCTAGTTAGACAATAATTGAAGCCCTAATTTGGTTTACTCATTAGAAACCCTAAACTACCATTCAAAACCCTAAAACCTTTCATTTAAACCAAACATCACCTTATTCTTTCTATTCAAATTAAACCCTAACCCTCAACCATAACTTCACCCTTCATCTAATCACTAAATTTTGAAGCTTATCATCATCAATATACCATTATTGAATGCATATATTAATTACGACAACTCATTCAAACCATCACCATTAGGAAACCGCTGCCATTGAATTATATTTATTTTATTTTTTGAATCATCACCACAATCTTTCCATCTTATTTGATTGTTTTAAACCCTAATACACCATCCTTGAGTCTTATTCTAATTATTATCATCACAATAAACGCATATTCTCATCTATTTGAGAAATCCATCCTCCTACACACATCGATTTTGGTAGCAAAGCCTAAGATTGGTGGATATTGCAATTAAATTCAATCTTTCTTTCAAGATTTTTAAAGATTCATTAAGAAAGTGTTCCATCTTCAAGAATCTCAAAAAAATTCATAAAAATAGGGCGGAAAACTTAAGGGTATATTTGGGAGAGTAATAATTTTTTCATAAGGAGAAAAGATGGAGAATCAAGGAGAAGACTTAAGGGATATTCTCAAAACCTTGATGAATGAAATAAGGGAGGCTAAATTACATGCGGGGAGAATAGAAGCTTCCAAAGCCCATGAGTCCCATGTGTAGCGACAAAACAAAAAGGAACAAGTAGAGGAAGGGCATAAATTTGGGTGGAAGAAGAAGAAGACAAGCTAGGGAATTAGGTAAGACCATGTGACACCTTGAGAAACATTTATGATAACATGGAAAGGGGAATCTATTTTGATATTCCTGACTTTTAAGGTAATCTCAACCCTGAAACTATTTTTCAAATGGTTGCAAATAATTGAATTGATTTTTTAGTGTAATGAAATAGATGATTATAAATGGTCCCGAATAGCAATATTAAAGTTTTAAAAAATTTGCTCGAGAGGAGAGAGAAGTAAAATCAAAGATTAGGTTATGGGAAAAATTAAAAAATCACTTGAAGAAGAAATTTGTGCCTCAGGAGTACGAGCAAGAAAGTTTTATAAAAATGACTAAGTAAAGGCAAGGGTTACTTGAATTGAAGAATACATTTAGGATTTTGAAATGTTAGCTTTAATATGTGATATATAAGAACGAGATAAAAAATGGTGTGCTTGATTTATTAGGGGTTTAAATATGAATGTTTGGGAGAAGATAAAGGCACACCCTTATGAAGTGTTTGATGACCTAGCCAAGCTTCCATCAAGTTTGAGAAAAAGTTAAAGAAGACAAAGCCACTAAAAAATCAACCAATGCTCCATATTGTTTGACTTTCAAAGGTGTGTTGAAGCAACTAACTTATCAATATGTAAATCAAGATCATGCTAGGAAATTCACTCATGAAGAAAAGAGAAAAGAGAAAAGATCAAGTGGTTGATAAGGTGAACAAGCAATGCTAAAAACTTAGAGGTGATGTCCACATTGCTCAAGATTGTCCAAACCAAAAGGCATTTACTTTAAAGGAGATAGAAAATATGGAGGCTTGTAAAGAGCATGAAGACTTTGATGAAGACTTTAAAGAGAAAAATGATAGCCCAAAGGATGGTTTGGAAGAAGGCTAAGTGGATTGCTATGTGTTCCAAAGAGTCATCATTGACAATGGCTCATCCACTAATGTTTTTAGTGAGAAGATGGTGAACAAGCTCGGTTTGGATACCAAGGGTCATCCAAGATCATATTCACACCAATGGTTAAACAAAGACAAAGGCGTAAGGGTAACCAATGGTTAAGATAGGAAAATATTTTGATGATGTTTTATGTGATATTCTGCTAATACATGCTTGTCACATTTTTTAGGGAAGGTTGCTATAATTTGATAGGAGGTTTGTGCATGATAGAGTCCTTAATATGCATATGGAATAAAAGGGTCCAAATAAGTTTAAGCTCAAACCTAATCTAGATGGGGATGATTAAGTTTTGACAAATGAAATGGAAGAAAAAAGGAGGATGTCGAGTGCAGGAGGGAAAGAAAAAAGAGTAACATGGAGTTGATGATCCTTAAGAAGTGTGAGATGAATGAAGTAATTAAATATGAGGAGATATGCTATGAATTAGTGGTAAAAGAGGCCCAATAGGGGGGAGAATGTTAATATGGATCTAATATTGCAACATCACAATCAATTATAGAATTTTAGGAGAGTATGAGTCCATGCAGTGTTCTAGCTTTGTTGGCGCCTAATAAGGATGGTATGTGGAGGATGTGTATTAACTTGAGAGAAATAAACAACATCATAATCAAGTATATATTTTCGATGCCGAGATTGGATGACATGTTAGATGAGTTACATGATGCGAAAGTGTTCTCAAAAATTGATATTATAAGCAGCTATCATCAAATGAGAATAAGGGAAGGGGACGAGTGGAAGACAGCTTTCAAGGCTAAGTGCTTGTTGTATAAGTGGTGGATAATGCCATTTGGGATATGTAATGGACCAAGTTATTTCATGAGGTTGATGACCAAGGTACTTAGACCATTCCTTGGAGTCTTTTTTATTGTATACCTTGATGATATCTTAGTAAATATGAAGAGTGAGTTCGAGCATATACATCACGTTAAGAGGTTATTTGACAAACTTAAAGAGTTAAGGCTTTATGGTAAGATGGAGAAGTGTGATTTTATGATGGAATGTGTGATTTTTCTTCTCTATATTATATATTGTGAGTGGAGATGGTATTAGAGTTGATTCGTCAAAGGTGGAAACTATCCAACCTGACATATGCCTACTAATGTCCATAAAGTTTGAAGTTTCCATGGGTTAGCATCATTCTATAGAAGGTTTATCAAAGAATTATTTACCATTACAGTTCCTATCACACAGTTGATAGAGTTCCATTGGAATGATCAAGTGACGAATTTTTTAACGACTTAAAGATAAATCCCTCAAATGCATCGGTATTATCTTTTCCTTGTTTTGATAAATTATTTGAAGTAACATGTGATGCAAATTTTATAGGCACTAAAGATCTGCTTTCATAACAAAGGAAATTGATTACTTTCTTTAGTAAGAAGTTGAATGGTGTAAGAATAAACTATTTAGCCTATGATAAAGAGTTTATGTTATTGTGCATTATTTGGAGATGTGGAGTTATTATTTGAGACCTAAGCCTTTTGTACTTCATTCAATTCTTGAGAGTTAGAAGTATCTATATGGTCAAAAGAAGGTGAGTCCAAGAAATACTAAGTGGATAAGCTTCCTACAGAAATTTATGTTTTCTACAAGACATATAGAAGGCAAAGAAAATGTTATGGTAGATGCATTATTGAGAAGGACCATTATACTTACCATGATGGTTGCAAAGCTTTTAGGGTTCGAGATGTTGAAGATTCAATATGTTATGGATGTTGATTTTGTATGATCTTTGAACATTGTAACAAACAAGGAAGTTCTAGAGCTTATGTTAATGAATATGGGTTCTTATTCAAGCACAACAAATTGTTTGTGCCAAAGATCTTAGTTCGACATTAATCAAAGTGGTGCATGAAGGAGGAATTATAGGACACTTTAGAGTTCAAAATACTTTAGAGGTGTTGCAAGAACATTTCTATTAGTCGAGAATACAAAATGGAGTACAAGCTATGGTTGCTAGATGTGCTACATGTCAAAGGAGCATGAGTTTCTTTTACAAAGGATTATATGTATCTTTACCTGTGCCTACTCGGCCATGGGAAGGTGTTAGTATGGATTTTATTTTGGGATTGCCTAGGATACAAAAAGTTAAGGATTCTATTATGGTTTTAGTGGATTAGTTTTCCAAGATGTCCTATTTTATTCCTTGTCACAAGAACTATGATGGTACTCATGTTGTAGATTTGTATTTCAAGGGGATCATGACATTGCATGGAATTCTAAGAAGTATTATTTTAGATAGAGATGTGAAGTTCCTAAGTTATTTTTAGAAGACATTATGGCACATGTTAGGAGTGAAGATTCTATTTAGTACGTCACATCATCCTCAAACGGATGGACAAACTGAAGTTACTTTGGGTACTTTGCTAAGGGGATTGGTAAGTAAGAGTTCTAAGGATTGGGGTGCCAAGTTAGTGCATGAAGAGTTTGATTACAACCTAAGTCCTTCTACTACAACAACCTTTATTCCGTTCGAGATAGTATATAGTATTAATATATATATGCCGATTGATATAGTGCCACTAAATAAGGGTGAAGTGAAGAGTTATGATGCACTAGGCAAATAAAGTATACAATAAAAGAACAAAAAATTATAGTTGCCAACATGTTTTCCAACTGGGAGATTTAGTATGGTGACATTTGTGGAAGGAGAGATTTTCTTATCTAGGGAGACATAAGCTTATGCCAAGGATGGATGGTCTTTTCAAAATCCTTAAAAAGTTTGGAGAAAGTGCTTATAATTTAGATTTGTTAGATTCATATGGTAGGGTATCAAGGATATTCAATGTTGGAGATCTTAGCCCTTATTAATGTGATAAAAATTTGAGAGAAAATTCAAATCAACAAAGGTAGAATGATGTAAGATAAGATACTAAAGAATAATCTATCATAAATATGGAACAAATTTTTCTTCATTTAGAAATTATCTTCACAAATTTGAAGACACATAGATGGTTACGTTGCAAGAAACATACTAAACACGCAACTAAGTATCTACACGCATGTGCATGCCATGTATAGCATGCATCGAATGGATGAACATGTGCATATGGAGTTTATTATCAGCTTGATAGAGCAAAAATGTTAATATTACCTAATTAAGTAATTAGGTAGTAGAGTTGGATAATAGGTAAAGAATCAAGTAGCATAAAGTTAGCAAAAAGTAGCATAATATCTTTTAACTTGGAATCTTTCAAATTATGCATTTAGCTAGTGGTAGAATGGCTATATGTAGACATAGAACACACAAGTATGAGGCATTGAAGTTGATGGTCAATATTGAAGTTGGATACTAGTGAATTCTATATGAGGTCAACTCAAGTTAATCGAATTTGTGTGAACGATATAGCTCGAAAGTTTTAATGTCTTTGTTTGTGTGAATTAGAGGTTAATTCATATATTTTCAACTCTTCTTAATCCATATTTTTCCACCAATAATTATCATCCAAATCCCATTCTAATTTAATTTTAAGCAAAGCCCCAATTTGGTTCACATTAAAAACCCTAAGCTACTGTTCGAAACCCTACCACCATTCATCCAAAGCAAACAACACTTTACATTTTCTATTCAAATAAAACCCTAACCCTAACCCTAAACCAAAAACTCATCCTTCATCTATACCCTATCTTTCAAAGCTTATCATCATCAATATACCATTGTCGAATGCATATACTAAATACTAGAAATCATTCGAACCATCACCATCAAATCATATCTTATTCTAATTATTATCATCACAACTAAAGCATGTGTTAAATACTAGAATGCATATACTAATTGTTTCGTTTGAATCATCCCCACCATCTTTCCTTCCTATTAGAATGTGTTAAACCTTAATACACCATCATCACATCTTATTCTAATTATTATCATCACAACTAAAGCATATTCTCATCCATTTGAGAAATCCATCCTTCCACACACATCAAAAGGTTTAGATTCCATTAAGATTTTCTTAAGATGTTAGGTTAAGATAAAAATATCAATTTCTCAAGATTATAACTAGGTTAAGGTATTAATTACTTGAGAGTAAGATTAAGTTTAATTTTGGTTATTACAAACAAGTCCCCTAAACTATCCAAAATCATTAAAGATAGTAGACTACTAGCATAGAAATACATTAGGGATAAATTAATAGTAAGGCAAAGCCTAAAAATGTGGTCCCTTAAGGACCTATAAAAGATCTATGAGTTTACACACTCTCCTAAATCCAAGAACAACATAATGTAGGACAAATACCCCCATTATAAAAACCTACACATGGTCCCTTGGTTATGGTATTGAGTTAGTGATCAAATAAACAAGCACATTGGTATGCTACATATTAAGGAAGCTAAATTACATACATAAATTGATTCCAAAGCATGTAAGGCCATGGTATAATATAGAAATCATGATAAACACATATCATGCTTACATGATATTATTTGATTTGATGCGCTATCATAGTCATAGAATGTGATAAGATTTTATTCCATACCAAACATAGGTAATTCACAACCCATTTTGTTTATCATCATAATAAAGATATCATGGATAACACGAATAATAATGCAAGGAAGTTATTCAAACAATATATTAGACTCTTCAATAATCTCTTAACTTAATTTACTTATTCCAAAGTCATTATTCAATTTTTATCAATAAGATTGATGAAAAACCCCTGTTCTAACAATAACCTAAAAGCCATACTAAACATGAGGAAATAATGATCTGCCAAAGCCGAGTAACCATCAATGAACAGAATATTTTGTTGAAGCCAAGTAACTAGCAATGTACATAGATGTGGCTAAAGATGAATAATCACTAAAGGATATAAACACTAGGCCGAATCCAAATAAACCACCAAGGTAACAGACCATTTAGTATGAATACGTCCTAGTGCAACATCAGTGTCTAGAGTAGGTAAGGCACCATGATCTACTAGAATCCTTACTCAAAGATACCTTATATGTTAAAAGGGAAATCATCCATTGGCCGGTAATCTAGGATCAGATAATTTATACCCATGTATTGCTCAATCATCTTTCATTTTAATTATTCATTTTTTATTCTCTAAGGTTATCTTATCATATAACGCCCATATAACTATCAAAGAATCTCATCCACATGACCATTCTAGCATAATTATCATTACCATCCAAATATGTGATGGGATTTCCATTAACATATATCCAAACTTGATCGATCCAGTAGGTTAATTCATTTGTACCAAGAATCTAGATTATATAATTCATTAGTAGCATCATAGAATATTTATTCCAATTTTCCCATTAAAGTCTTCCATATATACTTTAAAGAATGTCATGAACTATAATCCCATTAATCCATTCACTAAGTTAGCTAATTCATGCTAAGGTATGTGTTGTTATTAAAATAGAATCATATGATAATATAATCTTAAATCTCTAATGATACCAAGATCAAAAGAAATATGGAAAACACTCTCTTACAAATTTGGTTGAAAAGTTTAGGTAAAGAAGTTGACCACTTTAACCTATCTAAACACTAGAGTTCCCTAACAAAACTAATTGATTGATTTTGTCAGACCAATCGAATGCATAGGCAGGACATCCAAAAACATGCAAATCTGAATAATCAGCTGGTTTTCCAGACCATACCTCCTCAGGTGTCTTCAAATCAATGGAACGATTGGGTGACCTATTCACCAGGAATGCCGCCATGTGAACTGCCTCAGCCCAAAACTCCTTGCCTAATCCAGCTTGTGACAACATACATCGAGCCTTCTCTAATAGGGTTCTATTCATCCTCTCAGCAACCCCATTTTGTTGTGGTCTTCCAATACAAGTATGATGCCTAGAAATACCATGGTCCTCACAGTACTCAGTGAAACTACGTTCCACAAACTCAAGGCCATTATCTGTCCTGAGACACTTCACTTGTCTCCCAGTCTGCTTCTCTAATAAAGTATTCCAATTCTTGAAAACTTCAAAGACATCATTCTTATTTTTAATAAAATAAGTCCATACCTTCCTAGAGATGTCATCAATAAATGTCAACAGGTATCGCGAACCACCCTTAGAAACCACCCTTGCAGGACCCCACAAATCAGAGTGAACATAATCCAGAGGCCCCTTTGTACTATGTGTAGCCTTTGAAAAACTAACCCGCTTCTGCTTTCCAAACACACAGTGCTCACAGAAATCCATAATACCTGTACTCTTTCCATCCAACAACCCTCTCTTGGAGAGTTCAGTCAAGCCTTTGACCCTCATGTGTCCAAGTCGCATATGCCAAAGTCTAGTAACATCCGAGTCAGACATACTCGATGATGTTACCGCAGCTGCTCCCTCAACAGTGGAACCAACAAGCTCATACAGTGTCCCGATCCTCATTGCAACAAGAGTCCCTCTAGTAATCCTCATCGTGTCATCCTCGATCACACAACGATATCCATTACAATCCAAAGAACTCAATGAAATCAAGTTCTTGGTCATCTCAGGGACCACTACAAGAAAAGCTATTTTTGGCAACGGGTTTTAGCCACGACTTAAAATTTTCGTTGCGAAAAAATAATTTTTTGTAACAATATATAACTTTCGTGGCAAAAGCTTGTTGCCGTAAATGCTCCATTTTTTGAAACAATAACATGTCGTTGCTATAAAAAATATTTTTACTGCCACAATAATTGTTCGTTGCAAAAAAATAGATAACTTTTGCAACGATAATTTTGTTTTGAAAAATTGTATTTTGTAACAACCTATCAGGTCGTGACTAAAACTATTACGTGGGTAGAAGATGTTTCATATACCTTATTTATCGTCACAAGATATTGTTGTTGGTAAAAAAAATAATAGTTTTATTTAAGAAAAATAATATTAGCCAAAAAAATAAATTTATAAGAATCATATAAAATATTACACTATTTTTTATCCAATTAAAGTGAATTAAGAAATGAATAAAATTATTAGAAAAGATTATAATAAAATTAACTTTGTTATGTAGCAACGAATTTTAATAATTGTTGGAAAAAATATTTTTAGAAATGTCAATATAACTTTAGCAACGGATGTATTAAATTGTGGCGGAAAATAATTTGATAATTTTCAAACTTTACTAACTTTCGCAACGGAACCGATAAACTGTGGCTAAAAATAATTTTCTAAATTTCAAATTAACTTTTGCAATGGATAAAATCATTACGAAATATTGAGGGCAAAAATAATTTCACCGACTGCAAATTAAGTTTAGCAACGAATTTATGAATTATGGAAGAAGGATTAAGTTGATAAATTTTAATATATGTTTAGCAACGGATTTATTATAGTGTGATCGAAAATAGTCTTATAAAGTTCAAACTGTGCTAACTTTTGCAACGATTCTGATTAGTTGTGACGAAAAATAATTTACTAAAATTTTCGTTATTTTTTGCAACGATCAAAACCGTTACCATATATCTTTATTAGGCTAAAAAATATTACGCGGGACTTTTTGGCGGTAAGAAATGACAAGAAAATTTTCTTAATCGTCCAAACTCTTCTAACTAGCTGCTCAACATACTCCCATGGTTGTTTCTGCTCGACATACAGCCAAGCAACGCACACAACCTTGCTTCCTTCCGATATTGCAACGGACGATGACTGGTGGTGTCCGGTGGTGATTCTGACGACGGGCTTTGGGCTTCGAGTACCTTCGATGGCTACAGACTCTGTCATCCAGCACATCGGGTAAGATGGAGGAAAGGGGGCTTTTTTTGCTGCAAAACTGAAGATAATTGATGAGGTTAAGCCTCATTGAAAGCATAATTCCTTGTTTACTATGTTTGTCTGATTTATTTATCCAATTTCAAATTTAGGTTTAGATTGAATATGCATGAGGACCTGCGAGTTTAGATATATTTCAGTGAATAAAGCGGTAATTGTTGGGAAATTGTGGTTTAATAATAGTTTTGTGGCTGTGAATCAGATATAGTTTTGAAATGAATATTAATGATGTTTAAGATGGGTAGTTACCATATTAGATTGTAGGAGTTACAATTGTATAATGAGATAGACATATAATGGAAGAATTTGTAAGTTTGGGATTGAATATGCATCGAGTAAAATGTGGTTGTGTTTTGCTTTCTATGTTGTGTTTTGGTCTCTATGTATGCAATTATTTAATCAGCCTATTATACTACATTATCATCATGCACATTATAAGGAAAAATCCAGAATTAGGGCTATATTATCAAAGTCAGTACATTTGTTTGATCTAGCATGGATGTTATGTGTATGGTGGGGATGTATTTAGTATTTGAGGGGATATTTTTCTCTTTATACTCAAGGGCTTGTATGACTTAATGACTTAATGTGGTCTACAATGTGGACTTCCATTCAATTCTAAGCTCCAATTGTTTCCAACTTTGATAGATCATTCCTACTTGGTTAAGCTGCTTGGCAATAAAAGGAGACTTTATTGAAGCTAAAGTAGTCCACGAATAGCTTTGTTGCATGGTTGAAAGGTAAGAACCTGCTGCTATTTAGTACATTTTTTAGCAACTGGTATATACTTGCCTGCTTGTGTGTAGGAAGGGAAAAATGTTCTGAATGTTATACATTGAGAATATGTAGGTCTGAGAGAGAAATATTGGGTCCGAACAATCAGTAACTACCTAAAATTATCCTTGTGGTTGTGAGGTCAGTTTATTATTTTTCTAATTTAGCTCTTGGTGATTGAATTTATAATTTCTTTTTGTGGAACTTGCTGTGGAGTACAGTAGTATACTATTTTCATACAATAATATTGGCATTATAATACTAATGATGTTTTTAATTTTCAGCATTCTTATAGGCTTCTCTTATCAAAGAAGGCGAACTAGATATATCTATTTTGACAACTATAGGTATTTTTTTCTTTTAGTCCTTTTTTTTCACTCATATGATTACTCTATAGTTTTCCATTTGGTTTTTTATAGTTTACATGAAGAAAGTATATATGGAAATTTTTTAAGTTATGATAATTTTTCTATTAATTTCTATTCTTTATATCATCCAAAATTGTTTAACTTTTTATGGAAATAAAAATTAGGTAATGCAAATGGATAAAGAATGGATGAAATTGAATCGAGCGTCGCCTCAATATTTGGAAGGGATTGATCGTTTTCTAGATTTTTCTTTTAGCATGTCACATTCAGATGAACAGTTAGAATCTGAAAGAATGATTAGTTGTCCATGTAATAATTGTACAAACGTGCATTTCAAAAATAGAACTGAAGTTCGCTTTCATTTGTTGAAGAATGGAATTCTACAAAGCTATGTAGTGTGGGATAACCATGGTGAGGTGTTGAATGTCTCTTCATCTGACCATGACACTTCTATTGATCATGATGACATGCTAGAGATGTTAGAAGTTGGTTGTGGTGTGACTAGGATGGATTTTTTTAGAGAATGATGGTAGAAATGAACATAACTTCACCTCGGAAGAACCTACTGGCGAAGCAGCTCGATTCTATCGCCTCTTGAAGGAGTATAAAGAGCATTTGACTTTGGATGGCTCTAGAGTTTCAAAGTTAGGGTATCTTATGAAGTTGCTACATCTTAAATGTATGAACCATTGGAGTGATACCTCCTTTAGTGAAATGTTGAAGCTTAAAAATGGGACATTAGGTTGTAATCTTCCGAATTCCTATGATGAGTGTCGTAGGATCATCCATGATTTAGGCCTAGATTGTATAAAAATTCATGCATGTCCAAATGATTACATCATCTATTGGCGTGAACATGTCGATGCACAAGAATGTCCGCAATGCCATACCTCAAGGTGGAAGATAGATGGAAAAAGGGTTCCCCAAAAAATATTACGATATTTTCCTATAAAGCGTAGATTGAAAAGGTTATTTATGGCAGCTGTGACAGCAAAGGATATGCGTTGGCACAAAGAAGATAGGGTTGATGATGGGATAATGCGACATCCAGCAGACTCTCAAGCATGGAAGTCTTTTGATGAGGAGTTTCCATCATTTACAAAAGATCCTCGTAGTGTGAGACTTGGGTTAGCTACAGATGGTTTCCAACCATTTAATAATTTTGGGGGATCATCTCATATCATTTGGCCGGTCATTTTGGTTCCTTATAATTTACCACCATGGATGTGTATGAAATCTCCTTATCTTATGTTATCTTTGTTGATTGATGGTCCTAATTCACCGGGAATGGATCTTGATGTCTTTTTGCAACCCTTGGTAGAAGAGTTGAAAGAATTATGGGAATTTGGTGTAACCCCCAAATTTACTACTGAAAAATTTCGTTTAAAACCAAAAGGTTTAGCGGAAGCAAAGGATGAAACCGTAAACTCGGGGGTATTACCGCCACACTTAGTACCAGACTAGTTCACTCCTACCATTCCAGTACTAAGTGCTAAGGCTATATCCGATCAACCTTCCGTACAAAGTATCAAAAATGCAAGACAACATTTAAAATAAATCCTTAACAAGAGGTAGGTCAAACAGAAGTTAGAGTACGATTTAGGATTACAACCCCAGAATATGTTTCTCAAAACAGGAATGTAATACAAAATACAGCTAAAAAAAACAAATCCCGAAGGATCAATATCCGGATTGCCTACTCACTCAAGTCAGGCCATCCGCCCCAAAACAGTATCCGATCTTAAACCTGCATAAGAGGTCTGCTCCCCACCATCGATGGATCATCACAGGACCCATTCAACGAAGGTAGTATCAGTACGGGTCCAATACTGAGTAAGTCCCACTACCCTATCTTAGGAGAGATATCATCAAGTGCATATTAAATTCGGGTACAACACGTTGATACAATATCATGCATATTCACAACCCACAGTATAAATCTTACCATACACCTAGAGTAACATATAAAACATACGTAACATCCTATTTAACATATAAGCATGGTATAATCGAGATGTAAAGTGGCTCATACGCCTCAGGTAGGAATAATCCATATTATTAAAACTCAATACGTGGCATACTCACGCAAGCAGCATGTAGCAATACAGATAATAAAAGCTGGTCATAGTCCAAATAGACTTATTCTTTATTCTCATTAATAATATGTTCATTCCACACATATTCTTTAATAATCCATGTAAGTGCAGGAGCCCCACTATTATAGCCAGTAGACCGGAAATCAACACTCAGGGCAGAACGCCTCTGACCACTATTATAGCCGGTGGACCGGAAATAAACACACAGGGCAAAACGCCTCTGACCACTATTCTTACCGGTGGACCGGACTGGCCCCGACTTAAATGGTGTTTCACTTTAAGTACTTAGTATTTTCCCATGGATTACTTCATTCGTATTCATTCAAAGCATTCTTCATTAATCCATGTGAGCGCGGGAGCCCCACTATTATAGCCGGTGGACCGAAAATAAACACACAGGGCAGAACGTCTCTGACCATTATTATAGCCGGTGGACCGGAATCAACACCCAGGGAAAAACGCCTCTGACCACTATTCTAACTAGTGGACAGGACTGGCCCCGACTCACATGGTGTTTCACTGTAAGTACTTAGTATTTTCCCATGGATTACTTCATTCGTATTCATTCAAAGCATTCTTCATTAATCCATGTGAGCGCGGGAGCCCCACTATTATAGCCGGTGGACCGGAATAAACACTCAGGGCAGAACGCCTCTGACCACTATTATAGCCGGTGGACCGGAAATAAACACTCAGGGCAGAACGCCTCTGACTACTATTATAGCCGGTGGACCGGAAATAAACACCCAGGGCAGAACGCTTCTGGCCACTATTCTAACCGGTGGACCGGACTGGGTCGGGCTCATCAGTCTTTCGCTTTACGTAATTAATGTCTTATCCGTGTCTTATTGAATCACATTACACCCTTGACATGCATGCAGTTGATACACTACTTCTTTCCCCTCCAGAGGGACCGTCCCATATTTTGAGACTCGTACCTCTTCTCACACCCGACATCCGTCCCCCGTATACTTAGGCATAGTTGCATATAGTAAGGCACAATCTCCAAGAATATAGGCCACCCCAACACATATGATATCGACTCCGTATGTCCTCATCCCTCTAGGGTTCCTCCTCGGAGACCCTAATCGGACCTATGTGGCCCAACTCTTTCTTACTTACCCAGATGTTACTTTATTCTCTATCTCGCACCTCATTTTTATCACGAAATTCCCCAAATGTATTTTTTTATCTCCCAAGTCCCCGTGTGACCGACAAGACCCTAGTTGGCCCCGACAAACCCTAGCGCTTTACTTCCTGAACAAGTAACCCTCCTCTATCACCCCAAGATCTCTTCTCTCATTTAGAACCCCATACTCATCCTTTATATAAGTGAGTCCTCACTCTCAACCCCTACTTCGTCCCTCCTTGATCATTTTTACCCTTGTACCCTTCAAATTGCTCGTTTCCTCCCGAAACCCTAGTTGGAACCCTTAGACACTCTTACACCGACCCACGTAAAATGTTGCACCCAAGTCTCTAATGGACTCGTAACTTTGACATTATCTTATTTACTTCCTAAATTAACTTTCCTCACGTAAGATTCATCCCCATGCAGACTTTAAATACTCCATGCAGACTCGCCAACACACACTTACTCGCAAAACCCTAATCAGGTCTCTTATGCACCAACGCACGTACTATTTTCATACCAAGTCTCCAATCACTCTAAGACTCTCCAAAACTCTTACTTACAACCCAAATCAACTTTTCCCACGTAAGGATCACGCTCATGGAAGATCTAGTTCCCCCATGAAAACTTCCCAAACGTCCATTTTCCCGTGTTATTTTATTATCATTTCATGCTACCAAAACCCTAGCATGCATGTCCTAGAGGGTCATATCATGTCACAACTTGTAGCACATCCACATTAACACGTAACAAGAGCGATCACAAAGGCATACCTTGAATCCAAACTATGCTACACATAACGGTAAGGTGACAACATGTAAAACACGACATATAATCATACGAGGCATCCAAGGCATACAAGTCATATAACACGTAGGGACCTTAGCCACATCCTTGCGAAATACCCATAAGTAGAGATAAGTCGAGACTTACCTGGATCCGAAGCTAGCTAAGCGAGATAAGAGGGAGAGAGATCACTAGCTCGTGGATCCACGAGAAAGCTTTCCTAGATTCGATAGAAATCAAAAAACTAAATTAGAAACTATTCTATCAATCAATAATTCACATATTTTAATTAAATAAACACAAACAACACAAACGATCTTTCTTAGAAAACGTGTCCAAAACATAGAACTTAAAAGCATAGATTTATTAAGATTTACCGTTAAAACTAAATCAAAACGCATTAATACAAATATCACTTGGGGCATTTCAACTTAATTTGGAAAGCCCGAGAAAGATAATCGATTATAAGTTACTTTATCAAAAATAGCATATTCATTAGGTTTTATAACTAAATAGGTAACTCAATCATTTGCATGGAACCAAATCCAACCGATTAGATTAAAACATAACTTAAATGATTTAAAATCCAAAGACAGGAATCGATTAGATAAGAGACGCATAGCAAAAATCAATTTTATAAAATCATCTCCGAAGATTAGGGTTTTAAAGCCCACGACACAAACTCAAGTAATTCAATTTAATTAATTTAATTTAAAGGCATTAGAAATCAATTAATACCATTTCAACTATTTCTATACATTCAATTTTAGAAAACAGCAATACAAGTAATCGATTTCATAATTTCACTTGAAATTTAGGGTTGTAGGCCCGAAAATACAATTCGTTAAAATTCTATAAATTTCATCAAATTGAATGTTTATAAATGCAATTAAAAGCATTTTATAACATATCAAATAATCAATTGCTCAAAACCAATAAAAGAAATACGCAATTTAGTACAATTAGGGTTTTTGAGCCCAGAACGCAAACCCGATCAATTCTTACCAAAACATATCAATTGACGGTTCGAAAATGTAATTAAACATATTCTAATGTAATTTATATAGTCAATTGAATAAAATAACCCAATTACCCAAATCAATTTAAACCCGCGGGAGTTTTGACCTAAAAATCCAATTCCAATCAAATACGCACAATTTTCCCAAATCGACACTTCCAATATAAAATTAAATACATTTTAAACGATATTATAAAATCAATTGAGCGGGACGGCTCAATTATACGACCCAATTTCATTACACCCAAAATTTGACCTAGGAATTAAATTCCGATAAAACCTGCATAAATTTCTCAAATTGATGGTTCCAAAATGAAATTGGATACATTTTAAAACATATTGTATAATCAATTTGTACGAAATCGCAAAAACGGACGGATTCGAAAAATTCGGGCATAACCCGGCCAAGAATCCAATTTTTCCAAAATCTCAACACAACCACACAATTAACCTATCCAAATCAATCTTACAGCACATATATACATAAACAAACAATCAATTTAGCTTTTTATAAGCTAATCCATACCCAATTAATCAAAACAAGGGTTAGGGTTTTTCAGAAATTATACTGAACGAAGCTAACAAATGAAGGCAGGTGAAGGCCGGGAAAGATGTGCCGGAGGTCGAGGATGGCTCGCCGATCGTCACCCGATCGTCACCCTAGGAATTAAATTCCGATAAAACCTGCTACGGTTGTTGCTGCACACTTTGGTGGCTGTTGTTGTGGCACCTCCGGTGGCGGTCGACCGGTGGGGTGGCTGGAGCAGGAAGGAGCTGGGGAGAAGAGGCTATGAGGGAGCTCGGCTAAGGGTTAGGGTTGCGGGGCATGAATAGGGAACGAGAAGAGAGAAAGAAAAAGAAGAGAGGGGGTCGGGTACCGACGGGGAAATGGGAAAACAGAAGAGAAGAGGAAAAGAGAAAGGAAGGGGGCACCGGCTGGGTTGCAGGTTAGGTTTTTTTTTTTTACAAAAACAAGTATCAAATAAAATATTAAAAGCTTAAAAATTAATATTGGAAGATTTTATCTAAAATTTATTAAATAAAAATATTTCGAAACGATCCAAACACTTAAAATAAATAAAAGAACTATATACAGAATTTTAGAAACATTTTCGAAAGAATTAACCCACGAACATAAAAATTTATATTATTTACGGAAATACATTATAAGACCCCGAAAAATTATTTAAAACATATACTAAAATATTTAATTCAAATTCAAATAAACCAAAACTAATTTAAATAATTTCCGAAATCGGTTTTTCGTAAACCAAAAAGCATAAAACGAAAGAGAATTAATTCCAGAAAGAATTTCATAAATAAACTCCGAAATCTTTTTTTTTAATTTAAAACTTCCCAAATATTAAATATTTCCGAAAACGAATAAATTTAAAGTCGGAAATATTTTCTACGGATAAAATCATTAAAATAAATTTAACTATTTAAATAGAAATTCTATAATTTCAATAATATATTTAGTTAACGAAATATAACTCCAAAAATAAGGTCATAATCACACGACGAAGTTATAATTGAAAATGAATCTAAAATATTAAAAATTAAAATATGAGAAAGAATGGGAATACATATTTTTAACCGAAAATCGAAATTAAAAAAATATAATAAAATCATGGTCGTGAACGAATTTGTCTAAAATGGTTCACAACGGCAACGATTACTTAAATTAAAATATGAATTCAAAATCATCGATAAATCCATAAAACAAATCAAAATTAAAATAATAATTATTTTTTTTACATCAGATTACGCTAATTAAATCATTAAGCTTAATAAAATTAGGTTTCAAAAATACGGGGTATTACAGTTGGTGCTGACACATATGATGCCCATACTAAACAAACTTTGTTATGCGTGCATCAGTGCTATGGACTGTTAGTGATTTTCCAGCTTATGCAGACCTGTCTGGTTGGAGCACTGGTGGAGTTTTTGCTTGTCCATGTTGTCATAGGGAAGCTGGATCGTGTTCAATAACAGATAAGATATGTTACATGAGGCATAGATGGAGAAAATTACCTAATGCCTTTGACAAAACAAAGGAAAAGGGTACAATTCCTATCCCATTATTTGGTTATGATGTTTTGAGGCAGTATAGTCAGTTTATCCAGGTACCATTTGGAAAGACAGGTACAAAGAGAAAGTGGGATAATACAAATAGCTTATATGGTTGGAGGAAGAAGAGCATATTTTTTGAGTTACCTTATTGGCACAAGCTAAAATTACGTCATAACTTAGATCTGATGCACATTGAAAAAAATATTTCTGAGAATATTATAGGGACATTGATGGATATCAAAGATAAGACTAAGGATAACTTGAAGGCTTGATTAGATTTAGTGTCCATGGGTATAAGGGAAGATCTTCATCCAGTTGTTGAAGAGGATAGAGTAAGAGTGCCTATAGCATGCTATACATTGAGGGGTGATGAAAAAACAGCATTTTGTGAGATGTTTCAAAAGTTGAAGACTCCTGATGGCTATTGTTCAAATCTCTCCCGTTGTGTGAAAGATAATGGCCAGAAGATCTCCTGTATGAAGAGTCATGATCATCACATCTTTATTGAGCAACTTCTTCCTATTGCTACTCGTGGGCTCCTTCCCAAACATGTTTACGAACCATTAATTGAATTGAGTTCCTTCTTCAGGAAATTGTGTCAAAGAACTTGAGCATGAAGGATTTGGATGCTCTTGAAAGTCAAATCCCTTACACATTGTGTAAATTAGAAATGGTCTTTCCACCATCCTTCTTCACTTGTATGGTGCACTTAGTCATTCATTTGGTAGAAGAGGCGAAGATTGCTGGGCCAGTGAGATATCGTTGGATGTATCCAATAGAGAGGTACTTTTTAAATTACAAGTTTTACATTCATTTACTTTTATACTTAAATAACCTAGTTCTGCATTTAACTTTGTATCAAAATTTATGTTATTAGGTATATGCGTACCTTGAAATCCAATGTTCAAAACAAGGCACGCCCTGAAGGATCAATTGTAATGGGTTATTTAGCAAATGAATGCCTTAAATTTTGTTATAGGTATATAGATGACATGAATACTATGTTTAATCATAGAAGTCGAAATGATGAAGTTGGTAATGATGACAAAAGAAATCAAATAGACATTTTTAAACGTATTGGGCGTCCATTGGGAAAGCCTATCCTTCAAGAACTTGGGTTCAAGGAGTTTGATCAAGCTCACTTATATGTCCTCTATAATTGTGATGAGCTTCAAGAATTTGTAAGTCAATTGTTATTCTAAAATTCATAAGTTTATTTATCATATATGTAGATTAAGGTTATATATGTAAATTCCTAAAACTTTCAATTTTATCTTCCATGCTAGGATGCACAAAGAAGAACTAGTGATTGAAAATCCAAATCCTAGGAATGTAGAGAGTAGACATAAGACTCAATTTGTAGATTGGGTTTATAATCGTGTATGTCATCTCTCCTTAATTTCTATGATGTGATAAAATCTTACCTATGATGTGTAAATGTATTCATATTTCCTTCATTGATTAATAGGTGGAGAAACTATATAATGAAGGATCAGTTGATGAAAGTTTGTATCACTTGGTGTGTCGTCTGTTACGCACCACAAGGCGCTATAGTGGGCTTATCGCTAATGGGTTTAGATTTCATACACTTGATCGAGAAGTAGATAAGAAATGACAAAATAGCGGTGTTATGGTGTAAGGAGATGGTCATTCAAATGACTTATATTATGGTGTAATAAGAGATGTTTATGAGTTGCAATATCCCGGTGAAAATCATGTTGTTGTTTTAAAGTGTAATTGGTATGACATGCAGCATGAAGGTAGAGGATATAAAGTAGATGAATATGGCATAACTAGCATACATAGAGGCTTTTCATTAAAAACATATGAGCCTTTTGTATTAGAATCACAAGTGGAGCATGTCTTTTATGTTCAAGATCCAAGACATGATGATTGGAATGTTGTGATTAAGATAGAGCCTCGAGACTTGTGTAGCATGCCGGAAGGGGAAGAAGAGCGAGTACTAGATCAAAGTGATGATGAAGTTGTGCAAGAAAGAGAGATTCAGGGTTCTAATTATGTTTTGCAATCCATAAGACATATGGAAAATGTTTCTTTAGAAACTAAACATTTCAAAGTAGAACGAGGAGAAAAAGTCGTCAAATGGGTAACAAGTAAAATGAAGAGCATAAGTCAACGAAGGGAAGGATGTCAGGGGAAGCGAAAGAAGAGAAAGAAGAAAAACTCAGATTTGGATGATTTTATTGTCGCTAATGACGTTGAGGACTAAGATGTGAATATTTTGTAACTTTTTTCTAAGTATTTATTTGTGTGTAGACATTGAATATATAAAATATTTTATTCCTTTTTTAGTTATTATATGAAATTTTAATTACTTTTTTCATAGAGTCATGATTCTAGCATATTATAAATGTTTATTTATTTCAAATTTTATGTAGTGTTCTTTGTAATGTGAAATCTAATTACTTTGTTTTAGCTTGCACATATGTCAGGGCAAGATCGACCAAAGAATATAGGTAATAACATTGTAAACGGAGGTGTTGGTGGTCGCAGAGGGAAAGGTATTATTCTTTTACCTAGTTTGGATGTTATTATAATGTATTCTAATTAATTAACAATATTTTTTCTTTCTTCCATGATAAAACTCAGCTGACATACAAACATCCGCCATCACGAGGAGTGTCTCTAAACTAGCACATCAACATAATTGCAAACACTTGCCACCACCAGGTACTTAAAATGCTACCCAATTTTGAGTTATACTTAAATTTGTAATATGGGAACCTATTATTTTCATAATCTGCTTCTTTCTCCATTTGTAGTAGAGTTTTAAACTTAGCTTCACCCTAGTTAGAAGAGTTTTATTCTTGGTGACAGTATACCATACATAGGTTTATGTTATGGTACCTGATCAGAATGTGGCTGCTAAAGTAGTGCCATTTGAAAAAGTATATCAATGTGGCTGATTCTTTCATATCTGCTGGGATTTAGGATGTCAGACAAACAGTTATTTAGCAATTATTTTCTCTGCAAATATATGTACTGGTTTGTGGAATAAGAAAGATATGAAAATTCTTATAAAAATATTTAGCAGCCCTTATTTTTTTTATTGTAGAGGCCCTATTTAAGATTAATATTAATAAAGCTTGATACAAACTAATAAAAATATTATAGAATAAGATTAAATGAGTATTACTTATATTTTTAAAAAAGGGTAAAACTGAAGAAATAACCTAATAATAATTATGCCATTGACAGGGTTCTGAGAGGTTTAGATGAATGTCACCTCACCTGTACTAGCTAGTGAGCTAGGAAGCAGGTCATTTCAGCCACATTATACATTATGAAATAACCTAATAAATGAATGTATGTCCTCTAAAAGTAATATAGGCTGACTTTGTCAAATTTGAGTTTTATTCTTGGGGAATGGAATTGTTGATTATTGGCTATTTGGTTTTCCACACAACAGTATGAGAAGTTGTAAAGAATATATTTGGTAATTTATTTTCTTCCTATGGAATTTTCCAAGAACCAGACAGGGCTCAAGTGTTCTTTCTATTTTTTCTACAAACATATGTAGTGTTCTCTGTGGATTTTGCTCTTCATCATCAGCTACCTCTGGCTCATTCACTTCTACTGGTGTATCATCACTAACACTGTCAATTATAGTTCTGATCTAGTAGTGTGAACACTACTACTGTCCCAGTCCCACATTTCTGATTCTTTCACAATCACATCTCTGAAAAATTCAATCTTATTAGATTGTAGATTATACAGTTTATAGGCTCCAGTAGGGTGATATCCTACTAGAATCACCCAAAAAAGAGAGCACAATAAGTAAAGAAAAAAAATTCACATCATTATCAAGTTAAAACTGAAGTACTAATTAAAAAATGACAAGGACAGACCTGCATTATATAAACCATGTCTGATGTAAGAGAAAGCCCTTCAAGCTTTAGTTGAGATATGTATGCCGGCAGCAAAACATTTATCTTTGCACTAGGCTCCTCCAAGCTTTACTTAATAGGGATTGGAACACGTTCCAGAAGTTTAGACAATTCCATATTCTCATCTTGCCTCACAGTAACATATTTGAATTCTTCACTCAGGGAAAACAACCGGCAAAGGTCAATATCACCCATCGTTGGCTTTAAGTGTTCATTATAAGTGGATATAGTTCCATGTGTTATGTAGTAGTAACTTGCAATATGACCCAAGTCCGTCACTTGGAAATACCCACTCTTTGTATCGTACTTAACCAAATTATTTTTGTCCAAAATAGTTGCAGCCGAATGAACCTGAAAGAATATAGCCCCCAAATAAGCTTGAGCTAGACAAGAAAGATTTAACATTTCAATTCATAATATCCCAAAATCAACAAATGACATAATAGCACTTCAAGAAAAGCAAAAAAAGTAAATGATGGTGTAACAGAAAACAATAGTGTCCAAGTCAGTGCTCGGTAGCACCAAAGTGATTTCAACACTCTATAGCAATAAAATAAACCAAAACACAAAATGAATATATGAGACCCACAACATACTGCAACAGATAAGAACCATACCGAGAGTTGGAATAGTGTCATCAGTAATGTTAACAATAACAATGAGGAAGTTTATTGACTGTCAGATATCCACAACATTTAAATAATGAGAAAAATCATATCCAGTCTAGCTCGACCAAAATTCAAATCATATCAACGATATAATGCTGCTCCCACCCAATCAGTCAACAATCATCCTCTTCTACAGCCATAGTGGCCAAAGAACAACGTGCATGAGGAATTGGCAAGGGAATACATGATTTCAGTTCTTATTGTTTCGTTGCTTAAAATTATACATGGAATTGGAACCACAATAAAGCAGCTGATTTAATCCCCCTCCCCCGGGCAGGGGGCCACGCCCACGGGAGTGGAGATTGAGCCTTTTTTCCTATAGCAATCATCTGAGGAAAAATTAAGGAAAAAAAGAAGTAGAAAGCATAGTTGAATGTTGCAGCACTGCCATCCATATCCAATCAGTGGGTGGCACCACCACAACCGGAGCATCGTAATGATATCCACTAAAAAAACCAACTTAATTTCTACACTGTATGCCTCCCTCTGTTTATTTTCTTCTTTCAGCCATATCATTGTGCTGAGTAGTGTATCTTATGTGAGTTTTGTTTTCCAAAAAATTATTGTATTTAAATTTGTGTTTTGTCCCATGCACTAACTCCAAGCTTTAGACTAAAGACACTCAGACTCTCCAAACCCTGCCATTAGCATGATTCTTACTGGATTGTTGTTGTTGTTGTGTGTGTTTTAATGAATATTTACTGAAACCAACAATGGAGTAAACTCTGTCATTAGCATGATTCTCCAACCTTTATATTGAGTAAAGTCTGTCAATTCCTTTCAGTAAACCAGTAATGGAGATCTTCCATGCTTATCTTAGGCTGTAGATTATAGTCAAAGTAGTTCTTATTATTACCCACAAATTATATCTATATATTGTATATCAGCAGCTTATGCAACTGAATCAACTCCGTCATCTATCTATATGGTATCAAGAGCTCAGTTTTTGATCCAATTATATTTTTTTTCAGCTTCCTGCTACCTTCCTCTCTCATCTAATGGCCAGCAATAATACCATTCCCAATGATGTCTATCCAAGGTCCCCATTAATCATTGTTTCTCTTCCAAACATAATCAAACTCAACTTCTATCACTGATTTTGTGAATTCTATCAAGGCGTGCACTGATCAATTGGCTCTCTTAGGCCATTCTATGAAACCTGAAGATATTACTAACAAGGTTCTTGAAAGTTTAGACTCCAATTACCAGGAAATAATTGAAGTTGTCAATGCAAGAGATGATCCCATCTCCTTTCCTGGTCTTATGGAAAAATTAATTCTACGAGAGCTTGTCATCAAGTCCCAACCAATCCTAAGCTCCATGCCTGCCACTGCCCATGCCACAACCACCCACCCACATGTAATACCCCAAAATTTTTGAAAACCTATATTTTAATAAATTACTTTTATTTAGAATAAAATTGCTTTAAGATTATTTATTTTAATTATTTTATAGATTTTAGAGTATGTAAATTTGGATAAAAGTATTTAATAAATTAAAAATAAATATTTTGCTATTTATCATATTATTTTATTTAAATAATTTTCCAAAACTAATATTTTACCAACTTTATCCTTTTTAAACTAAAATATTAGATTATAATAAATTAAATTATTAAATTAAATAATTTATCAAGAATATTATATTTTATGATTTTATAAATTAAATTAAATTACTTTTCCTATTTTTCCATTTCCTCTTTTTCCTTTTTTTTCCTCCTTCTCCTTTTCTTTTTCTTTTTCCTTTTCCCTCGGGCTGCCTCGCCAGGCCAGCCCTCCCCCGCGCATTTGGGCCAGGTCCGTTTTCCCCATCCCTTTCTCCTCCTCGCGCGCCCGTCTCCCCAGCCCGCCTCCTTCCTTTATTTTTTCCCCTGGACCGGCCGGCTCCCTCCTTTCCTGCGCCGGTCCAGCCGCCCCCAGTCTCCTTCTTCCCTTCTTCTTCTCCCACGCCGACCTGCTCCCGTCCTCCATGCACGCCCGACCACTGCCGTTGCCTGCCACCAGACCTGCCCCTGCTACTCCCTCTCTCTACCCCGTCCTTTTCTTTCCTATTTCGAGCCAAACTAACCCCCTGCACCCTCCATTTCCCGCCTGAATTCTTTCCTTCTTCTTCCCTATCTTCCCCTGCCAACCGACAGCCCTGCCACCACACCGCAGCACCGATCGGCTGCCTGCTCCCCCTGCCTCACCCTCTTATTTTTCTTACCCTCACCAGCCCTTCATTCCCACATTTTTCGAGCCTAATCTCCCTTCCCGAGCTCCCTCTTATCTCCTTCCTTCTCCCTCCATTTTTTCCCCGTTTTCTTCTCACCGCCGCCCGCCGCCGCTTGAACCACCAAGCCCAACCCCTGCGCCGCCTTCTGCCACCGCCTACTACCACCCTGCACCACCATGTAGCCCCTTCGAGCCCTACACTTCCTCCCTTCTCCTCCTCTTCCTTTTTCTCCCCAGTTTTTCCCCTTACCGCCGAGCCACCTGCAACGGCCTCTACCATCGCCGTCCGGCAACCTCTGCCGCCACCCAACCCACCGTTCGACACCCTGAAACCCCTCTACAACCGCCATGCATTAGTTAGCCAAAAACAGCCCTTTAACCCCTCCATTTTTCCCTCTCCTTTTCCTTCCTTCTCAGCCCCTCCCCCTCGACCCTTCTCGGCAACGTACTTCGCCGCCTTGCCACCGCCTTAAGCCGCCGTGAAACCACCCTTAGCCTCCACCTACACCCCCTCTACACTTCTGCACCATTCCCCTGCCTTAGAACCTCCCCTAACCACCTTCTTTTCTAGCCTAAAGACCCTAACCCAAAAATGATAAATCTTGCTTCCTTCACCCCTCTTTGAGCCTTTTCCCTTCTCTTTTATGCATGAAACTCACGCTGCTCATGCAGCGTGAGCTCCCCTTCATTTTAAAAAAAATTATTTGGCTAATTTTTAAGGTATAATGGTATTTTATGTTAAGTGTTTTATTAATTAAAATTTATAAAGTTTTATACTTGGATTCTTATTTCTAACATAAATATGATGGATATTATTTTTAGGTGTTGAGTTGCTAATTATTCTTGGTAAGATTTGATATTTTGCGGGATTAAGGTAACCGTTAATCCTCCCTTAAATATATGGAAAAACGTATGCTAGCACATTAAGGGTTTAGTATGATTTTATGCATGTTTTGTGTGCTTAGCATGATATGTATATGGTTTCTTATATTGTTTGATAAAAAGGAAAAGCATGATGACTTTTGTGCCATATGTAGGTATGTTAATTAAGGAAGGAGTTTGATTATTGATGGAAATGTTAAATGCTTGTTTATGATGTATCATGTTGCTAATGCATGAATAATGTTATTGTCTAAGGGTATTTTAGTAATTATGCTTATGAGGTATGTGAATCAATGTATGTAGTTGCTAATGAGTATTATGTAGAATAATGACAAGTTGGTGGACTTAGATGATAAAAATGAAGTATTAATATCATTATTTTATGTAGTGTTAGTAAATTCATAAAAATGGTGAATAGAGGGGTTGAATGGAAATTTTATAAGTGAAAAGGGTATTTCGGTAATTTTTGAGATAAAAGAATAATATGGTAATTTTATGACTAAATGGTCAAATGATAATTTTATAAGTAAGTGGTAAGAATGGTAATTTTGGAAGTAGGGGTAAAATAGTAATTTTGGATGAAGGAGGGCATTATGGTAATTTTTCAAGTAAAAGGGCATTATGGTAATTTTGGAGGTAGAGGGGCAAAATCGTAATTTCATAAGTAAAGGGTAATATGGTAAATTTTATAAGTGAATGGTGAAGTGGTAATTTATAAGTAAAGGGGTAATATGGTAATTTGGAAAAGAAGGGAAAAATGGTAATTATGTAAGGAAAGATAAAGATGGTAATCTTGGATGTAAAGGGGTAAAATAGTAATTTGTAAAGTAAAAGATGTATGGTGGTAATTTTCATAAATAAAAGGATATTATGGTAAAATTGGATGTAAGGGGTAAAATGGTAATTTTGTAAATAAAAGGATATTATGGTAAACTTGGGAGTAAGGGGTAACGTGGTAATTATGATAATGACGAAAGGTAATGTAGCAATTAAATTATGATTGTAGAAGGGCAATTGGATAAGTATGATGCTATAGAAGGGTAATTTGGTAAATTAACCAATTAAAGGGCATTATGGTAATTTTAAATATGGAGAAGGGTAAAATTGGTAATTATAATTATGAAGAAGGGTAAATTAATTATGAGGAAGGTTAATTTGGAATTTATGATAATTGAAAAGGGTAAATGATAATTAAAATAATTGAGAGAGGTAAAATGGTAATTATGATAAAGGAGAAGGGCGATTTGGTAATCTAACCATCCAAATGGGAAATATGATAAGTGTAGCAATTATGAGGAGTGAATGGTGATCTAAAAAGCGTAGGGGATAATTTAGTAATCTAAATTAGACAAGGGATAATCTAGTAATTATGTAACCTAAAGGGTAATATGGTAATTTGGGCGAGTAAGGAATGGATACTTAACAATTATATAAGTAAAGGGTAAATGAGTAATTTGTACCTAACATGTCTTTGAGATTGTGGAACATTAATATGAATCAAATAATGCCGATTAGCCAAGTAAGAGTATTTGATAATTAGTATGGCCTTAATGATTTCTCTGTGAATTTCTGGATAGTCATCTGAATAAGAAATGATTAATGATATCATAATGATTAAAAGCAAATAAGTATCGGATTATCGTGCTTTTCGTGATCACCCTGATTAAGACATTATTACTTAAAGTGAAAGACCTCGAGATCGGGAATGGTGACTCCTTAGGGGTCGCTACCCTAAGGACGTGGTTTAGTCCACGATTATTCTGGTATTTGCTGGTGTGTCTTTGTGCCCCAGCCAGGCCCTATATCTTACTCTTCCTAACTCTACGAACCTAGTTAGGGGGTATTCATACTTACGGATTAGGTGTCCTTGTCGGTAGGGTACTGAGTTAGCTTTATACACCAGTACGACCAGGGTACCTTTGCGTCCTTGGGTTCATGGTTGAAGGGTACTGAGTAGCTGATATGCACCGCTACGACCGGTGTACCTTTGTGTCCCGGGTTATCGATCTCCCATTCGAGGAAAATAAATATGATTGATGTGCTGATTAAATAAAGGAAAGATACTATTATTGAAAGTGGAATATTAATGAGCCGAGCCCAGATGATTATGATATTGAGTACCGGTACACCGGTTATAATAGTGGCCAGGAGCGTTGTGCCCTAGATGATGAGTTATATGTATCCCGGTCCACCGGTTATAATAGTGGCCAAGAGCGTTGTGCCCTGGATGATGATTCTTTATATATCCCGGTCCACCGGTTATAATAGTGGCCAGGAGCGTTGTGCCCTGGATGATGAGTTATCTGTATTCCGGTCCACCGGCAATAATAGTGGGGGTCCCGAGCTCAATAAAATCAGTTATGTATGTGAATAAGATTATGGAAAAATACTAATCACTTATAGTGGAACACCATGTGAGTCGGGGCCAGACCGGTCCACCGGCAAATGATAGTGGTCAGGTGCGTTCTGCCCTGTGTGTTTATCTTCCGGTCCACCGGCAATAATAGTGGTCAGAGGCGTTCTGCCCTGAGTGTATACTTTCTGGTCCACCGGCTATAATAGTGGGGTTCCCGCACTCACATGGATATAAAATATGATATTGATTGAATGATGATGGAATAATGGCTTAAGGCCAGAATATACTGATCTTACACTATGACATGGCTTAAGGCCCAAAGATATCGATCGTGAATTATAACTTGTGTTACGTGTTATTGTTACGTATACACCTCTCATTATTTATGTGCGTGACTTGCATTATGTGCCGTATGCGGGCCTGTCTTTAAGTGTGGTATTAAAGGGTTACTCAGTACCGTAGTACTGAAGGGATTCCCTTTATGGGGCCCCTGCCTATTCAATGGGCAGTGCCCTTGCAGGTATTTTCAGGTGCTACTCAAGTGGGTTACGGGAAGGAGAGTAAGGAATTTTCCGGTATCATGGCTTTTTCTCTTTCTCATTTAAATTATTGGGTTTAAATGTTAACGTTGTTAAAGTAACCACCATTGGTTGATTTTATTCCTAAAAACGATTTGATGCGCTACTCTGATTTAAATATGTTGAAGTTCTTGCAATTTACTCTGATTTATGCATGTTGAATGTCTTTCGAATTGTATTTCATTTTCTTAGCCTTAGCACTTGGTACTGGAACGGTATGAGTGAACCGGTCCGGTACTAAGTGTGGCGGTAATACTCCCAAAGTTCACGTTTTATTTATCTGCTTCCGCTAATCTTCCTTTTAATTAATGAAATTTTTCAGTAGTGAATTTTGGGGGTGTTA
Source organism: Tamarix chinensis (assembly GCA_030549775.1). Taxonomy (NCBI): domain Eukaryota; kingdom Viridiplantae; phylum Streptophyta; class Magnoliopsida; order Caryophyllales; family Tamaricaceae; genus Tamarix; species Tamarix chinensis. Next base: position 36,644,525 of record CM060171.1, read on the forward strand.
CACCACATTACTACCAACCCACCTACACCCACAACTCTTCATCCTCAAAATCCAACCAGCCTTCAAAACCTCCAAACCAAAATACCAACCAACCTCCTGCAATAGATAACCATAAAAGTTATGGTGTGTTGAAGAAAAAAAACTCACCTTTAACTCCATTGTGCAGAATCTGAAAGTATGATTGGTCTGAAAGAGAGGGAATGAGTTCTGCTCCTTTCTCTATTTTTAGCAGAGTTACTGAGAGTATATTTTCTATTTCTGTAAGTATGCTGATAAAGTGATGAGTTACTGAGAGTGCTATCATAGTGAGAGTATATTAGAGGTAAGGACAGAGATTAGGAGATAGGTAGAAATTGGATTGTATAGGGAGGAACCAGATCTATTTTTCTTTGAAATCTCAATGCTCAGCACTCTCTTCCTCCTATTTTTCTGATCTATTTTATTGTTTTAGCTTTGAGTGCATTTGTGTTGTAATTCCCATCATCAGTTTAATTGCTTAATATGACCACCAAAGCAAGTTATGACATTGTAAATTTTAGCTGATATAACAAATAGAACATACAAGATAATAATTGAAGTTGTCAATGCAATTAATTTCTTCACAATCCTTGTTACAAATTTAAAACTTACAGCCCAAATTCAAGTTTTCAAACCCTTTCGAATTGTAACTTGTGAAACAGCAATATATAATTGGTCATGAGTGAAACAACTTTGTTTAACAGAAATTATATTGAGCAAACTTAAAAGGCAGCCTAGAATTAGATGGCCTTGGTTATATTTTCACTTATTCTTATGCTGAAATTAAAGTTCCACTGCAGTCCCATAAACAAAACATAATGATAGAAGCTAGACTCAGATTCTCTAAGAAGGGAAGTAATAAGAGTTATGGGCTTTTAATAAAATAAAAAGTTCTACTCATGTCAATGCATAATCTGCTTCTTCCTCCATTTTTAGCAGAGTTTTAAACTTAGCTTCACCCTACTTAGCAGAGTTTTATTCTTTGTGACAGTATACCCTACTTAGCTTCAGCCCTTCTTTTTTTTATTGCAGAGGCCCTGTTTAAGATTAATAAAGCTTGATACAAACTAATAATAATAATATAGAACAATTTGAGCTATAAAACAAACTAAGAGTTCCAAAACGTGAGAGCAAGGGTAAAGACCAGAATAGATAATGGTAATCAATGTTATTAATGTTGTATCAATATTCCTCTCAGGTAAAAGATAAGCATTGAGACTTTGAGATTATTTCACTACATCAAAAACAAATAATCAATCCCTAATGTTGATTATTTTTTTCTTTTCTGCAAAATATAAATATGAAAAAGTTCACCGCTAAATATAAACTCTATTTCACTACATCAAAAGGAAAAGCTACAATAGATAACCATACAAGTTCTGGCAAGTGTAGAACAAAAAAAACTCACCTTTAACTCCATTATCTGAAACTATAACTGGTTTGAAAGAGAGGGAATGAGGGCATATTGGTGTGAATAACATGCAAGGAACATTTGGATGCACCTAGATTCAGTTATATGTTAGATATATCATTTGTATTCTTTTCCTTATTTTTCTTTCCTTCTCATTTTCCTTTCCTTCTTACTTTTCTCAAATCAAACACAGCATAATGCTAGTATATCAAACACCCTATGTCAAATCTAAACTAACCCATCAATTTAATAAGATCCATAAGCCATTAATCAAATAAACATCCATCTGATTGTACCCCACCCACAAAAAAAAAACAAAGTAAAAGTAAGAATAATAAGATAGAAAACAAAAACAAATAATCAATCCCTAATGCTGATTATTTTTTCTTTTCTACAAAACATAAATATGAAGAAAGTTCACAGCAAAATATAAACTCTATTTCAATACATCAAAAGGAAAAGTTGCAATACATAAGCATCCAAGTTTTGGCAAGTGTAGAACAAAAAAAACTCACCTTTAACTCCATTATCTGAAACTATAACTGGTTTGAAAGAGAGGGAATGAGGGCAGATTGGTGTGAATAACATGCAAGGAATATTTGGATGCACCTAGATTCAGTTATATGTTAGATATATCATTTGTATTCTTTTCTTTAGTTTTCTTTAAAATTCATTTTCCTTTCCTTCTTACTTTTCTCAAATCAAATACAGCATAATGCTGGTATATCAAACACCCTGGTTGAGTTTGGTTTTATGATGTAGCATAATTCCTTGCTTTATTAAAAAATGTTCTATACCACAGAAGTAGTAGTTCTGCTCATGTCAATGCATAATCTGCTTATTTCTCCATTTTTAGCAGAGTTTTAACCTTAGCTTCACCCTACTTAGCACAGTTTTATTCTCTGTGACTGAATACCTGGTTGTTCTTATTCCACAACACTGAAAATCAATACAACTCCTCATTCTCTTTATTGTCCCATTTAAATTCCTAAGCATTTTCTATTCTGTGGGGAAGATCAGGGTTATTAATCGCAGGTTCCATTAGATAGTCAGACCACTGAAAAAGGAAAATAAAACAAATAGAATCATCTAAAATTGGTTTGGCCAAAATAAATGAAAACAATCAGCCAACACATTTGTAACTCATTTGCAGGCATTTGTATTTGCTATTCATTGCATATTACACCATTTTAGGGACAAAATTTATATTAAGTTATTTAGAGTAAGAAGAAAGAAAAATGAAAATATACCAAACATCTAATATCACAAAACAATCACCTCATCCTAAATGAATTGATTTCATGTTGACAATACAGTATTTTGAATTTTTCATTGATAAGCTACTATCATTATTCTCCACCAACTTGCTTTCTTACAAAGTCTTGATGAGATGATCATTTATATTTTTATTGAGATGATCATTGAGAATACATATACTTAATCTACATTTAGCATGTGTTTAATTTTTATTTATCAGATAACATTAACTACCCATTCAAATTCCAATAACAAGATGGCAGCACACATCCACTGCCTTGTAGAGGGGAATCTTTGCCTGTTTACTCAAGAAATATCTTGTTCCTAAAACAGCATTATTATTATTATTATTATTATTATTATTATTATTATTATTATTATTATTATTATTATTATTATTATTATTATTATTATTTTGTGTGTGTGTACACACATATGTATATAATATATAGATGTCACAAATCAAACCCAAGAAGGCCAGAATATACCTCATCAACCAGTGACATTGGTTTTGATGCAGTGTCTATCTTTAACTCATTTTTAAGCTAAAATAAAAATTCCACTATAGTCCCATAAACAAAACATAATGATAGAAGACTCAGCTTCTCCAAGAAGGGAAGTAATAAGAGCAAACCAATTTGAATAGGACGGGAACACAAATACCAACCAAGTACACCATCAGAAAGTAGCAAAGAAAATTAGAATGCAAGGAAATATGATGGATCATCACTAACCTTTTGCTTCTTTAACTTGGCTAAGAATATAATCCCTTTCTTGTAGATCAATAAGTAGTTGTTGGGCTTTTGCCAGTGCTGTAATCAACAGGATCGGTGGTAAGATTGAAGTGAAAATTTTCAACCTAGTTATTATGTCCATGAGTATTCAAAAACGCCAAATAAGTAGTCAGGAGATATGCATGTCAAGGAACGCCAGGAATTTATAAATAAAAAAAAGTCAAGGAATGGCTTTTAGACTAGCAAGTACTTCAGTAAAATTTATGGGTTGTTATTGTTTCATTTGCCTACGTTTTACCTATGATTATCTTTGTTTTTACAGACCCAAATTTTCCCCAAATAAAAAACTCTCTAGTAACCTAAAAAAAAAGAAAAATGTCAATCAATAAAAAGCATAGCAGGGAATCAGGAGTCCACATTTCATTTGACATCAAGCAGCACAACACATCCTTTAATTCTCTCGTTCATCAACAGTGGTCTAGGGAAAAGAGAAAAATGATGATTTATCTATGCACATGGATCCCAAAAACAATAAGTAGCATTATAAATTCTCTATTTCCCTGTATTTGTGTAGGGTATAATCCCAAGCTCTGTTATGATTCAAAACAATCATTGTTTTGTGCTTAGTCTTGAGTAGTAGATACTTATATTTTGCTGTGTAGAGGATTACTCATTGATTTGCTCATATGTCACACACGGATTTAAAAGATTCCTCATAAATTATGTAAAATGGATGCTCTTGTATCAATATTCCTCTCAGGTAAAAGATAAGCATTGAGACTTTGAGATTATTTCACTACATCAAAAACAAATAATCAATCCCTAATGTTGATTATTTTTTTTTTCTTTTCTGCAAAATATAAATATGAAGAAAGTTCACAACAAAATATAAACTACCCTATTATCTGATTCTTATCTGGAATTTTCCAGTTCATAAAGTGGGGCACTGGCATATAATAGCATATCTGATTTATACAACCATGTATATATCTGTATTTGGATATGGAAGAGGTAATTTTAGATGGGTCTTCTTTATGCTTGGTCTTGCTTATTAAATGGTTCACTTCTGCCCATTTGATTATTGTTTAACTCTACCAGATCAATGATTTTAAATGTACCTTTTTTTTATCAATGACTTTGTTCATAATGAAGGTAAGTGCATAGGAGCTAGAAAAAATGGCAGCGCGAGAAGTAGGAAAAAGTTAAACTATGTTTCCAATGGATGTTGTGGATGCTGTTGGTTCTAATAATCATAGTCCTGGTCAAGAAGAAAATCAAAATATTGATTTAACTATTATGCCTTCGAATGAGCCAGGTAAATTCTCAATACATACTTAAAATCACAAATGTATGTGTTATGGCCTATCAATTTGCTTGTAACTCTATTTTCTTGGTTCTATGATATGTTTATATGACTAATAAGGTGGAAGCAAAAGGAATGCAACACGGAAGTTTGTTGATAGAGTTGAGATGACATTGACTGTGCATGAGGTTGCTGATCCAATGCCAAGAGAAACAAATGAATCTAACAATACTCTACCTCGAATAAGAACTCAATATATGCATGAAAATATATCTACAAGAAATGTGACCCCGAAAAATGATGGCAATAGTAGTCAAGGTACAGTAATTTTTATTAATCATGTTTGTATATACATTTTCTATTCTTTTAAACTCCTATGATGTATAGATTGGCTAAGCGTTGATTTTATTATCTTATTTTTATTCTTGTAATAGAATCAACTTCTAATGCTAAAAGGAAAAGGGGGCAGAGAGGCAAATATAAATCTTATGTGATCGAGAAGAAGACATTAGGTGGTACTGCAAATCTAGTCGTTGATATACCTGACTATGTTCTCCAAGCCGTTGGAGAAAATGCCAGAAATTTAGTAAATTTTTGTGGCCATATTGTGCGGACCAAAGTCCTCATGGATGCATCACCTTGGATTTAGGTAGCAGCTAAACACGCTGATGCAATGTGGTTTCTTGTCAAGGTATATATATATATATGCATTATTTTCCTTTTATAAATCCTAATCTATGATCCTTAACCAACTAATTATTTTGTTGTGACATTATAGAACAAGTTCAAAATAATGGATAATAATCAACTACCCAGATTAAAAGCATTTGTGTTGTTTGCAATGCAACACTTATATCGGTATTGGAAAGCTCGCTTGCATTCTTACTACAAAGAATGTGGAGATACACATGAGGAACGTTTGGAAAATCCACCTACTGATTTCGATCCAGAAAATTGGATAAAATGTTGTGAAACTTTTAATTCTGTTAAATTCAAGGTAATTATTTCCTTTATTGATAAGTTTTCTACCTTACATGTTTGTGTATTAGATATGAATTATTTATCTTCATTTCTTTTATTCTTAAATTGTAGAAAATGAGTGAATAAAACAGCAAGAATCGAAAGTCAGATAAATGGTGCCAACACACCATAGGAAACTTATCTTTTCCAGAAGTGGAAACTATCATGGTAAGAATATCAAATAGTTATATTCAGTATATTTATTCATCTTCATGGATAAAATGACTAAGTAATGTGTCCTCACAAACAAAGAAGAATGGTGATGTCAAGCCGAGTGCTGATGTGATTTGGCTTGCTGAACACATGCAAACAAATGATCAAGGAGTATTAGAGTGGGTTAATGATAGACGCTCTAAGAAAATTCATGTAAATTATTCTTATATTTGTATTAGTATATATATTAGTATATGTTAGTTCGTACGAAGAATTGATTATAACAACTATGAATCTATACATATGTAAAATGTTGTTGTGTTTATTGTAGGGAGACCTTCACCATCTTGTGACTAACAAGGATAAAGAAGGTGCCCCTCAAACACAGGAAGAGATGTTACTTCATGTTTTGGGCCCAAAGTCTGGATACACAAGGGGGAAAGGTAGTGGCTATGGCGGCTCACTCAAATCAAGGATTCAAGAAGAACAACAACAAAAAATCATACAACAACAAAGTAAGATAGATGAGCAACAAAATAAGATATGTAGTCTACAAAGTCAAATAGACGAGCTTAAAGAGAAAAAAGATCAATCTATGGCCGCTTTTGAGAAAATGATGTTAGAAATGAGTCAAATGATGGCTACCAATATTATCAGGTAAATTATAATTTCTAGAGTAATCCAACTTTGTATTTATTTCATGATATGGGCTACTTTGCATTATAGTATTACTTATATCAATGCAACACATATACCGGTATACTTTCGAGAAACCCTTTGACTTATCCACATATAGCTGGCATATGTAATTGCCAAAATCAATCGGAAAAAATGATTATCAAACATGACTATCTATCTATATTTTTGTCTCTTATAGTGATATATATATATACACACACACAAACACACATATGCATACGTATATATATTTGTATCTACATGTGTGTATATATATACGTATACATATATAGATGTACGTAGATATACGTATACATACATAGACGGACCCATATATACGTCTACATATATAGATGTACACATATTTACGTCTACATATATAGACGTACACATATTTACGTCTACATATATAGACGTACACATATTTACGTCTATATATATGTATGTATATACGCACGAGACATGTATTAATCTTGTTATTTATTCAGGTCCACGAATACACTTGAGGATGATGGTGATGCTTTTCATGGTGGTGTTGACCATGATTATTGATTTATTTGTGGATAGATGACTTTTGTTATTAGTTGATGCGTAGATCTGATTAAGATTGCGTTCTTAGATTTCGAAGTATTTTTTGTAGTCCTTTTTACCAAAAAACACTTTACAAGAGTGTTTTGCCGAAAACTCTTGGTGTTATTATGGTGATGTCATATTGGATGTTTAGTTTCTGTTTTTGACAATTGTATCAAATAATTATACAATTAATGTATGATGCATTTCATATTAATGATGAAATGAATTTACTATATATTGACAATTATATTTGATTAATATATGTATGTGAATGTGACATGTTAGAAAGTGATAATTTATTTAATATATAGCATTGCAGGAATTTCTTTATTTGGAAACAAAGAAATTGTTGCCAAAAATAATAGTGGATGAAATAATTTCATTAGCAACAGAAATGTTGTTGCAAAAAATAAAGTACATTATTGGCAACAGAAATGTTGTTGCAAAAAATATCTTACATTATTGGAAAAAAAAACAACTGCACAAATATAGCACATTATTCGTAACAGAAATGTTATTGCAAAAAATATCATACATTATTGGCAACAAAACAACCGTTGCAAAAAATATCTTATATTATTGGCAACAAAACAACCGTTGCAAAAAATATCTTACATTATTGCCAAAAAAACAACTGCAAAAATATAGCACATTATTCGCAACAGAAATATTGTTACAAAAAATATCTTAGATTATTGGCACCAAAACAACCGTTGCAAAAAATAGCATATTATTCGCAACAAGAATGTTGTTGCTAAAAATATCATACATTATTGGCAACAATCAATCTGTTGAAAAATATAACATATTATTCGCAACAAATATCTCGTTGCAAAAAATATATCTTATTTGCAACAAGAAAATCATTGCGAAATATAATTATGCTCCAACATCGGTCAATCATTTAAGACAACAAAATACTACTTTTAGCCACAAGTTTATTGTTGCGAAAATAACTATTTTTGGCAATGGAAAAAAGTCGTAGCAAAAACCTTTAGTTACGCTATCATATGCAACGACAATTTTTCGTTACCAAAAATATTATATCGTTGGCAAATATATATTTGGCAACAGCATATTTCGTTGCCAAAAATATCTTTTCTTGTAGTGGACATGTCGAACATTAGACGGTGTTCTGACCACACCATCATGCATCTTCACCTTCACTGTCCCAATCCCAGCAACTTTGCATGCAGCATCATTACCCATCAGAACTACTCCACCTCGAGTCGTCTCGTAAGTTTGGAACCAGTTCCTGTTGGGACAAATATGGTAAGAGCATCCAGAGTCCAAGATCCACCTGTCCATAATCTTGGTCTGACTATCAGTGACAGTCAACACACTACCATCACTATCATATTGAGCTATAGCAGCATCATCCTTTGTGCCAGATGATTCACCAGGTTTATCTCCAGATATCCTATTCGGACAAAACTTCTTGATATGACCCTTCTTGTGACATCTATAGCACATGACATTCTTGGATCTATTATTCCTCGACTTCGACCTATACTTCTTCTTCTTATCACCAGAACCCCGTTCCTAAGTTCTGCCTCTAGCTACAAGTCCCTCACTATGTGAGTCACTAGAACCACCTCCAGTCAACTGATTCTCAATCAGTTCCCATTGTAGTAGGGAAGTATTGACATCATCAAGAACCAACTCATCATCCTTCCCATACAGTATGGTCTCACGAAAATGTTTGTAATCAGCAGGCAAAGAACACAACAATGTAATAGCAAGATCTTCATCCTCCAATTTAACATCTATATTCCTTAGATCCATAATTATAGAGTCAAATTCATCAAGATGAGATTTAAGGGATTGTCCCTTACCTAATTTTAACTCATGCAACTTGCTCTTCACTAACAGACGATTTGTCACTGACTTCGTCATGTATAGAGACTCCAGCTTGAGCCATAAGGATGCCGACGTTGTTTCTTTAGCCACCTCACGCAAGACCTCATTAGACAAACACAATTGTATGGTGGAAAGAGCCTTTTGATCTATCTCCTCGAATTTCTCATCTGTCATCGAATTGGGCTTCTTTGATATCCCGAGTAACGCCTTCTCCAATCCATTCTGAATCAGGATCGCCTTCATCTTCAACTTCCATAAGCCGAAGTTCACAGACCTATAAAACTTCTCTATATCAAATCTTGTAGACATCCCGAATATGAACCCAACACTCTGATACCAATTTGTTGTAAATCGATACTAATTCGGAAAAATAAGATCTAATTAGAATCAATTAGAACACACAAGAATTGAGAAGAGAATAACACTCAAGAACATAGATTGGGGAAACAGATGATCTTATTTATGTGAAGTAATTGTGATTACAAAGAATCAAAGAAATTCTCACATAAATCACTCAATTCATCAAGGAAATAACATAGAACTCAATAGGAGAAGAAGACGGTGTTCGCTCTCCGATTAGGGTTCTAATCGCATGATATTTATACTATACGAAACTGTCATTAGCGAAAACCGAGGCGGAGCGAAAAACCCAAAAAACAACACGGACCGTGTTAATAAACACGTTACCCCCGTGTTTATTTTCTATCTCTCGGACTCTCCCCGAAAACAAAACATATTTTTCGGATGAAAAACACGGGCCCCCTTGTTTATTTCCAGCTTTGATAATCTTCAATATTTCAGCCACAACTTCTTCATCTGACCTTCGATCGAGCTGATTCTTAATGCATTGGAAAGCTAACAGAAAGAGATAAAACTTTCATGTTCAGAACATTTCCAAATTATAATTTCTTAAATGTAAAATATTCACATCTTTCCAGAACAGCTCACAGTTCTACTTCAAATTTCTCCGAAACACTTCACACACCAATCCAAGCTATTCTACACACCAAATATGAGTCACAAGCTCACAACTACCATGATGAAGTTTTGTGTGATGTATCGCTTATGGATGCTTGTGGTTTACTTTTAGGAAGACTGTGACAATATGATAGAAAAGCAACTCATGATGGAGTAACGAATGAGTATATGGTGAAAAAAGGAAAACAATTATATAGATTAACACCTTCTCTATGTGATAATATTCCTTTGAGTGATGATAAAAAGAGATTATCTCTACATTAAAAGGCTATGGAAAAATTCATAGAAGAAGAGAGAATTTATTATGCTTTAGTTGCTAAAGATTCTAAACTTGGGGAGCAACAACATGATAATCCTAATCTAAAGAAGCAGCTTGATGAGTATTATGATATATTTCCTGATGACTTACCTTCTGGATTACAACCTAAAAGAGGTATAGAACATGATATTGATCTTATTCCTGGAATACCTCTTCCAAATAAACCTGCATATAGATGTAACCCAACAGAAGATAAGGAATTACAAAAATAAATGCAAGAGCTTATGGACAAAGGATTTATGATAGAAAGTATGAGCCCTTGTAGTGTACCTGCCCTACTAGTTCCTAAAAAAGATGGTACTTGGCATATGAGTATAGATTCAAGAGCAGTAAATAACATTACTATCAAATATCATTTTCCTATGCCTAGGTTAGATGATATGCTAGATGAACTTTGGGGTGCACAAGTATTTTCTAAAATTGATTTAAGAAGTGGTTATCATCAACTAAGGATTAGGGATGGAGATGAGTGGAAAACTACTTTCAAGACTAAATATGGTCTCTATGAATGGATGGTTATGCCCTTTCAGCTATGTAATGCACCTAGCTCATTCATGAGACTTATGAATGAAGTTCTCTAACCTTTTCTTGGTGACTCTATTGTTGTGTATTAGGTAGATATCCTTATGTATAGTAAAAATGGGCATGATCACCTAGTGCATTTGAGGAAATTGTTTGATAAGATAAAGGAAGCTAAACTTTATGGAAAACTTGAAAAATGTGATTTCATGCTTCCAATATATTGTTAGTGGAGAGGGAGTCAAAGTGGATCCTAATAAGATTAGAGCTATACAAGAGTGGCCTATCCCTAAAAATGTACATGATGTGAGAAGTTTCAATGGGCTAGCTAGTTTTTATAGAAGATTCATTAAGGATTTTTCTACTATAGCTGCACCTATTACACAACTCATGAAAAAGGGTGAATTTAATTGGGGACAAGAAGCTATCCAAGCATTTGAGACCCTCAAAACTAAACTTTTTTATGCTCCTGTCCTATCTTTACCCAACTTTGACCTTCTTTTTGAAGTGACTTGTGATGCTAGTGGAGTTAGGATAGGAGGTGTCCTCTCACAAGAAAAGAAACATATAGCATTCTTTTCTGAAAAGTTGAATGGAACAAAACTTAACTGTGCAACTTATGACAAGGAATTCTTTGCCATTATATAGAGCTTAGAATCATGGAGTCATTATCTAAGGCCAAAACCCTTTCTGTTACACTCGGATCATGAGAGTTTGAAATACATACATGGTAAAAAGAAAGTTAGTCAGAGACATGCCAAGTGGGTGAGCTTCTTACAATCCTTTGTGTTCTCTATCAGACATTTAGATGGAAAGGAAATGTAGTAGCCAATGCTCTTTCTCATAGATCTACATTACTTATCATGATGGATGCAAAAATCTTAGGTTTCAAAATGTTAAAATAATTGTATCTCAAATATGAAGATTTTATGGATATATTCAATGCATGTAAAGAAAGTGGATACCATGGTAATTATGACATACAAAATGGATTTTTGTTTAGACTAAATAAACTTTGTACCCCTAGATCTAGCATTCAAGACTTATTGATAAAAGAAGTACATGAAGGTAGCATTATAGATCATTTTGGTATACATAGGACTATGGAACTATTACAAGAAATTTGCTATTGGCCACGTATGATTAAAAATGTACAAGCTATGATAAGTAGATGCTCTACATGTCAAAAATGTAAGATTTACTTTCATAAAGGCTTATACACACCTTTACCAATTCCTGATAAACCTTAAGAAGGAGTTAGAATGGACTTTATCCTAGTGTCACCAAGAACACAATGTGGTAAAGATTCTATTCTTGTGGTAGTTGATAGATTTTCTAAATTGGCTCATTTTATTCCATGCAATAAAACCGATGATGCTACGCTTGTTGCTTATTTTTATTTTTGAGAAATTGTCAAACTTCATGGTGTGCCTAAAAGTATTGTCTCAAATTGGGATGTCAAGTCTATGAGTTATTTTTGGATAACTTTGTGGCATATTTTTGGTACTAAATTGTTATTTAGCACTTCACATCATCCACAAACTAACGATCAAACAGAGGTAACTAATTGAACTCTTGGTACCTTATTAAGAGGTGTGGTTAATAAAAGTACTAAAGATTGGGATGTTAAGTTAGCTCATGCAGAGTTTGCTTACAATCGAAGTCCATCAAGTACTACTCAAGCTAGTCCATTTGAAGTGGTTTATGGAGTGAATCCACACATGCCAATCAATATGGTGCCTTCAAAGAAAGGAGAATTACAAAATTATGAAGCCGAGGATAGATTCAAATTCTTTCAACAGCTTCATCAGAAAATAAAGATCAATATTGAGAAATCTAATGCCAAGTATAAAGCTCAAGCAAATAAGTATAGAACCCTATAGGTATTTTCTCCTGGTGACTTAGTTTAGTTGCATTTATGTAAAGAACAATTTCCTAATTTGCGTAAAAATAAACTAATGCCAAGAGCTGATGGACCTTTTAAAATATTAAGAAAATTTGGGGATAATGCTTATGAAATTGAACTTCCAGATCATTATGATGGAATTTCAAGAACGTTTAATATTGGTGATTTGTCTCCTTATTATACTGATGATAATTTGAGGAAAAATTCTTCTCAACTTGGGGAGAATGATGCAGGTGTATCTAGTGTATCTAATGATTCTAATGATTCTCAAGGTAGTGAAGAATTAGCATTTTTAATAATAGAGCCAATCATCTTAAATTTTCTTGATAATATTTCTATACTTGATATTGAAAATACTTTAAGATGTTCTTGCAAGTGTGTTACATATTTGCAAGGTGAAGAAGTCAACACATAAGAAGAGACTTAAAGTGTACAATGCATTCAAAGCATGCAAGGTTATGGCATACATGGGATGATAATACAACAAGATATAGTTGGTGATATCATTAGTTATAATAAACTTGTTGTGAACCCTAAACTATATTTCATGTAAGCTAGGGTTTTGTTGTAATTTCATATATGTACCATAGTTGATTGTAAGGCTTTATAATTGTTGTCATTAATATCATTTAAATTATGATATTATGGCTAAGATTAGGTATCATATAAGCTTAATTCAAATGATTTAAAACTAGCTTGGATTAAAGGGGGATAACCAGCTGGGTTAATTCCTTAAGTTAGTTACTTCCTATATAAATACCTAAGCCTTGTACACACAGACCATGTTAAGATCATTTGAATAAAATTACAAGTTTAAACTTGTGTTTTCTCTCTTTTGGAGACCTAATCTAGATAGGAAGTTACGGAAAATTCTTCCTCTTTAGATCCTTTGAATGTGCATCGACATTCAAAGCCTATCCTATCCTTGAATAACCTACATCTTCGAGTTTAATCCCACTTAAACCAAGCTTGTTCATTCATCAAATTCAACCTGCTGGTGGCCGAATCAAAGAGGCTAATTCGATCCTACGTTTCCCTCCCTTTTGATCCACACCATTATCTAAATCAAGTAATAATGCTCAAAAATCCAGCCAATATACTCTTCATGCACATGGTCACTCCCTCTTTATATTCCATGCACATGCACGTAGACACTTAATTGCTCGTTTGTCATGTTTCTAGCAAGGTAACCATCCATTGGTCTTCAAATTTGCGAAAGACACTTTTCAAATGAAGAATAATTGGTTCCATAATTATGAAAGCCAATTATTGAGTGTTTTCTCTTGCAACATTCTTCCCTTGTTAATTTGAATTTGCACTTAAATTTGCATTATCATAATAAGGACTAATATCTCCAACATTGAATGTCCTTGACACCTTGCCATATAAATCTGGCAAATCGAGCTTGTAAGAACTTTCTCCAAACATTTGAAGTACTTTAAAAGGACCATCCCCCCTTGGCATAAGCTTATGTTTCCTTAGATTATGAAATCTCTCCTTCCTCAAGTGTAACCATACCTAGTTGAAAAACGTTTTGGCTATGATGCTTGTTTGCTTGTCTTGTACTCTTTATTTCCCTTCTCAATATTGTGCTTAATTTGTTGATGAAGTTTTTGAAAGAACTACACTCTCTTTTTTGCATCATAACTCTTCACTTCACCCTTCTTCAATTGCACCATATCAATCGGCACATATGGATTAGTACTATATACTATCTTGAACAGACTAGAGTTTGTTGTAGTAGGACTTTGATTATAAGCAAACTCCACATGTACTAACTTGACATCTCAGTCTTTAGCACTCTTTCTCACCAATCTCCTTAGCAAAGTACCCAAAGATCTTTTAGTAACTTTGGTTTGTCCATCCATTTGAGGATGATATGACATGCTAAATAGAAGCTTCATTCCTAGCATATGCCATAAAGTCTTCCAAAAATAGCTTAAGAACTTCACTTCTCTATCTAAAATAATATTTCTTGGAATTCATACAACCTCACTATCTTCTTGATGTATATAAATCTGCAACATATATAGCACCATCGGTCTCGTGAAATAGAATAAAATGAGCCATTTGTTTAAAATCAATCTACTACAACCATATTAAATCCTTATCTCATTGTTTCCTAGGCAATCCCAAAATAAAATCCATATAATCACCTTCCCATGGTTGAGTAGACACAAGTAAAGGTACATATAACCCTTTTTGAAAGAAACTCTTGCTCCTTTGACACGTAGCACACCTAGTAACTATGGCTTGTACTCCTTTTTGCATTCTCGACCACTAGAAATATTCTTGCAGCAACTCCAAAGTCTTGTGAACTCCAAAGTGTCCTATAATTCCTCCTTCATGCACCTCTTTGGTTAGCAAGTTTTGAACTAAATTCTTCAGCACACATAAGTTGTTATGATTGAATAAGAACCCATCTTGAATAACATAAGCTCTATAACTCCCTTATTTCTTGCACTTTTCAAAGATCATACAAAATCATCATCCATAGCATATCGACTCTTCAACATCTCGAACCCCAAAAGCTTTGCATCCATCATGGTAAGTACCATGGTCATCCTCAATAATGCATCCGCACGACATTTTCTTTTTCATCCACATACCTTATAGAAAACACAAATTTCTACAAGAAGCTTATCTACTTAACATGTCTCAGACTTACCTTCTTTTGACCATACAAATACTTCAAACTCTCGTGATACGAATCAAGTAAAAAAGGCTTAGGTCTCAAGTAATGAATCCATGTCTCCAAACAACGTAAAATAGCATAGAACTCTTTATCGTAGGTCGAATAGTTAAGTTTTGCACCATTCAACTTCTTACTAAAGAAAGTAATTAGCTTCCTTCTTTGTGAAAGCATACCCCCAATGCCTACACCACTCACATCACATGGTACTTCAAATAATTATCAAAACAAGTTAAAGATAATACCAGTGCATTTGAGAGCTTTATCTTTAAATTTTCAAAAGACCTTGTCACTTGATCATTCTAATGGAACTATCCTTTCTTCATCAACTATGTAATAGATGCTGCAATGGTAGAGAACTCTTTGATGAATCTCCTAGAGAATGAGGCCAACCCATGGAAACTTTAAACTTCATGGACATTAGTAGGAAGATGCCACTATTGTATAGATTCTACCTTTGATGGATCAACTCGAATACTATCTCCACTCACAATATAACCAAGAAAGATCACCCTCTCCATCATGAAATCACACTTATCAATCTTACCATAGAGCTTCACCTCTCTAATCTTATCAAATATCCTCTTCAAGTGTTGCATGTGCTCAAACTCACTTTTGCTATATACCAAGATATCATCGAGATAAACAATAACAAAGACCCTAGGAAATGGTCTAAGTACCTCCATCATCAACCTCAGGAAGGAACTCGGTGCATTACATAGCCCAAATAGCATTACCAACCACTCATATAACCCATACTTAGTCTTGAAAGATATCTTCCACTCTTCCCCTTCCCGTATCCTCATTTGATGATAACCACTTCTAAGATTAATCTTTGAGAACACCTTTGCACCATGCAACTCATCTAAAATGTCATCCAATCTCAACATCAGAAATATATACTTGATTATGATGTTGTTGATGGATATTGAATCAATAAACATCCTCTATGTATCATCCTTCTTAATCACTAACAAAGTTGGAATACCACATGGATTTATAATTTTTCAAATATAACAGCTATTTAACAACTCTTGCACTTATTTCTATAGCTCCTTAGCCTCCTTCGGATTGCATCTATAAGATGTTTTGTTTGGTAATAGAACTCTTGGCATAAGATCAATTACATGCTCAATGCCTCCCAAAGGAGGTAACCCACTTGGTAACTCTTTCGGAAACATATCGGAATACTCTTTTAATACTTGTTGTAATTTCGGATCCATATTAGCATTCTCCCCATGTTGGATCTCTTTTACCACTAAGGTACAGCATATCCTCTCCTATTTGATGGATTCATTCATCTCACACTCCTTATAGATCAAAAACTCTAGATTACTCTTCTTTTTCCTTTCCTACACTCGATATCCACCTTCTTTTCATTCCTCAAAACTAAATCCTCCCTATCTAGATTAGGTTTGAGCCTAAACTTCTTTTGACCCTTACATACCATATACTCACTCAGGACCCTATCATGCACAACCTTCCCATCAAATTGCCACGACCTCCCCAAAAAAATGTGAAAAGCATCTATAGGTAGAATATCACATAAAACAACATCAAAATAATTTCCAATCTTAAAGAGATAAGAGTTTGTTTTGTTACCCTTACACCATTGCCTTTGTTGAGACATTGAAGTGAATATGGTCTTCGATGACCCTTGGTATCCAAATCGAGCTTGTTCACCATCTTCTCACTAGTAATATTAGTACATAAGCCACTATTAATGATGACTTCACACACTTTATCAACAATTCTGAATTTGGCCTTAAAAATCTTCTTCCGTTGAGTAAGTAAGGTTGATGTTATACTTGAAGTACCCTTTGTAACACATAGCAATCCACTTGGCCTTCTTCCAAATCATCCTCCAAGATATCACTGTCCTCTTCTAGGTCTTCATCAAGGTCTTCATTCTCTTCACAAGCCTCTGAATTTGCTATCTCTTTCAAAGTCACTGCCCTTTGGTTTGGATAATCCCAAGAAAAGTGGCTATAACCTCTACACTTGAAGCATTATTTTTTCACCTTATAAGCCACTTAATCTTGCTCTTTTCTTCATAAGTGAACTTCCTAACATGGTCTTGACTTGTATTTGAGAAATTGGTGGCTTTGACACACCCTTGAAAGTCAAACCATATAGAGCATTAGTTGACTTTCTTGGTGGCTTGCTTGGTCCTCTTCAGCTATTTCTCAAACTTGATAGCTAACTTGGCTAGGTCTTCAAACACTTCATACGACTACACCTCTACCTTCTACTTAAGATTCATATTTAAACCCCCAATGAATCATGCATACCTTTGTTTTTTTCCTTCTTGGACATCACATATAAGAGCTATCCTTTTGAACTCCCGAATGTATTCTTCAACTCCAAGTAACCCTTGCCTCAACATAGTCATTTTTACAAAATTTTCTTGCTCATAATCCCAAGGCATGAACTTCTTCTTCAAATATTTCCTTAGTTTTTCCTATGACCTAATCTATGATTTTCCTTCTCTCTCTCTCATCTCCTTTTTAAATTATCATACCACACTATAGAAAATTTTTAAACTTTAATATCACTATTTTGCATTGTTTCTCATCATCAATTTCTTCATACTCAAAAATCGATTCAATAATTTGCAACCATTCAAGAAAAGATTCCTGGTCAAGATTACCTTCAAAGTTGGGAAGATCAAAACGGATTTCCTTTTCCACATCATCATAAGTTCTCCTCGAAGTGTCACATGCCCTTACATAATTTCCCACGCTCTATTCTTCTTCTTCCTCCCAATTTTGTGCTCTTCTCATATGCCCTTCCTGTACTTGTTCCCTTAGGTTTTGTGGCTCCATATGGGACTTGTGGACTTAGGAAGCTTCTATTATTCTCGTGTATAATTTGACCTCCTTGATTTCTTCCATCAAGGTCTTGAGAAAATCTCTCAATTCTTCTCCTTAGTTCTCTATTCTTCTCAATAACAATCGATCATTACCATTCCAAACAAGCCCTTAAATGCTCAGCCTCTTTAAATTTTTCTTAATGAATTATTGGAAATTATTGAAGATAATAAAATTTCTTGATGAATATTGAAGATTCTTGAAGAATCTTCAAAGAAAGATTGAATCTTGATTGCAATTCCACCAACCTAAGGCTTTGATACCAAAAATTGATGTGTGTTGGAGGGCATAATATTTAATTATATGGAAGTAAGGTTTGAATAGAGCTTAGATAATATGATAAAGGCTCTATGATGGTGAGTTAAAATATTGAAGTTTCAAAGGTGATTTAATAAATATAATGGTGGTTCAAATATGGCAGAAGAGTGATGATGATTCATTGATGATGGGTTAACAATGACGATGGTTTGAAAGGAACACACCAATTAACCTATGCATTCGATGATGGATTGATGATAATGTTGCGTTTTGAAACATAAGGTTTGGATGCATGTTAGAATTATGGTTTAGGGTTCGCGTTAAGGTTTGGTTCAAAAATAAGGAGATAATGTGGTGTTTGGTTGTATGGATGGTTTAGGGTTTTGAAGGGATGGTTTAAGGCTTCGATTTTGTATATCAAATTAGTGCTTTTTTTAAACAAGAATTAGAGTAGGATTTTGATGGTAATTATGGTAGGAACATATGGATTAAGAATCGAACAAAAGATATGGATTAATCTCTAATTCACACAGACGAAGAGATTAAACTTTCAAGATAAACCATTCACACATATTCGATTTGCTTGAGCTTGAACTCACATAAAATTTATTCAATGTTGATCTTCAACTTCAATTTTTCATCATAATACATTCAATATGCTTGAAATTAATGAATAATATAACGTTTCTACCACTAGCTGAAGCATGTTCCAAAAGATTCCATGCTAAAAGATGTTATGCTACCTTTATCCTAACCTTATGCTACTTTATGCTAACTTTGTTCTCCTACTTTCTTAATTAATTAATAAATTATCTAAATTAATTAATAATTATCAAAAATTATTCCAAAGTACTCCTCATGCACATGGTCACTCCCTTTTTTCATACCATACACATACATGGAAACACTTAATTTCTTGTTTTGAGTAACATAGCCATCCATTAGTCTTAAAATTTGTGGGAGACACTTTCTAAATGAAGAATAATTGGTTCCATAATTATAAAATTTAATTCTTGAGTGATTTCTCCTATATCATAAGGGCAAGGTAGAAAGAATAAAAAAGGAGAAAGAAAGGGTCCGTGAGGATAGAGAAATAGGACGACAGATAGGACGTGATAGGAAAATAGAAAAAAAAAAGAAAGGAGTCACGAGCACAAAAATACAAGGAAAAGAAAAAGGAGATGGTTTTTGGCAAAGGCATGTAAGAGACAAGAGAGAAAAGTGGGAAAATAGACAAAAGTGACCCAAAAAAATTTATTTCATATGAAATTAAGCAAAATTTCATATGAATAAATTGCTAAACTTTCATCCATATTTATTTTTTTGTTATTTATTTTAATATTTATAATATATATTTTTATGTAATTAATTATTATTGGCTAATTAATTTTTACTCAGGAATAGATTAGAAGCCTAGACTATGAGATGAGATATAAGTATCAATTTTCTTTGTTTCATGAGATTACCTTTTAACTTTAATTTAATTGCTATAATTTATATGTATGATTCTATTGAGTATGATTTATATAGTATACGCCTTGTGAAGAATACAAATATACATGCTTGAAGTACTAGTTTGGGTACTTAAACTGACAACCTCCCACTTGTGATTGATGCTTTAAATTTGGTTAAATATAGGAGCCACTTGGTGCAATCATACTACTAAAATTTAATAAGATATAATATTAATGCTTTATCATATTAATTAATTCCAAGAAATATTATAAGGTGTATAGAACTACTTCTAGCTTACAACATGGTCAGTCTCTTTCTTATTATTAGAGATGGCACGGATATTATTAATATAATTTAACCAGGTATAGTGGTGGATTTTGACTTTCTTAGTAAATTCATTATATTGGTATTCACTCATATTTATTACATTATTTAATTTTTATTATTTTCTATTTTTATTTTTCTTATTATTTATATTATGTGATTTTGAGTCTTTTAATTGATTATTTTTGAATTAGCTAAACTTAGGTATTCCCTCTCAATTATCGACGTAGAACAATACCCTTATTTACTAATACTACAATTGACTACAAGAGGGTTTAAATTTTATGTTAGCTATGGCCGCACCACAACTTATTAATAGTATAATATATGATTTTATGAGAAAAAATAACTTAAATATAAAATAGTAACTAAAAGGGGTAGCCTCAATATTTTATGTGTAGCATGTTAGACTTAGGTTATGATTTTTAGATATGGTATTTTTATGATATTTTGGGAAAGTGTGTTAAATTTAGTGAATTGGAGAGTCTTATAGATTGAATTATGGTGTACTTATGAATTAAGATTTTATAAGGGCATTATGGTCTTTTTCCTTATAAAATGTTCATTTAATGCTTAACATTTGTTCTTATGCCTTACCCTTTTTTCATATGATCATAATATGTCTAATGTGGTATAATCGGGATGCATTTCAAGTTTTTCAATAGCATCATGAATTGTTGGAATAAAAATTAGTTATTTTAGTACCTATATAACAAATATATACAATAATCCAGGTGATAAGATATAAATATTTAAAGTGGAAGAACATGTTAATCAAAACCAAGTTGTTCCAATTCATTCTACTAGATAAGAATAGTGGTTAGGTGTGTTATGCTCTATAAGTTGCATTACTTCATTCTATTGAACGATAATAGTGGTAAAGGATGTTTTGTCTCAAAAGTTATGCTAGTTCGTTCCACTAAATGAGAATCATAAGGCCTCTAAACTCCATGTGACTAAGAAATCAAAAATGTTTGATTTAGTTTCTCTCTCTTATATCATGAATGATGTTCATGTATAGTTTATATCTAAGTGTGCATTCTTATATGTTATACATGCCCTTTTATACGGATGTGTATTGTTACCTTAGTTAGTATGTAGCATGTTGATCATTATTTTCATAGGTGTTACTTATTCACATGAGCATATATCATCTTACATGTAGGTCTGTTGATTCAGTGCTTTTGTTTTGCTTACCTATGATGAGCATTTTATGAGTTAGTTCAAGTATATAGTTATCTAGATATCTTTATCTCTTGACTTTTAGTTCTCTATTTATCTATAATATATGTTATTTTTATTTTATAATCTTGTATCATTGTGTAGTCAAGTAATTTCCACAGCTGATATCTAGGCACGAGTTACTTTTTAACATTATACTCCGCATAGATTATGTATAAGGAGTACATTTTCTATGTTAGAAGCGATGCAACACCTAATATTTTATTATTTATGTGTAACACTTCAAAATTTTGAACCAAAAAATTTCATTTTGAAGACATTGCATAATTATACCAAAAATAAAACTAGGAGGGGTTACTACCATGTCAACCATGGGAAGAGATGTAATCATCACTTAACACATGTTTGATGCAATAAAAAATGGAACAACAATAAAAGAATTTATGCACTAGTAAACCAATAATACTAACAAGAATGAGAATGATATAGAGGAGAGAAAAATATGTATAAAATTCAAATAAAGGAATTAAAGATAAGAGTTTAAATAACCAAAAATAACAAAAACATCCAAACATAGTGGGCAAAGCAAACCTAAGCTGGTTATCTTAACTTTGAACTAAATAGCACTATAAATCTCTATCCCCGAGTAATGACCAACTACTGGACCCCATTATCATCCTCAACATACTCTAAATAAGAATCATAACCTTGTAAATCATCATCTGCTCACCTAAACAAAAGTCAGATTATCACAATGACCATAAACAAAAAAAAATTAGCATCAGCACAGTGAAACACTAATAAAACAAACTATCTAGAATATGGTAATGGCTTATAATACACATTGAAATCATATGAAATATGAGTATAAAATGTATCACACAGTATCATGAATAACATACTTGATATAGAAAAGCATTTAAAACACACATAAACATTCATTCATGAGTTTCTAGAACAAGCTATCAAGTAAAACTATAAATTTTCATTATCTATGACGGGAACTAGTGTCATTATACACTAGTTCCAAGGGGTATTATTCAAGGATCTTTAACATCCACCACACTTGGTCTTCTAGGTTATAGAGCACAATTAAGATAACCAACCCTAACTATGCATAATGGGAAGGCTTATAATATTCATTATTTAATTCAAAAGATTAATTCAATTGGATGTTTTAGGTGTTGGCACCAAACACTAAGGCATCAAAGCCACCATAATATTCATCATTTTAGTTTTCCATAATTCTAATTAAGCATGCTTAATATTGTGATTTAAGTGTTGTAAGTTAATGGAAAAGTTAAGATAGAAGCCCCAAAGAAAGATCAACAAATAATAAATAAGCATAGCTAACTTAAGCAAAAACAATTGATAAATCATTAACACTAGTTGTCTAGTCTTATCACGCTATACATGAGGAAAAATAAAAATATAGCAAAAATAGTTGACTATTTGGTCTAACTGATCGGTTGTTCATATAAACCAATAGATGGGTATGGCCAAACTACTTAATATGTTTAAACCAAGACCAAAACCACTTTAGTGACAAAATAACCGATTGACCAGTCTAGAAAACTAATTGACTATTCAAGAAGACCAATTAATTACTTCAGCAAACCAATTGACCACTAATACTAAAATGCCCCAAAAATCCTAATTTCTATTATCTATTATTAAATAAGGTTTTTATGTTTAAAGTCAATCAAATAATTTACTTTTATTAAAATAAGAGGAAGTTAATTAGGGTAAATCAAGAAGAAATTTATAAGTGTTGTAAATGGGAGGAATAGTGGAATTTTAAGCTAATTAAGGATTTTATTTTGAAAATTAATTAAATAAATTACTTTTTTTAAATTAATAAGGATAAAATAGTTTCAAATTAATAAAAACTTTATAAATAATTTAATTGGAGAAAATTAGAGTGTTTTGTTAATTTAAAATGGAATTTAAGAAAATTCTTTCAAAAATCCCTAAATTAACCTAAAAAGAGAATTTAATTATTATTTTAATATTTATATTTTATTAAACATCCCAAATTATCCAAATTATACTAATTAAGCCAACCACTTATTTCCCTTCTTTTTCTTTTTCCTTTTCTCCTTTTTCCCCCTCTTTTTCCTTTTCTTTCCTTTCCTTCTCTTCTTTTTTTTCTATTTCCCCCCCCCCGACTTGGGCCGGCCTGCTAGCCTAGCTTCCCAGTGCACCTTTCCTTTCTCCCGGTCGGTTCGGCCTGCCCTTTTCCTTTCTTTTCTTTTCCCCTGGACCGCCAGTCCACCCCACCTGCACTTCGTCTTCTACCTTCCGCCTCTGCCACCGAAAATTTCGCCGGAAAAGATAGCCTGCAACGCCACGCCATTTCACCGGTCATTTTGCCCCTCTCCTCCTCGTTGTCTTCCCTATATATTTGACCCATCAATCCAGCCTCTCCCTCGCATGCAAGCCTCTCCATTTCTCGACAGATCATGGTCTGCAACTGCAAACCCTACGCTGGCCATTCTCGTCGGAAAACCCCCATAACCCTAACCCCCTACTTCCCCCTCGCACCTTAGTCGTTTTCCCGTCCCAATTGGCTTATAAATAGCGTTGAAGGCCGCCTAGATCGGGTTTGAAAATCTGGAACCCAAAAAACCCCATCGCGCGCCGCCCCACCTTCAGTCGCTCTTTCCTCCGCCGTCAGCCACCTCTGCCGCCTGCCCTTGCCACCAAGATCCTCCCTACACCACCCTCTACACAACCAAGTCTCTAGATCTCCCTACCTTGCCCCGCACGTGCCGCCCCGGCCATGCGAAATTGCCTTCCCAAACAGCCCTTTCGACCCCTTACGTCACCTTCGCGCCGCCACCGCCGCCCAAACCGCCGCCTGCAGCACCCCCACTACCCCCCAAAACAACCAGGGGTTCCTGCTCTACCACCCTACACCTCCACTTTTCTCTAGTTTCCCCTCCCCTAGCCTCCATAGCCACTTTCCCCATTTCTTCCTCCCTCCACTACCGCCGCCGGCGTCACCACCCCAACCAGGTTACCCAACTCCCTAAACCCTAGATCTTGAATAATAGAAGTGGTTAATGATTTTAATACTATTAAATATTATTATTAAGGTTATTATAATTATTATTAACATTATTATTATTATTACTATTACTATAATTACTATTATTACTACCCTTATTATTATTATTATTACTATTAGGTCCTAACATGACCCCTAAGAACTTCTAATTAATGGTATTAATTAATTCTAAGACCTTGTTAAGGTATTACTAATATTACTATTATTACTATTGTTATTATTATTATTATTATTATTATTATTATCATTATTATTATTATCATTATTATTATTATTATTATTACTATTATCATTATTATGATGATGATTATCATGTTTGTTACTTTAACTATAACTAACATCATTATTATCTCTATTGTTATTATTATTTTAGTAGTCTTACTATTATTAGTATTATTACTATTATTATTAGTATCATTATCGTTATTATTATTAATATAGTCATGGTGGTTATTGTTGTCATTATTATTATTATTATTGTTCTTAACCTTAGTATTATTATTATTATTATTATTATTGTTATTGTTATCAACATTGTTATTATCATCATCATCATCATCATCATTATTATTATTATTATTATTATTATTATTATTATTACTATCGTTATATTTACCACATTTATTACTTTAACTATTATTACATCATTACCATCCTTATTATCATTATTATTTAATACTATTACTTTTAGTACCCTTATTATTATTATCGGCATTATTACTATTATTATTATCATTATCACTGTTATTATTATTATTATTATTATTATTATTGTTGTTGTTGTTGTTGTTGTTGTTGTTGTTGTTGTTGTTGTTGTTGTTGTTGTTGTTGTTGTTGTTGTTGTTAGTATTGTCATTATCATTATTGTTATTATAATTATTATTATCATTATCACTATCATCATCATTTTCACTATCATTATTATTAGTATTAGTATTATTATGTTTATTGTTCTAACTATTATCATCGTTATATTATCTCTAATATTATTTTTAGTATTCTTATTTCTATTTGCACTATTATTATTATTATTATTATCATTATCATTATTATTGTTATTATTATCATTATTATTAGTATCATGATTATGTTTGTTGTTATTATTATTATTACCATCATTATTATTATCATCACCGATACTACTACGATTTCAGGTATTATTATCAAACATTATTATCATTGTAACTACTATCATTATTACTAGTAGTACTCTTATTATTATTATTAGTATTAAAAATAATATTGTTATGAGTAATATTAAAACCCTTTACCTTAATACTATGGATTTTACTAAGACTTACTTTGATTAGTGGTCATTTGTTTAACTACCTCGAGAATAATAATAACCTCACCCTTTTAATTATAAACTACTATTATTAATATTAGCCTTAGTATTAGGTCATGATAGGGGTAAGATAGGAAAATTATGGTAATTCTGGTAGAGGGAGATTGACCCTTAGTATTTCCCTCTTATAGGTGAACCGGGTCAAAGCCCCCAGGAGGCGTAGGAGCGTGCTCCAAGCCCGGCGCCAATTTAGGTAAGGACATAACTAAGGCCGCCTGTGTGTATTACATGTTTTACTTATCTTGGATGTCTTGTACGGTTTATATGCTGTATTATGCATGTTATCTGTTTTACTGTGTAGCGTAGTGTGGAACCGAAGTATGTTCTCGTGCTCTTGTCTGTATGTTCTAATATGGATATGAGGCCAATATGATGTGATGTGATGTACCCTTAGGACATGCATGCTAGGTTGATTGATGAGGTGTTGTGGAATGGGGGGCATGAAAGAGAAAAATGAGAGATTAAGATAACTAAAGGGAAGTACGTTGGCTAACGTAGGTAAGAATGACCTAGGCAATCTGTGATCCGTAAATGGACGAGAAAAAGGGGAATTGAATAAAATGTAAGAGTGGGAGAAACTAAGGTTATATGGGAGAACTAGGGTTTGCATGGAAATCTTAGGGTTTGGCATAGTAGAGATCGAGGAGTTTGCATGGGGAGGTTAAGGTCCGCATGGGGGCGAACCTTACGTATGGAAAGTTACTTTGGGACGTGGGGAAGGTAATGGAAGGTTTGTTTGGGAGTCTGGAGGCTTGAGGTGAAAAATAGTACGTAGGATAATATAAGGGTACATAGGGACCGACTAGGGTTTGGGAAGGATAATATAAGGGTACATAGGGACCGACTAGGGTTTGGGGTGGAAAAAGAAAAAGAAAATAATAAAAATAAACAAGGAGCGAGGTATGAGGTGAGAGTTGAGTCTGAAGGTCATAATACGTGGGGCGTTAAAATAGTATGGGTTGTGGGAGACAAAGAAGGAAGGGCCCCATAGGCCAAGATTAGGGTTTCTGGTGCAAACCCTAGGGTAAAGTGGTGAGTAGACCTCGGAGTATAAGGTGGTGGGCCCTGACCCATACACCTAGAGGTTGGGTTTCCGATGTGAGAAATGTGTTAAGTATGATAATTATAAAGGGTGTTTAGTGGCCTAATATAAGTGCGGAAGATAGCTCGGTAACCTAAACCGAGTAAGGGTATAGCTAAGGCCGAATGTGTGACATGTATCCTACGTGCCTTGAATGTTCTATATAATTTATGTGTCGTGTTTTAAATGTCATTATCTTAACTGTTTCATGTGTGGCGTGGCTTGGAATCGAGACTTGTGCATGTGTCCTCATTAGTATGTGATAGTACAAATATGTCATAAGTTATGATGTGATGTGTTGAGGCCCTTTAGCCATGCATGTCAAAGGTGAAATAACATCGAATAATATACGTTAAGACACTAATCACTTAAAGAGGAATATGTTGAGCCGGACCCAGACCGGTCCACCGGTGAATAATAGTGGCAGGGTAGTTTACCATTGCGACCGTTCCACAGGCAATAATAGTAGCAGGGCATGTGCCCTCGTGACCATTCCACCGGCTATAATAGTGGGGGATTCCGTGCTCAACAAACCAAATATAAAAGTGATAAGACATGGGAAAAATACTAATATTTACAATGGAACACCTTGTGAGTCAGGGCCAGACCGGTCCACCGGCAAATAATAGTGGCAGGATATGTTACCCTCGTGACCAGTCCACCGGCTATAATAGTGTCAGGGCATGGCCCTCGTGACCGTTCCACCGGCTATAATAGTGGGGTTTCTGCACTCACATGGAATGATAAAGACTATGATGTGAATCGACTATAATTATCAGAGATTTAATGAGAAGTTATCTGGTTCATAACCGGTATTGTTTATCTGTGTTATTGCATATTATTTACGTAAGTGTGCTATGTCTGCTATGTCATGTATCTCTATGTATGTGGGCCTTAGTGCGTCTGTTACCTTACTCAGTACGTAGCATATTGATCACCTGTTTCATGGGTGCTGCTCATTCCCACGAACAGAAGACCCGTTTGAGTTTTGCAGGTAGGGGGCGATGTCCTTGTTACTTACAGGGCTGAGAGTTGAGTCTCAACCTAGCTTGGGGGCCGAGAGTGACGTGGCCGGAGAGCATCCCCCGTCTTGTTTCTCTGTATCATTGTGCTTTGTTTTATTTCGTTATTTTGTGTCCTCTGACATTTGGTACTTTTAAATTGTACTTCGGATTGTAACTTTTGACTTTCGCACTCTGATTCCTTCAAACTTATGCTTTACTAATGACTCGTTTTTGGTGTTATTCTTATTTAGCCTTAGCACTTAGTATCAGGTCGGTAGGAGTGAATCGATCTGGTACTAAGTGTGGCGGTAACGCCCCCGAATTTACAGTTTTATCTGTTTGTTTCCGCTAAACACTTTTAAATTAAACGAAATTTTTCAGTAGTAAATTTGGGGGTGTTACAAATACAACCAACCAAAGGTGGATACCAAATTGAATGACTATTCACACAACCAGTCGATGTGATGAAGGGGCATCTCCATCACAACATCATTTCTTATTTAATTATCATCATAAATTTGAAAGAACCAAAACCCTTCTAATTTGGGAAGCATCACATTAATGAAATCAAGCACCATAGCCATATAAATGGAGTCACGTATATGCACCCAACCCCCACCCTTTTTTTGGCTTCCTTTTAGGAACAACATGAATCCAACAGGCCACCCCAACACCAAGGAAAATCTGCCAATCCACGCCACCAACAACTACTACACACCAGAACTAGTGGATGCCACTTGTGTTGCTAACATGGAGCACAAAAAAAGGGAGGTTGATGCATTATAGGTTTGACTTGTATAGGGATTTTACGGTAACTAAACATCATAATTCCCTTGCCTTATGTACTCTTGTCAGCCTTCATGGACAAATGTGTACTCCTAACTTACTTTTGTAATTTAAATTATGTATTGGATATAATTAATATTTGAATGTTTATACTCTACCCACAAATCAAAGGTATGGTCACGAAGAAAGAGGATGCATGTTGTTAGGTAAGTGGGAGGGCAAGGGTTGACATTTTTAGGTTGGTTAGAATTAAATTACATTATTATGTTCTATAACTACCTACTTTGTATTCTAACCAGTTTCTAGTTATAGTTAGAGTCTGGTTAAGTTGTAATTAAATCCTCTCACCCCCATTATAAGTGTGAGAAGGTTTTGAAATGAAGGAGACTTTTTCTACCATTACTCCATCATTTTCGAAGGAATTACCAACCATCTAGTGTAAGTTTGGGTTAAATTTTGCTCATAAAATATTGTCTATTTTATCTCAAGTGTTATAAATTTTTGAGTGGTAGATTCAAGCATATGAATAAAATGTTACCTAATTCATATTTACAACTTACTATCTCCCTCTTTGTATCATTTTATTTTCGGTGGCTACAACCCTTGCCACCATTATTTCCCAACTTAACCCAATTTGTATCAATCATGCATCAAGATGGGTATAATATTCTGGTAGACTAGGCTAGGCAAAAAAATGCCTAAACCCATGGTTCCACACTTAAATAATAATTACAATTCTTTTCTAAAATAATCTCAACATGTTTCTATGATGTAAAACACATAGAAAATATAATCCAACACATAGAATCCCATGAATACATGGTAAAAAATTGATACTCAACATAATCATACATAAATTCACCAAACTCACACATGGTCTCCAAATAATCTAAACATGCTCTAAATCTTTAGAGATATAAACATTACCTAATATGTACTTAACTGATTACCATCCCTACTCACATTTACCTCTCCTTTGGTAGCCATAGCTATGTGCAGGCCATCTTACACCTTTTCCTCCAACTTACCTACCTTTGCTACCACCTTACTGCACTCCTCACTCATTTTTATCATTCACCTTCTTTCAAGAGTTAAGGATATTTGTACTCAAATCCGATTGGTATTTTTTCCCTCCTCCATATCCATATTCATATTTTTTTACATATCATCAAGTAAAACCCATTGTATTTAAAATAAAAAATCGTCTATAGTTAGCATTAGATATTTAGATTGTTAGGATTTAATTATATTTTCACTTTTAGCCTTAGAAAATATGCTGAAGGTTATATAAATGAAAGGTAAAAATATAATTTCATACAATTTTATCCATAGAAAATATGTTGAAGGTTATATAGATGAAAGGTAAAAATGTAACCTCATATTGGGTAAACAAATGCAAGTACAGATACGGATAAAAAGGTAGGTACAGATTTGAGACTCCCTTGTTAGTATCCATACCCAAACCTGAAAAATATTTTTCCCTTCCTACATATTTGTATCTATATCTATTTATACATCCAACAGAAAAAACCCATTTGGTTTCAAGTAAAACCTATCCAATTTCCATCCCAAAAAGTAAGGGAAAGGGAGAGTAGGTGCAAAAGTATCTTGAAAGTGCTTTTAAATTTATTTTTTTTAGTAAAACGAAAACACGGAATGATCTAAATAATGTAATGTAACACCCCCAAATTTACTACTAAAAAATTTCATTTAATCAAAAAGGTTTAGCAGAAATGAAAAGATAAAACCGTAAACTCAGGGGCATTACCGCCACACTTAATACTAGATCGGTTCACTCCTACCGTTCCGGTACTAAGTGCTAAGGCTGAATGAAGTTAACAATAACTACAAATCGTTAATAAAAACATAAACCATACAGAAATCATAGTGCGATTTAGGATTACAAACTAAAGAGTCTGGTTTTCAAAACATAAAGTATAGCACAAAACACATCTAAAATACATTAATACAAGGTCAAATAAAGGAGATAGAGTCCAACCAAGTCGCTCTCGATCCCCAAGTCAGGTTTAGGCTCAACACTCAGCCCCATTCGATGCCTCGTAAGTGTCGTAGGCATCGAAGACATCATCCCCTACCTCCACAAGCTCAAACGGGTCTTCTGCTCGTGGGAATGAGCAGCACCCATGAAACATGTGATCAGTACGCTACGTATTGAGTATGGTAACAGACGCACTAAGGCCCACATACACAGAGATACATGACATAATAGACATGGCATAATTACGTAGATAACATGCAATAACACAAATAAACAATACCGGTTATGAACTAGATAAATTTTTCATCAGATCTCTGATAATTATAATAGATTCACATCATAGTCTTTATCAGTCCATGTGAGTGCGGGAACCCCACTATTATAGCCGGTGGAATGGTCACAAGGGTCATGCCCTGCCACTATTATAGCCGGTGGACCGATCACGAGGGTAACATACCCTGCCACTATTATTTGCCGGTGGACCGGTCTGGCCTTGACTCACAAGTTGTTCCACTATAAATATTCATATCTTTCCCATGTCTTATCATTATTATGATTAGTTTGTTGAGCACGGAATCCCCCACTACTATAGCCGATGGAACGGTCACGAGGGCACATGCCCTGCCACTATTATAGCTGATGGACCGGTCATGAGGATAACATACCCTGCCACTATTATTTGCCGGTGGACCGGTCTAGGTCCGGCTCAGCATCTTTTTCTGTAAGTGATTAGTGTCTTAACATATCTTATTCGAAAGATTTTCCCCCTAGACATGTACGAATCATTCTCTTTGTACTTCACACCTCACAAATAATAAAATTCCACAATCATAATTACACTTTAATCAATAAATACACATGATAACACAAAAACTCTAAGCAGCCATAAGCAACCCTAATTGTCCACACCAAACCGTGGTTAACCACTCCAAACCCTATTTTACCATAACAACCATAATTAGCCATTCCAAACATTAATTAACCACAACAAATTACAATTAGCTACTCCAACCCTATTTAATCACAACGACCCAGAGTTAATCACTCCAAACCCTAATTCTGGCTTCTCCATGCCCTTATAATACTCCACGTACTATTTTCTGTCCAAAACAGTTCAAACACCCAAATAATACTTGCATTACCTTCCTTACATCCTAAATCAACCTTTCATACGTAAATTTTGCTCCCATGCAAACTTTACACATCCCATGCAACTTCTCGAACTTTTCACACAAACCCTAAATCCCATACAATCATTAACTCCCATGCAAAACCCTAACTCCACCATGCAAACCCTAATACCACCATGCAACCATTAATACCACCATACAAGCCATAATACCACTATGCAAACCCTAATACCACCATACAACCATTAATACCACCATACAAACCCTAATACCACCATGCAAACCCTAATACCACTATACAACTATTAATACCACCATGCAACCATTAATACCACCATACAAACCATAATACCACCATGCAAACCCTAATACCACCATACAACTATTAATACCACCATGCAACCATTAATACCACCATACAAACCCTAATACCACCATGCAAACCCTAGATTTCATCATACAAAACCCTAAATTCAATCCATACAAAACCAAAGATCCATCCATACCAAACCCTAGATTCAAACCATATAAAACCCAAAGATTTGTCCATATAATACAATTGATTAGATTCCCCCATTCATAACCACAAATTAGATTCTTCCATACAAGATCATGAGATAGATTCTTCCACATAAAATCATAAATTAGAATCTCCCATATAAACCATAAATTAGATTATCCCATGTAACATCATATATTATATTCTCCCATACAAAATCATCCAAACCATAAATTAGATTCTCTCATACAAAACCATAAGTTAAACTCTCCCACACAAAACCATAAAAATCATAACTTAGATTCTCCCACACGAACCCTAGAATTCTCCATTTTATTCTTCCACTCATAAATCATTAAAAAAATTAGGTCAACTCACCTCCCTTGGTCAATCTATTTCCCCATCATCCTTTTTAATCCTTTCTCCCACCCAAAACACGTCAATTACCTCACATACACATCTTACAGGATCACGACACATATCACCACATATACATAATACACATGCCATGTAAACACACCACATATACTTCAACTCCATGTCATGCACACATAACATAATTGATAATGATAAACATAGGGTACGTAGTATGTGAAGCACATAATACATATAGACACACAAAAGGCCTTAGTTACGTCCTTACCTAAAGCGACGCTGGGCTTGGAGCACGCTCCTATAACTCCTTAGGGTTTTGGTTAGATTCACCTATAAAAGGGAAAATACTAAGTATTAGTTTCCCTCAAAAGTACCATCATCCCTTATTCTAGTTTAAGATTAGGATTATTATTATTATTAAAGAGAGTATTATACGAAAACTAGGGTTTTTACCTTAAAATTAGTATACTAAATATTACTAGTCAAAATATGTCTATTTTTAATATTTATTGTTACACTTATATTATTAGAACTGTTAGCTATATTCTTATAATAGTAGTATTCATGCTAACTATAGTAAAATAGTGATAATAATAATAATAAAACTAATAATAGTAATGCTAATGCTTATAGTGCTAGAAACCCTAGCATTTTTAAGGCTAAGTCTAATAAAAGTGTTAGGGTTAAAATAATAATATAATAATTACAATACCAACCAAGTACAAATATTCCTAAAGATAATAATGATAAAAGTTATATTTTGAATAATGATAATATAAGGGTTCGAAAGCTTTTGTCACATTAATAGAAATAAACTAATACTAGTACCAATAATAATAATAGGGATAGTAATAGTAATAGTAGTAACTAATAATGATGCTAGTGACAAAGGCATTAGAAATGATATTAGTAATACTTGAATATTACATGGTAAAAATACTAAGGTTGAGTATTCTTCTTCTTTAAAATGATAATATGTCAACTTCGGTTTAAATAAAAATAATAATAATAATAATAATAATAATAGTAATAATAATAATGATAACAATGTTAAGTATAATAACAATAACAATATCAACAACAATAATAATAGTAACCGAAATGGTAATAATAATATAATGGTCCAAATACTTATAATAATAAATAAAAGTGATAAAGGGCAAAGTTAGTATTAACAATATTAGTAAGGAGATAATGATAATGATAATAGTAATAATAACAAGAATAATAGAAATAAAGTTGGGTTAAGTAGAAATAATAATAATAGTAATGGCATTAATAATAATAATAATAATAATAATCATAATCATAATTAATAATAATAATACTAATAGCAATGATAGTAAAAATGGTGATAGTAATATAAGGGTTAAAATGTTTACCATAATAGTAAAGATAATGATAATAAGCCATAGCTAGCATTAGTAGTAGTGATAGAGATAGTAATAAGAGTAATAACAATAATAGAAATAATAATAATAATAATAATAATAATAATAATAATAATAATAATAAGGATAACCATCTTAATGTTAAAGTTGTTTCCTTTTTAATAATATACCCTAGTTAACTATCTATGAAATTAGGTTAGGAAAATAAGGATGATACATAGTAATATTAAGAGTGTAATAATAATAATAATAATAATAATAATAATAATAATAATAATAATAGTAATAATAGTAATAATATTATTATTATTAAGGATAATATCATTAATATTAGATAAAATTACTAACACTTATAGAAAATAGTTTTAGGGGTTGGGGGAGTTGGAGCACCACCTCAGGTTAATGGTGGAACCGGCGGCGGCACGTGGTGGCGACGGCAGCAGTGGTGGAGGAGGAAGAGAGGGAAAGATGGGTATGTAGGCTAAGAGAGGGGAAGTGGAGGGGCGTTTGAGGTGGAGGAAGATGCAGCAGGTGAAGAGGGGTTGAATGAGGGTGGTGGCATGGCTGGGAGTGGCGGCACGCAGTGGTTGGCGCGGCGGCCGAATGTGGTGGAGGGTGGTGGAAAATGGGGGAGGTAGAAGGAGAAGGAGGCAGGGGAATATGAAGGTATGGGAAGGTAGAGGGAGGTCTGCTGGACATTTTGGAGGGTGGAGGAGGTGCTGGTGGCGGCTGGATTGGCGGTGGAAGGCGGCGCGAGGGCGGGGAAGGGTTGGTGTGTGTTGATCGGGAAGACATTTTTGCACGGTCTGGGCGGCACGTGCATGGAAAAATAGAGGGTGGTGGTGGTTTGGTTTCATATAGGGAAGTGTGGGGATGGCCTTGGTGTGCGGCGTTTGCGGCGGCGATCATTAACAGCGGCGAGGTAGGGATATGTTTGGACGACGGCGAAAGGCCAAGTTTCTGGGCTGCGGGAAAAGAGTGCTCGATTATGGCTACCCCGAGAGTGTATTTATAGGCCAATTGAGGGGGAAGAAGACAAGAGGAGAAGAAGACAAGCGGGGCAGGTGTGGCAGGACCACCGGCCGGCGGTGGCAGGCGGTGTAGTCCTGTCATGGCAGGTTAGGTCGGGGAGGGGAAGAGAATAAGGGAAAGAGATGGGCACACGGAGAGGGGAGAGATGGGCTTGGTTGGGGTCAAAAAGAGGAAATAAAATGACAGGGAGGGCAGGGGAGGATGGTCAGTGCTGGGCTGGTGGCTACCGGTGAAGATCGGGGTTGTAGGTCACGGTTGCAGGTGCGTTGTAGGTCGGGGAAGAAGAGGGGACGACTGGACCGGTCGGTCCATGGGGAGAAAAGAAAAAAAAAAGAAAAGAACCGACCAGCCTAGGCGAAGGAGGTAATGCGCGAGACGGGCCAAGGAGGGAAAGGAGGTCTAGGCCGACGGGCTAGCCCAAACCGGGGGGGAGATGGAAAAAATGTAAAGGAAGAAGAAAGAAAATGGAAAAGAAGGGAGAAAAGGAAAA
Organism: Tamarix chinensis; assembly: GCA_030549775.1. Classification (NCBI taxonomy): domain Eukaryota; kingdom Viridiplantae; phylum Streptophyta; class Magnoliopsida; order Caryophyllales; family Tamaricaceae; genus Tamarix; species Tamarix chinensis. The sequence goes on from CM060171.1 coordinate 36,680,237, forward strand.
TGGAAAATTGATAAAATGGTTGGGTTGGGGGTATTTGGTCTTCATTTGTTTATATATTCAATTTAGATATTTAATTTTAATAATAATTATTTTAAGTATAATAATTCAATTCATTTTTAAATTAATTAGGCTATTTTGGATAATTTGTCCTTAGTTCCCATTTTAATTAGTAACATGTCCAAAATTTTCTAAATAATGTATTTATTGATTTATCTTTATTTAATAAAATAATTTATTTTCTTAATTTTCCTAATAGATCATTATTCTGCCATAATTCTTAATTTAGGATTTTAGGGGTAGATAAAAAAATTTTAATAATTTAACTTAATATATTTTAATATATTGTTTTAAAGTTAAATTTTAGAAAATATTAGTTTCAAATGTTATTTAAATGGAATGGGTATGATGAAATAACAATTTATTTATTTTAATTTATTAAATATTTGCATGTAATTATATATACACAAAAATCCACAAAATAGTTAAATTAAATAAATTAAAAAGGTAAAATCCTCAAAATATTTAAATTAAGTAAGTTTAAAAGCTAAGTTATCCCAAATAAAAGTGATTTATTAAATTATAGAATTTTAAATTTTTGGGGGATTACATGTAAAAATAATTCAAAAGCACTAAAATATGCTTATTATCACAAATATACTATAATTAGAAGTTTTCATAATCACTAGAAAGATAATTAAAACTAAAATAAAAAGGATCTAAAATTGCATCATAACCAACCAATCAATTTAGGAAAATAATTGATTAGTGCACTTAAAATTTACATTTAAACCTAAATTTCAAGCCATTTTTAAAACAAAAACTAATTTATCTTGTATGAATATAATTTTAAATACATATTAAAGGATTTTAGGATAGGGTATTACATCATGCTTCCACAAAAATGATATGTTTCGGTAATAAATTTTAGGGTGTTAGATATAAGGCATAATCACCATAGATATATGATGTAATCATCATACAAATCAGACACAATAATCATTTACTATGTGTTGTTTACTTTTTCTATTATCTATATTGTGTTTCTTTATGATATTATTCATACTTGGGAACATAATCATTATAGAAACAAGATATAATCATGTTGAAATAAGATATATTTCATAGAAATAAGACATAATCCTCCTATTACAAATTCATAAGTCATGATGTTTATAATAGTATTTACAAGTTTTAGTGCTTGATTACATGATAAAACCCTCAAATATAAAACATTATTTAGTTGTATTATTGTTTTATAGTTTAAAATGCTATAAGGTATAACTTTTCAAATAATAAACGCGTATTTAGTATATAAATTGTCTTGATATAGTTAAAATATATATATATATATATATATATATATATACATATATTGCATGTGATTGTTTTATCCAACTTAGTGTTTTCTAGTCATAGAGTGGTGATTATCATACAACGAGTTGATATTATTTTATCATAGAGTGGTGATTATTATTATGATGATGATGACGATGATGATGATGATGATGATGATTATTATTATTATTATTATTATTATTATTATTATCATTATTATTATTATTATCATTATTATTATTATTATTATTATTATTATTATATTTTAAGTAACTAATAATGATAATAATAATAATAATTTCTTATTAATAATAATGATAAATTTGGTGATTATTACTAATGGAATAGTGATTATCTCTATTGATGATAGTGATTATTATATTATTTGATTGGTGATTATCACAAGTGAAGCTGGTGATTATGCTATTAAAGGTGGTGATTATCTCTAGTGATGATGGAAATCGTGATATAGTTATGATCAATTATATTTTCAATTATTATAATTATTATTATATATTTATAATAAAAATAATTATAGATATAATTATATTGATTAATTTCATATACAAACATAATGATGATTATCTCTATTTTGTTGGTTAAACAAACTCAGTTTACTAAGCTCAATTGGTTATTTATAGTTTTTTTTTATCTCTACTTAAACTCATGATTATTGACACCTTTTTATGTAAACTTAGTTTGTTAAGAATCCACAGAGTACTTCATTACCAATGTTTAAAGACATTGGTATAATGAAAACATAATTAGATTTTTCGTCTACTTTTCAGTTAATTAGAAATAGTTAGTAAACATAAAATTACATTTATATTGTTGCTTAACTTCATTGTCAACTCATTTTCATTAATTATGAAGTTGAAAGTTGGTAGTTCTTAATTGGTTATATGATATTTTTTTTAAGGTAAAGGATAATATTTTTAGTTTGGATCAAAATCCTCAACTCCTAACAAATGAATATTGAAAAGGGTTGATGAAGAGATAAGATGGAGTATAAATATGAGATGTTAGTATTACATAGAAAGAGGGAAAAAAAAGACTTTGGTGGTTTATAGTACAAAATACCACTATTTTACACATCAGGTATACCTAACAAGGTGTCACATTCATTATATAGTTTGTCGTGTGCTTGAGAGTGTGTATGTATATGTGTGTCTATAGTATTACTAATGATATCTCTTATATTAGTATTAAAAACCTATTTCAAATAGGATTATATATGTAAATACATAAAAAATTAAAATATTATTTGATATACTAAACGTTAGATCTTTTCTTTTATAATGTTTTAATCATAAACTTATTCTAGCATTTTTCTTAAGAAAATGAGATTGAAAGTTTATTTCTAGGAAAATGAAGTCTTCCCTAACAACCCTACAAATATTCTAACGTTCATTTGATTTAGGAGACAACTGAAAAGAATACACAAGTTCTATCATCATCCCATTAACATATCACTATTACGTAAGCAATGACTAATAGGAGAAAGTCCAATAGAGTGGAGCATGTTTTATAAGGCAACACTGAAACTAAATAAACAAATCAACTACATATGTTTAGTGGTTGGAATGTGCTTGTACTACATTAGAGGTCATGGGTTCAAGTGTAATTCCTTACTTTTTAGAGTCTAAGTATGTTTGATCTTATTGTAGAAGTGTGTTTAAGGTTGGTGTGGTTATTGGATAAGCTTGATTTGAATTACGTAAGAAATGACCAAGAGGCAAAAGTCCAATAGAGTGGAGCATGTTTTATAAGGCAACAATAAAACTAAATAAACAAATAAACCACATGTGTTTAGTGGTTGGAATGTGCTTGTGTTACATTGGAGGTATTGATTGACTAGTTTGTCAACTAAATTCAATTTCTAAAACTTGATAAATCAATCGACTAGTTTAAGGTACCACTCGATTTTTTTGACTCACTTGGTTATCTTTCAAACTCGAAGTTTCTTGTGAATCTTTCATAAGAACTTTTCTAGTGTCATAACTATGTTATAAGTAGTTTTTGTTTTCAATTTTTATGAAAATTCTGAGCCTGTTTAACCTATTTTACTTACTTTTTAATGGATTCATATGGAGGAAATTCATTAGAAGCCCTTGGCTCATTTGTCTTTTTCTTTCATATTTTCTCTCTCTTCTATGAGATTCTTGAACAAATTTTATGCTTCTGCAACTTCATTAGATTTGCTAAACTTTGATTCTCGTCCATTTTTGTCATCATACCCTTCTTATGTTCAAAATTTCTAAGGCACATTACCTAGAACCCCATTGTTTCACCAAAATATCTTAAGGCATAAATGTTAGCTTTAAAAATTCAAAAACCTACACTTCGAATCTTCATTTCATACTAGGGTTTTGGGGTCTCAATTTATACACTCCCTCACCCTTCTCTTTTTAGCAAAACCCCTTGTCATTTAAAATCAAATAGTTTATTTTTCTCTCTTCTTCCCTAACCTTTGAAATATCCTGTTTTTCTTTACACTTACTTTAGCACTTTTCCCTCTTTGTGGTTGCATTATGGTTATCTCTCCCTCTTCTAATCCTCTCCCTATCTCTTTATTTTTATTTTTTTTAAGCAAGATAGAGTTAGATTAGGGAAAAGAGTGAGGGTTAAATCTCATCCCTGGTGCTCTCTATTTTCTCCATTTTGAAAGTGATTTTTTCTCTAATTTTCTCTCCTAAGTCTCCGATTTTATCAAATCTTCCTTGCACAATTTGAGAAAGGTTTTCACTAAGTTTTAATCAATCTATTCTTGAAAAGTGTTATAGTGTAGGGAAATGGTTTGGAATTTTAGAGACTTGTGCTCTTTTGGCATGTTGCTCAACTCTTTTAAGGTAAATCATTATCTTTCCTTGCTATTGTAGAAATGGTATTGGTAATTATAGTATATGTGTTATAAGACTGTGATATCTTGCTGTGTAGAGATGATAATATGCCTACACTAGTTAGTATAGAATGAACAAATGGATTAGCATGGAGCTTGTTCTAGAGACTCATAGGCCTTAATCGCATGTCTATTATTCTAGATTTAAAATTTTCTTAATATTTGGGGTGTCTTAAGTGACAATGAGATATATGACATGCGGAGTAGATTGTTGCATAATGGCCTATTAAGAAGAGAATTTGATGCATGATTTCCTAATTTAAGTTCATAATATGTCTCCATGATTTGCTACAACTCCTAGCATGATTTTTAGTAGTTTACATGTAAATTCGTGAATATTACTTGTTGAGTATTTTGAATAACCTAGTATTAATGTTTGGATTTGAATGGGAAAGTTATGGAATTTAATCATATGTAATTATGTTTTGTGGGGTTGCTTTCTCCCAAAACCGATCAACTGGTTGGTTTGTGACTTTGGTGGTTTTAGTCTCGGATTAAACCCATCGACGAGTTTGACTAAACCAATCAACTAGTTCCTAGAATAATTGACTGGTTGAGTTAACCAATCAACTAGTTATTCTGTAACTTTGGTGCTTTTGGACTCAGGTTAAACCGATCGACTAGTTCTTAGAATAGCTGACTAGTTGGGTCAACCTATCAACTGGTTGGTCTACAACTCCAGTAATCTTAGCCTCGAGTTAGAACCATTGACCAGTAGAGCCAAACTGATTAACTTGTTCTCAGAGCATTTGACTGGTGAGGTTAACCAACCAATTGGTTCACCATCCCTAAAAGGCTGATAGTGTCCCGACCAATCGACTGGTCTAATGAACCGATCTATAGGTATCAACCAATTTTTCTTTTATCACCTATATTCTTCCTAAATGTGATGTTTGTCTTATGCTTAGGTAATGACCTAGTATGCTGATAGCTATGAAATTATCTGGATTAATGAAGTTAAATGATAGATAAAAGGCTTCCATCATATTGAGAGACCACGGGAAATAATTCAGCCTATTTCTCAAGAATTTGGGAAAAAATAATTATATACTCACGTTTTACTCAAGGATTTTTTAAAGAATATCCATTTGACCTAAATTAAAAATAAGAACAAGAATAAGATCTAAGAAGGAAGTAATTGGCCAGCTCTTATCATAAGATTATGGTCATTTTACTAGCATGATACTCGCTTTGCTCTATAAATACTTAAGAGCTCACACCTCATTTAAGCTATGAGTATGTGGTATAATTCATGCTCATCTATTTGGAATTTAATGTTAATCATATGTTCCTCTAGAATGGCTACTGGAGTACATGTTTGTATTTTGGAATATTTCCACGAGTTATCGCATGATCTACTATTATTATACTCATGATCCATCCATGGTTATAAAGTTATATATATAACCATGAATCCTCATTACCATGCAAGTTATTATCTAACTATAGACAAATAGGTTATCTAAGTAATTCATGTTCCATGAGTAGATAGTATGCTTGTTGAAGTTGTATGTTCTGGTATGTTTCATGAGTTCTGGTATGATTAAGTGGATCCACACATATCTTGTATGACTTATGTGATTGTACGTGAATGACATAATAGGAAAGTGGCGTGCACATTTTAGTAAGTTGTACCATGCATATTTTGTGTGGGTCTTACTTATACCAAGATCTACATGATGGTGGTAGATTGGTTTACTCAGTATGTATGTATATTCTTGGAGTTATTGTTGCAGTCCCCTACTCATTCCCACATGTAGGAGGTTGGTTGCAAGTTTCCTAAGGACGGCCATTAAGTGGTCCATCCTCATCTTAAAAATGTTGAGTTGTTGAGTGTAGGGTTTCCTGGAGATTTTTTGTGTGGTCCTAAAGTGACCATGGTATATTCCATAGAAATCGATTACTTTAGTTAAAAATTTTATTTTATTTATATGTATATTATAAGGATTTGGCCCTATGTAGCTCTAGATTGTAAACAATGATTTCCTTATCTTACGCACTCTAGTTTCCCTTGTATTTTAATAGGTCGGAGGCTTAGCCTTATGTATAAGGTGAGGTAGATAGTGAAGTGTCTATCTTGCATTACATATGGCGGTAGCACCCCGTTTTTCACATGTTGGATTTGTATTTCCTCTTCTACACTATTTTTAAAAAATAAATTTTTTTGGTAGTGAAAAATAGAGGTGTTAAATCAAGTCTCATTAGACTCATGTATTTAATTTTTTAGTTTTGTTGGTTGATGCACATTATCCTTTTAGTTGATGTTTATTCTTTTTTATATTTATCTTTTCCACTTCGATGTATATCATACTCTTTATTGATGTTTATTCTTCTTTAGGTTTATGCAACTTTAGTTTTCGTTGAACAAGATTATGACATAAATATTTTCAATTTGTCTTGAACCCATGACCAGTTGTATAAGAGTGAGCATGCAGATCGCGATGATAAAAAAACATTTCAATTACAATTATTATGTCACTACCTTATTTATTTATTTTAGTGGTTTACCTTAACATGCCACGCCATTTCAAATATACCTTACAAGGTATACCAAGGGGCAAAATATCAATATTGAGGATAAGTTTGTGCTTACTTTCTTTAAATTTAAATGTAATAAGTAATTATAAATTTGGAAAGTACTCAATGGAATATATATTCTACATCGACTGGCGTATTACTCAGCCAATACCAAACCATATGAACTTGCTGGAAATTAGGATACATCTTGCAACACATGGCCTCCTACACCGATTAGAAAAATGTCACAATTAAATTCGAATAATACTATCCACCCAAATTCTAAACCCAAAATAAAAATAAAAATTTATTAAAAATATATATATTAGTAATTTTATTTTATTTTTTATTAATAATTAAGTAATAAAAAGTAATAACAATACAAAATAAAAGAAAATTAGGGCATAAAAAATGTAAATCTTTTGTTATTATAATAACAATAATAATGATGATCATAATAGAAACAATACGTATAATAAATTTATTGTACTTGTATGCCATAATTTTCTTTTATAGTATATTATTATTAGCTTATATCATTAAATTATTAATAAAAATTAAAATTAATATATATATATAATTTTAATTTTAATTTAAAATTTAAGTATATAACATTACCAAATAGCTTCGCTTACGATGTACAGCATCTGGGATGGTAACTCCCTTTAACACCCCAAAATTCACTATATATTTTTTTAAAATAAAAGTAATTAAATTAAAACCTGTAAATTTTAGGAATGTTACCGCCGTGATTAGTACAAGCCCGACCTTCGATCGTTCTCTTACTAACCACAAGGCTAAAAGAAATTTAATAATCAGCATAAATCAAACCCAAGCAAGAATTCAAATAAGTATTAAACAATTATAATATAAAAATTAGAGTGTATAAAAAGGAGTCATAAACCAGAGTGTATTGTCAAAGTTCCTAAAAATGAAATAAAGTTTACAACTAGTAAAAATTAAGTTTAGGATACTCAATACAAAGTAGAAAGTCATAAAAGAAAAATTTGGCCACGCCACTCTTGATCTTCGTGCCAAGTCCATACTCAATACTTAGCCCCACCTCATGCCTCATGAACATTGAAGGCATCGAAATATGTACCACCAACCTACACAAAGTGGGAATGAACATTGAAATAGGGAAATAAGGGCCTTCTACTCGTGGGAATGAACAGCACCCATGAAACAAGTGGTTAGTACACTACGTATTGAGTAAGGTAACCATGCACTATGGCCAGTACACAAAAGCACATAATCCAAATAGGATAACTTAACAGCATATAATCATTCAAATAAATAAAGGCCCAATTATAGTCCGGATAAATTAATTATTTAATCTCTAATCAGTACTCATTTCACACCATGCTTTTTATCAATCCATGCGAGTATGGAAACCTCACTATTATAGCAGGTGGATCGGTTACTTATAGGGAAAAACGCACCTAACCACTATTAAAGCCGGCAGATCGGACACTTATAAGGCAGAAAATACCTAAAAACTATTATTTGCCCATAGATCAGTCTGGCCCCAACTCACATGGTGCTCCACTGTAAGTACTTTGTGTCTTTTATGTGTCTTAGCAAACTTAGGTTTTGGTTTATTGAGTTTGGGATCTCCCCACTATTATAGCCGGTGGAGCGGTCACTTACAGGACAAGACACACCTAACCACTATTATAGTCAGTGGATTGATCACTTATAGGGCAGAATGCCCTAACCACTATTATATGCCGGTGGAAGATATATGGAATTTATATGTTATTTTCCTAAGTAAAAATGTCATTTATTCCTCATTGTTTTTATAAGATTTAATCTTTTCTCTAGTTTTTCGCTTTTGGATAGATTTTGCAAGAGAAGATAAAAATGAAGAAATTCAAAGGAGAAATTGATGGAAAGAGAAAATGAAGCAAATAACACATCAAGAGATATGGAATCAATGGAAGAAAAGACTAGAAATGAAGAATATATATCAAAGGGAATATTGTGTTGAAATTTCATGAAGAAATAATGAAGGAACAAGAAACACGCCCCCCCCCCGGCGTGTTTTTCTATCAACACACAAAATTTAAGCTTTTAAAATTCAGCATTTGGCAGAGAGTTAAAGGAAAAACACTAGGGTCTCGTGCTTTATAACATGGACCTTGTTTTTCTTAAATTTTGTAACCGTTCGCGCAACTTTTCCCCTATATATTTCTAAAGTCTAAACATTCAAAAGGGTGGTTCTGGGGAGTTCGAGAATGGGATTCTCTCTTTTTCTCTATATTCTCTAGATACCACATGTAATTTGTAATTCCAATTCTCTTTCTCTCCATTGTATTCAATTGAACAATCAACACTCTGCAATTCAAGTCGATAAGTTCTTCTCCATTCCTCTTTTAATTGCAAGTTTTGATTTTTGATTGAATGCAAATAAATTCTATTTATTGCATTATTATTTCTCTTATGTTTGGTGTTTCATTGTTAATTTATTTGTAAGCATTGATGTTAATTATAGATTATTGCATTTAATTGTGTGTTATTGCAATTATGTAGATAGCATAAGGTAGGAGGATTTGATGACGGAATTAGGGTTTTGGATATGATAACGTAATTTGAATTCATGATTCTAGATGAAATTTAATTGAATTAATGGACGAAATTGAATGATCTTGCATCATAGATTAAGAATTTAAACTAATTAGACTGGTCATCTATCTAGTTTAGATCTTAATCTATGATAGGATAACAGCATTAATACATAATTGTTCATTAATGTTTCCAGAGTAGCAAAAGATTAATTATTAATCTTGTCCTTTAATTGGTACGATTGCATGATCCAAGCTTATGTGATTATGGTCTTAGTTAACTGATTTCCATTCATAATGCTGCCATTAATTGAATCTAGCATTCTTAACCTAGGTTATTAATTGGTTAGGTGATAAATTGAGAGCTTATTCAATTTATTAGAATTGAGAGAAAGCAAAGAGATGAATTATTATGAGTTTCTATAGGTCAACGTTAAATCATTTAGAATTATTCTTTTCTCCATGATTATTTGATATCCTAATTCCGTAATCAATACCATCCTATCCTTATTCATTAATTAGTGAGTACAGTGTTTTATTATTTATTCATAGTTTAGATATTGATGATATAATTATATGTTATTGTATAACCGGGGTTTTAACATCGATTACAGAATTATTGATTATATACCATTCCTTATGGGTTCAACTCCTTCTTGCCATATACTACGTATTTGGAAATTAGAATTTATTTATTAAATTTGTTGTGCATATGACAGCGCATCAAATTTTTGGCGTCGTTGCCGAGGAATAGAAATTATAATCTTTATTTCTGTTTTTGATGTTGTTTCTATATATAGTAATGTGTTTGTATAAATGTGTCTTGTTTTCTAATTATGTGATTTTATGTTTGTTTGGTTGGTTGGTGTCTAGGTAAGAAATGTTAGATTTTATTTATCCATTCATTGGGTAAGCAAAGTAATGGGACTAAATCCTTTTACAAAGGCTGTTTTTAAATCATAATAATTGATTTTATCACCATCTTCCTAAACCTTAAAAATAGAAATTGAGATTGTGATAGTGATGAAGGAAGGAAAGTTAGAATGGTTAGGAATCAATCCATGCATTGATTATAAATGAGAAGAAATGAAATTAAAAATTGGTAGATATAACATTGTGAGTGTTTGAGCCTAATCTTTAGATACATTGCTTATCCAAAATATATTATTCTTTTGGGTGTGTTCTCCAATGATATGTGAAACTAGAATTTGCCTTTATTTCTCTTCAAAACTACATAGAACTTTAGGATATTTGAAAATGATAAAGGCAATCTTCTTTCTTTGTTAGCTACAAGACCAAATAGCCCACCTTGAAAATTGTTATCCATTGTATAACCCCTTTGAGCCTAAAGACATATTCTATTGATATAACATTTATTAACAACTAATCTCCATATGCATTTTCCTTCCTTACTCTACGACTAGTGGAGCAATAGATTTTCAAGAACTTTTGTTTTGTTAATAAGGTGAAATCTAAGTCTGGGGGTGTGGATATCATAAAAAAAATGGAGGAAGTAGCTAAGAATTTTTCTTCTAAAATAACGAAAGAAAAACAAAAGAAGAAGAATAAGAAGAATAAAATTTCATGTCTTTTGATGTTATTTGGTTGAATGGAACGGTTTGAAATTATAAAAAAAATTATTAAAAAAAAAAAGGAAAGTGAAGTAAAGGAGAAGAGGAGGAATTGTGATTTAATTGAAATAAGGAAATTGCTTCTCTAGTTGGTAGAGTCTAGATACGATCCCAAAATTCTATCCCACCTTAGAACCCTAGCCCCATTACAACCAAATTTCAAGACCTTTTGATTTTTATATATTTAGTTCTTTTCAGCAGTGGCGAATTGTGAATAATGGCAAACATATGGGTGATCATTATCATTTGGAGAAGATTCGAGTGTAAACACATCATACCCTATACACATAAGAGTGAGTGTTTACACATACCAAAAGTAAGAATCTACTAATTTAAATTTCATTAATCTTAATCTAACTTTGCATGGTGAGATACTAACTATATTAACTCTTATCCCTAAGCACTTGAGCATTTGATAAGACTGTTTATAGGGTGTGTTAGATGTGTGATCCAAAATATTATCAACATTGTGATTTTATGATTTATAAGTGTTTTAAGTCCCAATGCATTGTTAAACTCTATGAATGAATAAATCCAATCTTATAGTTCTTGTAGTTTAGAACTTATCTTATTTGTAATCCTTGATGTTTCTTTTGTGCATGACATGATGTTGCTTGAGGGCAAGCAACAATTTAAGCATGGGGTATTTGATATATGGAATTTATATGTTATTTTCTTACGTAAAAATGTCATTTATTCCTCATTGTTTTTATAAGATAAAAATGAAGAAATTCAAAGGAGAAATCGATGGAAAGATAAAATGAAGCAAAGAACACATCAAGAGATATGGAATCAATGGAAGAAAAGACTAGAAATGAAGAATATATATCAAAGGGAAGATTGTGTTGAAATTTAATAAAGAAATAATGAAGGAACAAGAAACACGCCCCCTCCCCCCCCCCCCGGTGTTTTATAAGCATGGCCCATGTTTTTCTATCAGCACACAAAATTTTAGCTTTTAAAATTCAACATTGGGTAAAGATTTAAAGGAAAAACACGGGGGTCCCGTGTTTTATAACACGGACCATGTTTTTCTTAAATTCTATAACTGTTTGCGCAACTTTTTCCCGATATATTTCTAAAGTTTGAACATTCGAAGGGGGTGCTAGGGAGTTCGAGAATGGGATTCTCTCTTTCTCTCTATATTTTCTAGATACCACATGTAACTTGTAATTTCAATTCTATTTCTCTTTATTGTATTCAATTGAACAATCAACACTCCAATTCAAGTAAATAAGTTCTTCTCCATTCCTCTCTTAATTGAAAGTTTTGATTTTTAATTGAATGCAAATAAATTCTGTTTATTCCATTATTATTTCTCTTATGTTTAGTGTTTCATTGTTAATTTATTTTTAAGCATTAATGTTAATTATAGATTATTGCATTTAATTGTGTGTTATTGCAATTATGCATATAGCATAAGTTAGGAGGATTTTATGATGGAATTAGGGTTTTGGATATGATAACGTAATTCGAATTCATGATTCTAGATGAAATTTAATTGAATTAATGGACAAAATTACTAGATGAAATTCTTAACCTAGGTTATTAATTGGCTAGATGATAAATTGAGAGCTTATTAAATTTATTAGATTTGAGAGAAAGTAAAGAGATGAATTATTATGAGTTTCTACAGGTCAACGTTAAATCATTTAGAATCATTCTTTTCTCCATGATTATTTGATATCCTAATTCCATATTCAATACCGTCCTATCCTTATTCATTAATCAGTGAGTACAGTGTTTTATTATTTATCCATAGTTTAGATATTGATGATATAATTATATGTTATTGCATAACATGAACTTTAACATCAATTACAGAATTATTGATTATATATCATTCCCTGTGGGTTCGAATCCTTCTTGCCTTATACTACGTATTTGGAAATTAGGATTTATTTATTTATTAAGTTCTTATAATTTAGAACTTATCTCATTTTTAATCCTTGATATTTCTTTTCTATATGACATGATGTTGCTTGAGGGCAAGCAACAATTTAAGCATGGGGGTATTTGATATATGGAATTTATATGTTATTTTCCTAAGTAAAAATATCATTTATTCCATATTGTTTTTATAAAATTTAATCTTTTTTCGAGTTTTTCTCTTTTGGATAGATTTTGCAGAAAAAGATAAAAATGAAGAAATTCAAAGCAGAAATCGATGGAAAGAGAAAATGAAGCAAATAGCACTTCAAGAGATATGGAATTAATCGAAGAAAAGACCACAAATGAAGAATATATATCAAAGGAAAGATTGTGTTGGAATTTCATGAAGGAATAAGGAAGGAACAAGAAACACAGCCCCCCCCCCGGTGTTTCATAACCACAACCCGTGTTTTTTTGTCAGCACATAAAATTTCAGCTTTTAAAAATAGCATTTGGCCGAGAATTCAAGGAAAAACACCGGGGTCTCGTGTTTTATAACATGGACCGTGTTTTTCTTAAATTCTATAACCATTCGAGCAACTTTTCCCTGATATATTTCTAAAGTCTAAACATTTGAAAGGGTGGTTCTGGGGAGTTCGAGAATGGGATTCTCTCTTTTTCTCTATATTCTCTAGATACCACATGTAATTTGTAATTCCAATTATCTTTCTCTCCATTGTATTCAATTAAACAATCAACACTCTACAATTCAAGTGGATAAGTTCTTCTCCATTCCTCTTTTAATTGCAAGTTTTGATTTTTGATTGAATGCAAATAAATTCTCTTTATTGCATTATTATTTCTCTTATGTTTGGTGTTTCATTGTTAATTTATTTGTAATTATTCGTGTTAATTATAGATTATTGAATTTAATTGTGTGTTATTGCAATTATGTAGATACTATAAGGTAGGAAGATTTGATTATGGAATTAGTGTTTCAGATATGACAACATAATTTGAATTCATTAATCTAAATGAAATTTAATTGAATTGATGGATCGAATTGAATGATCTCGCATCATAGATTAAGAATTTAAACTAATTAGACTGATCACCTCTCTATTTTATATCTTAATCTACGATAGGATAACAGAATTAATACGTAATTGTTAATTAACATTTCTGGAGTAGCAAAAGATTAATTGTGAATCTTGTCCATTAATTCGTATGATTGCATGATTCGAGCTTATAGGATTATGGTCGTAGTTGACTACTTTCCATTAGTAATGGTGTCATTAATTGAATCTAGCGTTCTTAACCTAGGTTATTAACTGGTTAGGTGATAAATTGAGAGAAAGCAAAGAGATAAATTATTATGAGTTTCTACAGGTCAACGTTAAATCATTTAGAATCATTATTTTCTCCATGATTATTTAATATCCTAATTCCATAATCAATACCTTCCTATCCTTATTCATTAATTAGTGAGTACAGTGTTTTATTATTTATCCATAGTTTAGATATTGATGATAGAATTATATATTATTGCATAACCGGGGTTTTAACATCAATTACAGACTTATTGATTGTATACCATTCCTTGTGGGTTCGACTCTTTCTTACCATATACTACGTATTTGGAAATTAGGATTTATTTTATTAAATTTGTTGTGCATACAACAGCACATCAATGGATTGGTCTAGGCCCAACTCAATAATCTTCCACTTTACATGATTAATACATTACAGTGTCTTATTCAGAAGTTTCACCCTAGACATGCATGACTAACTCTGTAATACCCGGTAATTTTGATATAATAATAATAATAATAATAATAATAATAATAGCAATTATAATAATAATTTATTTAATAATAATAGGTAGTGGTGGGATTTGACTAATATAAGGTTGTTGTAGGTTTACCCATTAAAATTTAATTTGTTTAATAATATGTTACTGCTGGTAAATTTTAGTAACTAACTATTTGTAAGGTATAATAATTATTTTTAATTAAAAAAATAAATTATGACGTAACTTGGGGCAAAAAGGTAATTAACTCTAGAACCCTAATAATCTCTACTAGTATATAATAGACTGTTACTTGGTAAAACAAGGCATGCAATTAGCAGAAAAGAGAAGCTATAGCCGCCGGCCACTTCCACCTGGTTGATATCGTCAACAAGTACCAAGTCGATTTCTGATTGTTTCACTTACTCAGGTAATAAAAATCCACAGTTCTTGTATTACTGTCAGTAGGTGAAATGCCCCGAAATTTTCTAATTTTAAATATTATATTTAAATAAGGTTGTATTTAAAATTTTAATTTAATAAATTATTTTATTAAAATAAAAGGAAATTTATTAGGGCAATTTAAAAAGAAACTTTTTATAAATAGGTTGAGTAAAGGAAATTTTGGTATAATACCTAATTAAGGATTTTAATTTGGGAAATTATTTAAATAAATTATTTTATTCAAATTAAGAAAGATAAAATAGTTTCAAATTAATTTTAATTTTATAAATAATTAAATTAAATAAAATTTGAGTGATTATTATATTAAAATGGAATTTTGGAAAAATCCTTTAAAAAGCCTATTTTAGCCTAAAAAGGGATTTAAAATTTATTTTATTTAAATATTATTAATTTTAAATATCCTAAATATTCAGATTTATTCAATTGGACCCAACCTAATTATTTCTCTTTTCCTTTTTCCCTTTTTCCTTTTCTTTTCTTTTCCTTTTTCTTTCCTTTTCTTTCTTTTTCTTCTTCTTCGCCGAATTGGGCCTGTTGCGCGGCCCAATTCCCATTCTTCTTTCCTTTCCTTCATCGCGGCCGGGCCCGCGCGTCGTCGCCGCCCCCCCCCCTCTTTCCACGCAGCGTATTACTCATTCTTGCTCTCGAACACTGCGTTTGACTTTCATTCTTTTTACTGTTGCGCGCCAGCCCCCGGAACGCCGTTCCTTATCCTTTTTACACCTAAAACTCGTCGTTCTATTTAAACGGCATAACCCTTGCGCCCGACCGGCCCAGTCTCCTCTTCTTTTCTCCCTTCCTTTCTGCGCCGAACCGCCGGTCCAGCCTCCCCCATCTTCTTCTTCCTCCTCCCGCCCGACGCCATAACCGCCAGCTTACTCTTCTCCCCGAAAATGGTGCCGCCGGCCACACGTGGCGTGACCGGCATTTCTCCCGCCCATTTTCTTCCTCTCGACACACCCTTCCATTTGAATTGCCCCACTCTCCATTTCTTCCCCACGTTTGTCCCCATTTCCCTCTCGAAGGTCGGGCAAAATTTTGAATTTGTGCCGCCCGACCAACAGCAAAACCAACCCATTTTCCCACCGAAATTGATCTTTTGGTAACCTCCACAACCTGAGACTACCTTCCACTACTATAAATACCCCACATTTGGCCTAAAATCGAGTTTCCTTTTTCCCAAAACCCTAAGTACCAGTCTGTGCTTCACCTTGACTTTAGACGCCTCGTTCTCCTCCGATACCCAATATCGTCGCCTCTTCTTACTCCCAATCTCTTCCCTGAAACACCCTCTAATTAACTAAACCATCTAAGACCTTCGATTCACCTTGTAAAAGCCTCCATAATCGTGTAAAGTTGACTAGTTATCTCGCCAGAAAATTTCACCCCGAGACCTTGAAACGCCAGCCACCACCACATCCGCCGCTTTTACCACCTCCCAAGCCAACCAATAACTCCTTCTAAGGCTCCTCCACTGACCCATAAAATTATTTTATTTTTCTCCTCCCCTCTCACCCCTTTTTCTTCATTTTTAACCCTCTTAGATTCATTTTTCGGCCACCTCCGGGAACCACCGCCGGTTCCACCTACATCCTCCGACTCAAAGTGAAACCCTAGACATTTTAAACACTTAGTTTTGAATTATTGATAATTATTCTATTTTTAACCTAAATTTTAGTGTTAATTCAACTTTTATTATTATTATTATAAATATTATTATTATTGATATCGACTGTATTCTAATTTATAAATTTTTTTTTACAGTTCTGGGAGTATTATTGAGTAAGATATATTATTTATCTCGGCCTTTACTTATTTAATTAAATTTTTACATGTTTAATGTTATTATTAATAATAATATTAATATTATTATTATTAGTGTAATTATTTAGTTAATATTGTAATTATTTCAGGAGGATTATAAACCTAAAATTTTAACTAAGTCTCGCACATTTGCTTTTTACAACTATTATTAACATGTTTAACATTATTTCTAATTATATTACTATTATTATTATCTTTATTAACTTTATATTATAAGTATATATAATATTAATATCATTATTACATTTTTGAATAGTGTTATTATTAAATGGATTGATTTTGAAAGCCACCTTGTAATTTTAAGAATTTTGGTATTATTAATATTAATATTCTACTAATAAGAGTGTTATTAATAATGTGTTACTTTTATTATTATTATTATTATTATTATTATTATTATTATTATTATTATTATTATTATTAGTATTATTATTATTATTACTATTATTACTATTATTTCTATTACTACTATTATTGCTATTATTACTATTTTGGTGAAGGGTAGAAACCCTTGTATCACCACCCTTTCGAATGAAAACAATAATTTGTTTGTATTTTTAAGTAATATTTTGTATAATTAATTATTGTGTAGTATTGTTTTAATTAAAAACAAACTCTTAGAATAATTTAGAGAATAATAAAATTTTATAAGGGAGCCTAATTCTAGTATACTTTTATTTAATAGGTGAACCTAGTCAAACCCCTCAAGTGGAATAGGAGCGTGCACCAAGACCGGTGACTTTTTAGGTAAGGGTCTACTAAGGCCATTTATGTGTTTGCATGTATTATGAATATGACATGTTATGTAGTTTATGTTCGTTATTCTTATTAATTATGCATGCGATATGGTTATGAAGTTGAAGTATGTTATTATGAATGTCATGTGCCATGAAAAATATATGTGTATGCTTATGTCATTAATGTATAACCTGAAGTGATATATGAATTAGGATTTGCATGTAAAAGGATGGTACTAGGGTTTGCATGAGATGGCATGGTGCTAGGGTTTGCACGAAAAGGAATGATACTAGGGTTTGCATGGAATAGCAAGAAGTTGAAGGTGTGCATGAAATAACATAATATTAGGGTTTGCATGAATTAATGTGGAGTTAGGGTTTTGCATGTGGATTAGGGTTTCATAAAAACATGCCTACATGGAATTAATGTTGCATGGGGATCTGAGTTGCATGGAAGCATGTCTACATGGAACTAGGGGTGGCATATGAATTAGGGTTTTCATGGAAGGGTGGTATATGTAAAGCTAGGGTTTGCACATGTGAGGTACGTGGAGTTAGGGTTTGCATGGGAGCTAGGGTTTACATGGGAGCGTGGTACGTGGAGATTGGGTTTGCATGGGTGCTAGGGTTTGCATGGGTGCTAGGGTTTTCATGGAAGCGTGGGTCATGTGTAGTTAGGGTTTGCATGGGAGCTAAGATTTGCATGGAGTTGTGGTTTACGTGGAGATAGGGTTTGCATGGAGTAGGGTTGCATGGGAGTTAGGGCTTTCATGGATTTAGTTATGCATGTTTGGGCAAATGTTTGTGAATGCCAAATGTTTTTGAATAAAATACTTAAGACACTAATATCTTAAAGTGGAAGATTATTGAGCCGGGTCCAGACCGATCCACCGGTCAGGAATAGTGGTTAGGGTTTTACCCTATATGTGACCGATCCACCGGTAATGATAGTGGTTAGGACATGAGGTCCTATATGTGACCGGCCCACCGGCAATAATAGTGGGGTGACTCGAGCTCAATAAATACAAATCAAAATTGTTAAAGCTCTTAAAAGACATAAATTACTTACAGTGAAACACCATGCGAGGAGGAACCAGACCGATCCACCGGTCAGGAATAGTGGTTAGGGTTTTACCCTATGTGTGTCCGGCCCACCGGTTACAATAGTGGGGTGTTCCTGTTTTCGCATGGATTGATAAAAGGCATGGTGTGAATTGACTTTTGATAAAAGGAAGATTAAATGATTAATCTGGATCTTTTTGGGCCTTATGTGTGGACTTGTTGATTATAAGTTATGGATTTTACTTTACGCTTCTGTGTATTGTATGTTTGGGTTATAATTGTATGTGATCATGATCCTACATGAAATAATGTGTTATATGCCGGCCTTATTATTCGGTTACCTTACTCGGTACGTAGCGTACTGATCACCCGTTTCATGGGTGCTGCTTATTCCCACGAGCAGAAGGCCCGTCTAATTCCTTGCAGGTAGGAGATACTTACTTTGATGCTATCGATGTCTACGGGACATCAGGAGGGGCAGAGTGATAGCTGGGCTGGATCAATCTTTAGAGTGACATGGTCGTTTTCCTTATTAAATTTATGATTCATGTTATCTTTTATTATATTTGAATTTTCATAACAATTTTACTAAGGTTGTTTAGTTGTTATCGGGAAAAACAATAGCCGGTATTTCGAATTATGTAAGACTTACTCGTACTCTGATTTCTGTTTTTATAAATTTGAATTTGTATGGTATTACTGATAATATTTTCTTAGCCTTAGCACTTGGTACCGGAACGGTAGAAGTAAACTGGTCTGGTACTAAGTGTGGCGGTAACATCCCCAGAATTTACGGTTTTAATTTATGAGTATTGCTTTAAAAAAAATTTGTGTAAATTTTGGGGTGTTACAGTAGGCATCACTTCCTAATTTACTTTATACTATTTCATGGTACAACCTATTAATTTATTTGAAGTCTTCATGCTTCGGTGTTTGTGATATGTAGTTATCGGAAACTATTTACACGAGTCCGCAACACTATCCTCAATATATATATAGAATACTAGTCAGAAAGGTACCTGTCTTTTGTGGAAGAAATTCTTTTTAGTTGGGAAACCTACATAATTCTTTTTAGTTGAGAAACCTACGTAAGCCTGACCATCTGATATATAATCCTACGAATATGACAAACTTGGCATGATAACTTTTAGAATATAAGATATGGGGTGACTAGAAAATCATACGTGATTGTTGGGTGGGCAGCTTGCTACGTGATTTGGGTTTATATGTATATATATATATACACACACACGTGACTTTTACATTGTTTAGCTATAATTTAGTTAATTACATATGCATACTCTAGCATAAATACTTATAACTATTTTAGGGGCCGGATATATTTGTTAGTTAATAAACTTTGAGCACTAAATTAAATTTCACCGGTAGGAAATAAGCACGACTTCAGATTAATATTACTAGTAGATTAATTTCAACATAGGGTTATTCTATTAATTTATTTAATCAAACCAGTTGTAAGTATTTTTCCACATATATATATATTGAGTAATCTTATAGTTACATAATTATTTTAGGAGTTGGGGCTTATATATAAATATTAGGCGGTAAATTAAAATATTGGCAAATGTAAGAATTGTGATAAGTTGGATCTAAGCCGTTTATAATATTTTTACCTAATATATTTCCTCTAGAGTTAATAATATTGGTGTAAATTATAGGTTTAGCGACTAGTGAGCATTTGTGATTAGATCGCATTCCAGGTAACATTATTTTCAACCTTTTATATATAGATATATATGTGTATGTGTGTTCATGTATATTTTAATTATGCACTTGTTAATATAATGGTCTTATCTAGTTATAAAGAATTGATTTTATACAAGTGTTCCTTTATTATGCATATATCATGATGTGAATCTTGTACATTTATATTTAAGTAATTTTGAAATTTGTTGTGAATTAATTACTTACAATTGTTTATCTTATTTGTTGAATTAGTAGGATAATATCGCAGCTTATGGTTTTCTGTGGACTGGGGCATCAGTGCTGGGCAGTTCAGACTATGCTTGGAGTGTACAGATTATGTAAATTTTTATTAAACATTTTTGTAATCCTATATGATGCATTCGCCGGTCGGAATGGGCTAATGGGAATTAGGACGGTTGTATAATCCGCCACCCGGTCCATAAAATTAGACTAGCTGGATTGTGGATTAATCAATCCTTAATGACCATGATTAGCTATAGTTGTTTTAGCTGATGGGAAATTAAGCCTTAAGCTTAATTGTATATTTGGGTCATTTTCTTTATGATGGTTGGCTGGTCGACACCCTACGTTGTTGTTGCTTGGTTTGGGTTGTTCGACACTGTTCGACACTTTATATTTTTTTTGGCCCAAACGAGTCGTGTTGCCATCCATAACAGGTTGTAATGTTCGTACGTATTTTGTATCAGATACGACTGCTGTATACATATATATAGATGCTACATACGATGTAATAGACACTTTTTTGACAAAAATAAAGCTCGGTATTATTTTTTCTCTCGATCTCTCTCGATTCCTTCTCTCTCTTGGCGATTCTCTCACTCGCTTCCTTCTGCTTCTGTCTCGTTCTCTTCTCGACCGATCTTGATCATTCACCTTCTAAATTCAGTTGCCATTGAATCAATTGTGCTTCTGAAGTTGTGGTTCTTCCTTTGGAAAGTTTTCCTTAGGCTGTACCGGCGGAAAATCGAACGTTGCGCTCGATTAAATCTTCGATCCTTTGCGAAACCCTAACTGGTTTCCATCATTTGGTATCAGAGCCTCGATTTTCTAGAGTGCTCGTAGTTTCTGTATCATTGATTAAGTTGTCTTCATTTTTGTTAACTCGATTTCTGTATTTCGCTAACCCTAGTTTGAGGTGTGAAATTTTAGGGTTTTGCAGCGACGAACTCAGTATCGATTCTTGTCGCTTTCAAACCGGCGATTAAAGCATTTCGACCCACTATTTTTGAAAGTCTGAAAAAGAAAACCCTAATCGACCTAGGGTTTGGTCAAGAATCTGAATCTTGACTGACAGCGCGACCTACTGTTGTTGGTAACTTCGATTTGTAAATTCCTTTGTTAATACTACTATCTGCTATACTTAATTTCCAATCTTCGACAAATTATCTGTTTATTGTTAAGTATATAGGTTGAAAATTACAACCGGCGAACTATCTTGGTTTCAAGAAAGGGGATAGACCTCCAAGAAGAGGGGCACCCTAAATAATTGAACTAATTGCTTAAGCAGACGCGGTAATATCGTTCCCTCCTACTTATTTCGTATTATTGAAATAGTTTTGTCAAATTATCATAAGCAGTGAGTTATTCTGAGTAAAAATTTTACTGTTGCTATTATTTTTAACATTTGTGAAGCCATATTTCTGTGGCATATTGTGTGTCTGTTGTCTGTGATTCTTGGATCAGTTGCTTCTGTGATTAAAATTACTGTTGTGTTGATTGTTAATTACTGTTGAAATTCATCATGTCTAATAATGGTCAATCAGTGAATCAATCTATGTCTAGTAATGACCTTCTAGAAACCCTTAGGACTTTTCAAGAACAAATGACTGCACAATTTGCTGTCTTATCTGCTAACCTAGAACAAAGATTAGGAGAACAGGAAGTAAGACTTAATGAATTACAAAATAACAGAATTGAAACTAATCAAGCAGGAGTTTTAGGAAGGGCCCCAATGGATCCTAGGACTAGGATTCCACCTATAGCTAATCTAGAGGAGTTAGAAGATCAAATATCCCACAATAGTGATAGGATGCCTAGACAGAACAATAGGCAGGATAGGGAATTAGAATTCATAGATAGGAATTTAAATAATCTTAAGCTGAGCATACCAGGGTTCAACGGGAGAAATGACCCTGATTACTATTTTGAGTGGGAAAGAAAAATAGAATTGGTATTTGAGTGTCATAATTACTCTGAGGAAAAGAAAATTAAAGTGGCTGTAGTAGAGTTTACTGAGTATGCGTCTTCTTGGTATCATAATTTGGTGTTAACTAGACGTAGGTGTGGGGAACCTGCTATACAGACTTGGGCAGAGTTTAAAACTTTAATGAGAAAGAGATTCGTACCAAGTTACTGTTATAGAGAGTTGCATAAAAGGTTGCAAACTATTAGTCAGGGAGTGAGATCAGTAGATGACTATTATAAAGAGTTAGAAGTTTTAATTATTAAGACAGGAGTTATTGAGGATGATGATGCTACTATGGCTAGGTTTCTGAGTGGATTAAATTCAGAGATAGCTGATAAGGTAGAGCTGTATCCTTGTGGAACATTAACTGAAATGGTGAATATAGCTACTAAGATAGAGATTCAATTGAGGAAATCTAGGCAATATAAACCCCCTGGGGTTGGGTTTAAGACTACTATGAGGAGAAATTTTGGGGGAAATACCTCTAGAAACTGGAAGAACAATAGTAAGGTAGAGTTTAGGGGGAGAAACAATGAAGTTAAGGCAGGACAGAAACCTGAAAAGAGCAGGAATGTGATGGCAAATTCTGTAAATGGGTCAAACAGGACTAGGGATATTAAATGTTTTAGATGTGGAGGTTTAGGTCATATAGCTTCTGAATGCCCTAACAAGAGGAATATTTTGATTAGAGAATCTGGGGAAGTAGAATCTGAATCTGAATCTGAAGAAGAGGAAGAAGGGGCTAATGTAGTAGGAAAGGGAGATAGTGACCTAGAAGATGAAATAGAATTACCAGTGAGTAGGGATCTTTTTGTGGTTATAAGAGCTTTAAATAGTAATAAGTTACCTGATTCCAATGCTTTACAAAGAGAAAATATTTTCCATACTCGATGCTTAATTGATGATAAGTGTTTTAACATGGCTATAGATAGTGGCAGTTGTATTAATGCTGCTAGTACCCTTTTGGTATCTAAATTAGGTTTAAACACTACAAAACATCCAAAACTATATAGATTGCAATGGCTTAATGAGTTGGGAGATGTTAAGGTTAGTCAACAGGTTCTAGTAAATTTAAAATTAGGAAAATATGAGGATTCTGTTTTATGTGATATAGTTCCTATGCATGCTGCTCACTTGTTGTTGGGTAGGCCTTGGCAATATGATAGAAGGGTAGTACATGATGGTTATAAAAATAGGTATACAGTACATAAAGATGATAGGAAGATTTTTTTAGCACCTATGACTCCAAAGGAAATATTTGAGGATCAAACCAAAATTAAATCTGATTATAAGGAATTAACTAAGTCTGATTTGGGAAATGATCATAGTACAAAGGACATGAAAGGAACTTTTGGATTTTATGCTAAAGGTAAGGATGTAGGAAAGGCAATAAAAAGAAATGCTAATGTATATTTGATGGTTTTTAAGGGCTGCTATGAGAGTCAGAAAGGAACAATTGAAGAAGTACCTAGTACAGTGAAAATGTTATTGGAGGAATATAGTGACTTATTTCTTGAGGATATACCTAGTGGATGACCTTCATTAAGGGGAATAGAACATCAAATAGACTTTATTCCAAGAGCTGTTATACCAAACAGACCTGCTTATAGAGCAAATCCTGAAGAGGTTAAGGAACTAAAAAGACAAGTAACAAAATTGTTAAGTAAAGGATACATTAAGGAGAGTATGAGTCCTTGTGCAGTACCTGTATTACTAGTGCCTAAAAAGGATGGTAGTTGGAGAATGTGTGTGGACAGCAGGGCAGTAAATAAGATAACTATTAAGTATAGATATCCAATTCCTAGGCTGGATGAGATGCTGGATCACTTGTGTGGTGCTGTTATATTTTCTAAGATAGATTTAAACAGTGGTTATCATCAAATTAGGATGAAACCAGGGGATGAGTGGAAAACAGCTTTTAAGACAAACTTTGGATTGTATGAATGGTTAGTGATGCCTTTTGGGTTGTCAAATGCTCCTAGTACTTTTATGAGACTTATGAACCATGTATTAAGGGAATTTATTGGGAAATTTTTGGTTGTTTATTTTGATGATATACTTATATATAGTAAATCCTTAGAGGAACACTTGGGACATTTAAGGATTATTTTGAATATGTTTAAAGTAGAACAACTTTATGCTAATTTAGCTAAGTCTAGATTTTGTTTGGAAAGTGTGGTTTTCTTAGGATTTGTGGTAGGAAAAGAAGGTGTGTCTGTAGATGAAGAAAAGATTAAGGCTATTCAAGAGTTGCCTGTACCAAAAAGTGTAACTGAAGTAAGAAGTTTGCATGGATTGTGTTCTTTTTATAGGAGATGTGTGAGAAACTTTAGCACTATAGCCGCTCCTTTAACTGCCATAACAAAAAAAGATAATGGGTTTATTTGGGGATTAGAACAACAGCAATCTTTTGAGACACTTAAGAATAAGTTAACCCAAGCACCTGTGTTGAGTCTTCCTGACTTTAAAAAAATGTTTGAATTAGATTGTGATGCATCAGGGTTAGGAATAGGGGCTGTACTTCCTCAAGAAGGAAAACTAGTGGCTTATTTTAGTGAAAAATTAAATGGTAGTACTTTGAATTATTCTACCTATGAAAAGGAATTGTATGCTTTAGTAAGGGCTTTGGAGGTATGGCAACATTATCTGTGGCATAGGGAATTTGTAGTTAACACAGATCAGGAGGCTATTAAGTATTTAAAGAGTCAGTTAAAGTTAAATAGGAGACAAGGTAGATGGATAGAATTCATTGAAAGTTTTCCTTACATAATTAAATATAAGAAAGGTAGTGATAACATAGTTGCAGATGCTTTATCTAGGAGATATGCTTTATTGAATACTGCTGACACTACTTTATTAGGATTTTCCAGTATTAAGCTATTATACTTAGAAGATAATGATTTTAAAGAAATATATAAAAGGTGTGAAGTTTCTTCTCAAGGAAAATATTTATGAAGGATACTTGTTTAGGGAACATAGATTATGTATTCCTGCATGCTCTTATAGAGGATTATTAATTCAAGAGGCACATAGTGGTGGATTAATGGCACATCTAGGAACTCAGAAAACTTTAGATGTTTTAATTGAACATTTTTATTTGCCACACATGAAAAAGGATGTTTTGAAACATTGTGTTAATTGTATTAAGTGTAGACAGGCAAAAACTACTTCAAAACCTTTTGGATTATATACCCCCTTGCCTGTATCTAATCATCCTTGGGTTGATGTGTCTTTGGATTTTGTGTTAGGATTACCTAGGACTAATAGAGCTAAGGATTCCATAATGGTTGTGGTAGATAGGTTCGGTAAAATGGCTCATTTTATACCCTGTAATAAAACAAATGATGCTGTAGCAGTGGCTGAATTATTTTTTTCTAATGTGGTTAAGTTACATGGAATTCCTAAGACTATAGTTTCAGATAGGGATGTTAAGTTTTTAAGCCATTTTTGGAAAGTTTTTTGGGGTAAATTAGGGACTAAATTATTATTTTCTACAACTTGTCACCCTCAAACTGATGGTCAAACTGAGGTGGTTAATAGAACTCTGGGAAATATGTTGAGGGTTGTCCTTGGAAAGAATCTTAAACAATGGGAGTATGTTTTACCTCAAGTGGAATTTGCTTATAATAGGACTTTACATTCTGCAACTAATAAAACTCCATTTGAGATTGTGTATGGTTTTAATCCATTAACTCCATTAGATTTGAGTCCTTTACCTCATACTGACTTGCAAAATTTTGATGCTGAATCTAGAGCTGAAAGTATAAAAAAATTACATGAGAATGTAAGTCAACAAATTAATAAGAAGGTACAACAGATGGCTGAACATGCTAATAAAAGAAGGAGGAAAATGATTTTTAAACCTGGAGATTTAGTTTGGGTTCATTTAAGGAAAGAAAGGTTTCCAAATTTTAGAAAGTCAAAATTGGATCCTAGAGGGGATGGACCATTTACTGTATTAGAGAAAATTAATGACAATGCCTATAAAATTGATTTACCTGTTAAGTTTGGAAATGTGAGTAATTCCTTCAATGTGGCAGACCTTAGTCCATTTCTGGGACTTGTTCAGGTTTCAGAGGCGAAACCTTTCCAAGAAGAGGGGAATGATGTGAATCTTGTAAATTTATATTTAAGTAATTTTGAAATTTGTTGTGAATTAATTACTTACAATTGTTTATCTTATTTGTTGAATTAGTAGGATAATATCGCAGCTTATGGTTTTCTGTGGACTGGGACATCAGTGCTGGGCAGTTCAGACTATGCTTGGAGTGTACAGATTATGTAAATTTTTATTAAACATTTTTGTAATCCCATATGATGCATTCGCCAGTCGGAATGGGCTAATGGGAATTAGGACGGTTGTATAATCCGCCACCCGGTCCATAAAATTGGACTAGCTGGATTGTGGATTAATCAATCCTTAATGACCATGATTAGCTATAGTTGTTTTAGCTGATGGAAAATTAAGCCTTAAGCTTAATTGTATATTTGGGTCATTTTCTTTATGATGGTTGGCTGGTCGACACCCTACGTTGTTGTTGCTTGGTTTGGGCTGTTCGACACTTTATATTTTTTTTGGCCCAAACGAGTCGTGTTGCCGTCCATAACAGGTTGTAATGTTCGTACGTATTTTGTATCAGATACGGCTGCTGTATACATATATATAGATGCTACATACGATGTAATAGACACTTTTTTGACAAAAATAAAGCTCGGTGTTATTTTTTCTCTCGATCTCTCTCGATTCCTTCTCTCTCTTGGCGATTCTCTCACTCGCTTCCTTCTGCTTCTGTCTCGTTCTCTTCTCGATCGATCTTGATCATTCACCTTCTAAATTCAGTTGCCATTGAATCAATTGTGCTTCTGAAGTTGTGGTTCTTCCTTTGGAAAGTTTTCCTTAGGCTGTACCGGCAGAAAATCGAACGTTGCGCTCGATTAAATCTTCGATCCTTTGCGAAACCCTAACCGGTTTCCATCATATCACAAGGCTCATATCTTATATGACTAAATTAAGTTTTTTTTATATTTATGTTAGCGTATAATTGGACCCTAAGAAACTTTGACTAATATTTATTTATTTATTTATTTGAAGTACTGGTTGGATAATAATTTTATTCTATTCTATTCCAACTGGTTAATTGAGTGGTGACTCTAAGTGGTATATTTCTATGTAATTTGAGGAAGTTACCTAATATAAAAAGTGTATAAAGTGAAGTTTATATGGTGGATTGTGTGACTTTATTTAATTAATATACCATAACTTAAAGTGAAACATAAAGTGGGCTTTAGGTCCTTCAGGTTTGGCCTCCTAAAGTTGGGGATCGACAATAGCCTTTCCTTTTCTATTGTGGATATTTATTTATTTGCCAGCTGTGTCTGGTTAAGGCTCATTGTCTACTCTATAGGCTTCTCCGGACCCTATTAGGGGGTGTGCACACTTAAGGACAGGATGACCGAGGTGGTAGGTCTTCAAACTTTTGTTATACCCTTTGGACTATGTCCATTGGGATGGCCCAGGTGTGATTTGTATTCCTCCTGTGGTTGGTGGTAGGTCTTCAGACTTTTGATTTTCCAGGTGATCCCCTGGTTGGTTTTTCCACTTAAAAAATAATAATAAATAAATTAGACGTTATGATCACCTAAATAAAGATTAATAATTGGGTGGTTTTCTTATGTGATTCGAGTGTATGTCTATAAACTATACGCTTATATAAATGTGAATATATAACTTTATTCCTTCGTAATTACATGTTACTTAGTTGTTCCCCTGGCTAATTTGTTACATGTTTTGAATGGGGCTGTGATGATCCATGATGTACATGGTGAGCAGATGATCTAGTGCAGGTTGGGTACGAACCTACTCAAGGTGTTGATGGCAAGCATGATGGGAAATATTGAGAGTGGTGGTGACTTTCAGAGTTTTATTTATTATATTAATTTTAGTAGACATTTTTCATGGTTTCATTTGTAGTAACAATTTCGGTTCGGTTAGTTTGAATTAATAAATATGTTTGTGTGTTTTCTTATTTTACGTAGCCTTAGCGTCTAGTGTGAATGGAATTAGGGTGCCAATTTACACTAGATGTGGCGGTGATGCCCTCATTGTTTTTAGATTCCGCACATACTTTTTAATGAGTTTTTGGTTTTGAAAATGGGGGTGTTACAAACTCACTCTACGCTTATCCTCCAAAAGGACTCATCCCATATCATAAGAATCCTGCACCTCCTAACTTGCCCCAACAAAATTTCCTCCTTACCCTAACTCATACTAGAGGCCCAACTCATAAGTGTATGAGTCAAGGCCCACTATCTTACACCTCCAAGTCTACTCACTGCCTCACTCTAGGATATTCTCCAAGAACCCTTATTTGAGCCTATGTGGCCCATCCTTCTCCACTTCACAAAACCCAAACCATTTTAACACCCCACATATCACAAACCTTATATTCGACCTTCAACATTTCACTTTACTCTCCCAAGTACACGTATGCCCACGAAACCCTAGGTAGCCACACCAAACCCTAGCAGACCACATCAAACCCTAGCATTATCATTTCCACGTGTCACCCCTCCCTTTCTCAACGTCCACTCTTATTTTTCCCATGCTACCCATGTTCATCCCTCACATGATAATCTTTCATCCTCACCTCATACTCCAATCAACCTCATTTATTTCTCCTTTTTACCACCTTCTCATATTAGGGTTTTCTCATAAACCCTAGCTCGTTGTTATATGTACCCTTATACTATCCCACGTACTATTTTTCACCCAAAGCCTCCAATCACCCAAACAACTCTTCCATTACCTTCCTCACACCCCAAGTCAACTTTTCATACATAAATTTTGCCCCATGCAAAATCTAACATTCCCATGTAAACCTTCAAAGTTTTTCATACAAAACCCTAAACACCCATGCAAAACCCTAGATTCTCTCATGCAAAACCCTATATTCTCCCATTCTTTTATTTTATTTAAAATCCCCTTTTTATTCATCCATTCATGGACCATGGAATACATAGGTCAATTCTACCTACATTAGCTAACTTACATCCCCCATGGACATCTCACTCTCTCATTTTTCTTTTTCATCTTTCCATCCCACCATAACAAATTAACATCCTCACATGCATGTCCTAAAGGGTCCCATCACATTACATCACATTTCACCACATATACATATTAACACATACCATAAGAAAGCACATAAACATACCTGAACTCCAAACTGTGCTACACAGTAAAACAGTTAAACTAATAGCATATGTTACACAACATATCATTATACATGGCAATCCAAGGCATATACAACACATAGCACAAATAAGGCCTTAGCTACACCCTTACCTAACACGTCACCGGTCTTGGAGCACACTCCTACGCCTCCTTAGGGTTTTGACTGGTTTCACCTATAAGAAGAAAAATTAAGGAATAGTTTCCCTTCTACCAAAAATACTAATATTCCCTATTTTATTCTAAGATTAGGGTTACTATTATTAAAGAAAACTTAATAAGTGAAAATAAGGTTTTTAATAATATTTATAGCCATATTTATATTATTAAGTCTAATAGCTTTATTTCCTCTGATAATAATAATAATAATGATAATAATAGTAGTAGTAGTAGTAGTATTAGTAGTAGTAGTAGTAGTAGTAGTAGTAATCGAAATAATATGAAATAAGGTTTCGGCCCTTCATTAAAATAATAATAATAATAATAATGATAATAATAAATAATGATGATGATGATGATGATGATGATGATAATAATAATAATAATAATAATAATAATAATAATGACAAAATAATTACAAAATAGGGTCTCGGCCATATATAATAATAATAATAATAATAATAATAATAATAATAATAAATTAAATTGAATAAGACTTGAATAATTAAGGTTTAAGGGTTGAGAGGGTTGAGAGGGTTTAGGGTACCACCTAGGGTTGATGGTGACTGGCAGCATCGGCGGTGGTGTATGGCGGCGGCGAGGGTGGGGGAGGGGGGAAGAGGGAAAATAGAGGGTTAGATGCGTGTTGGGAATAAGAGAGGGGGAATGAGGGTGGAATTTGGGGTGGTATAAGTTGCCCAAGTTGAGAGAGTTGAAACGAGGGTGTTGGTACAGCTAAAGGCGGCAGCGTAGGGGGCAGTGATATGATGGCCAAGAGTGGTGGAAGGAGAGGGAGGGAGAAGGGGAGGGAGGAAGGGGAAAAGAAGGGTAGGGGAGGTAGAGGAAAGTCTGTAGAAAATTTTGGGAGGCGTAGGAGGTGGTGGTTGCAGCGGAAGTGATGGCAAATGGTGGTGCGAAAGGCGGCGGAGGTAGAAGTGTGGCTGATTGGAAAGGAGACTTTGCACGACTGGGGTGGCTTCTACAAGGCAAATCAATGGTGGGGGTGGCATAGTTAGTTAGAGGGTCATGCAGGAAGTGGCATTGTGGGTGGCTCAAGTGGCAGCGCTGGGCGACGGCGATGGTGATGGCAAGGGAGTCTGATCGAGTGGTGGCACACAAGAGGAATTTTCTGGGTTATGGGAAAAGGTTTAACTCTAGGGCTAGTTAGGGGGTATTTATAAGGCCAATGAAGGGGGATAAGATTAGAGGGGGAACGGGAGAATAGGGGTTGGCATGTGAGGGTAGGCCGGCCGGCACAGATATGTTCGTGGCAGGGTATGATTGGCCAGGAAAAAGAGAAATCGCGCGAGAAGGGAGGGAGGTTGGTTGGGTCGAAATAGCAGGTGAATCAAGTGGAAAGAGAGAGGAGAGATGGCAGGTCAGCGACGTGATCAGCAGTGAAAAACCAAGTACAAGTAACGAGGAAAGGGCGTAGGTTGCGATGGAAAAGGAAGAAGAAGGAGGGGGTACGTGGACCGGTCAGTCCGGAAACGAAAAGAAAGAAAAGAAAAGAAGAGGACCAGCTGGGCGATGGAAAAAAAAATGAGGAAGAAACACGGCATACTAGTCCCACTGAGGGAGAAGAAAGGGGAAGGGAGTTGGGCCGCAGGGCTAGCCCAAGTCGGGGGGAAAAAAGGAAAAAAAAAAGAAAAGAGAGGAAGAAAGAAAAAGAAAAAAAGGAAAAAAATAGGTTGGTTGGGTTATTTGGGATATTTAAAAATAATAATATTTAATTTCCTTTTTAGGCTAATTTAGGATTTTTTAAAGATTTTTCCTAAATTCTATGTTAATTATCAAAACACTCTAATTTTTTCTAATTAAAATATTTATTATTTTCTTCTTGATTTGCCCTAATTAATTCTCTTTTATTTTAATAAAAATAATTTATTTAATTAATTTTCCTATTAAATCCTTATTTTGCCATAATTTCTAAAAATTAGGATTTTGGGGCATTTCACTCCCCTCCCCAGAAATTATCCTTTATTAATCACATTTATTTAATTTATTCACAAAATTTAGAAACTTCTTCCTCAGAACGGTAAAACGCAAAAGGACCTCATTTGGAGAGCAATGTTAGGGTTGAATGCGTTTGCATCTCTAACTAAACACCTTTCGCCTTTTAAGCCTTACTGTAGCGTTTAGATTGTGGTAAAGGAAGGTTAATAGAGGTGAATCAATTGATTCACCCCATTTGGATTTCATGTTAATAATTTTACCTGAATAAATCGAGGTTAATGTTTCACTTCGATTTACCTCGGTTTTATTAACCTCTAATTTTGAAAGTAATCGAGGTAATAATAATAAAAATAAATAAATTTTTAACTTAATAGGACCAAAATACCCCTCAATAGGACTTATCTATTTAAAAAAATAGTATATATATCATTTATTTTATTTTTTAATCTTCATTTATCTCAATTTAAATGGAATTTTTACAATATTTACTCTATATTGGGTTAATATCATCTATATAATAATTTTAAATATTCATCCTAATTCACCTCCGTTCCCTTTACCTCAATCTACACTTAGGCTCTATTTGGATTGAGGTGAATCGAAGTGAGGGTAAACATTAAAAATTAACCTAGGTGAAGGAAACGGAGGTTAATCGAGGTGAATGTTTTAAAATGCTGTTTGGATGATATTAACCTAACCTGGATGAATGTTTTAAAAATTCCGTTTAGATTGAGGTAAATAAAGATTAAAAAAATAAAATAAATGACATTTATATCCTTGTATTAAACAAATAAGTCCTATTGAGAGGTATTTTGGTTCTATTAAGTCAAAAATTTACTTATTCTTTCACCTTCACCTCGATTACTCCCGAAATTAGAGGTTAATAAAAACGAAGTTAATCGAGGTGAATCGAGATAAAACTTTAACCTCGATTTACTTATTAGGTAAAATTATTAATCAGATATTCAAACAGGGTGAATTAACATTACGTACATTCAATTCTAAGGTCTCCTACTTTCTATCGTCATGGGTTACTCGAGCGTTTGCAGGTGGGAATCTCTTTTTCTTGTACAACTCAATCGTGGAAAATTTCATAACTGCCCCTGTGGATTTTTCAGTGATCAATATTAAGATGTTATTCATTGGTCGTGTGTTCGGACTTCAATCCTCCTAGTTGAGCGATTATCTAGGCACTTGTAATTAGATTCTATTGGTCATTACGCTATCGAAATTTGGACAGCGAGGGTTGGATTTTGAGAAGTTTGAACTCGGTTTAAATATTTTTGGCCTAATAGCTAGTGGAGAAAATTTTGAATAGTCGTCGATCCTAATCCAATTGGGTGCATTCATTGCGGACTTCTATCTATTTGCAGTTTCCGTGGTTAATGTCCGGATTTGAGCACGATATGATGTGCATACTCAGTTGTCCCATCTCCTTTAATCGTTTCTTTTGATTTCCCCGTATCTTAAGAATTTAGGGAGTGCGAATTGTTTCAGGAGTTTGGTTTTATTGTTGATGATGTTTATACCAAATAGAACCAGCAGATAATTGAGGGATCCAAATCGATGAATTATTACGATTGCATGTCTCCAATAATGGCTCTGGGTAATTTTAGCAGAAAGACAGGTTTCACTTTATGGGCAAATTATATTTGTGTCGTTCCATCAGGATGGAATGATGAAGCCTCTGTCTTTAGCTTATCGCATTCAGTTAGGCATTACCTTAGAGGTTGATTTGATTAAATCAGAAGCTCAAAGGGCCTTCCAGAACTTTAACTGATGATTATTTTAACGTTAAATCATATTAAGCTATCCTTCTTTCACTTACTCACTTCCATGGGTATGATAATATTACGTGTATAAGATTTCACATCACATGGGCTGATGCCTGATTATGATTTTGGGTTCTCAATAATTTTTCATCCGTGTGGTCTGCTATTTCAAACAGCAGGGTACTTCATGGATATCTATAACCCTAGCAGCAGTGACCAATTACGTACATATTGGACACGAGCAATGGAGCAGTGTTGATTTAATGTTGGACCACAGGCAACAAGGGAATCAGGCAGGACATACATTCAACAAGGAAGCTTGGAGTGAAATGGTTGCTCTCTTTAATGCCCAATTTGGAACTCTATGACAAATATGCCTTAAAAACCTATTACACCTTGTGGAAGCAATTCAATGATGTGAAGAAACTCCTCAAGAGTGATTTTTCCTGGGATGAAACCAGACAAATGGTGGTAGCTGACGGTTGTGTTTGGGATACCTACTTACAGGTTGGCTACTTTTGCATGTGTGTCACATAACTGAATGATGGTTTTGGTCGTTGTAGATTAATAAATGAAGCTAATGCAGGCTCACTCAGATGCAAAGTCATAAAAGATGAAGGCAGTTCCAAACTTCAATGATTTATGGATGTACAATTGATGATGAAGGTCAGGGACAGAATATAGGTGTGTTTTCTCACTTCTATGCCCTGCTACTTCAATCTCCAGGGAACGCTATTAAATAGAACTATTTTTTCAAGTAAATTAACTACGTCTCATGTATATTCTTAATGGTTAGCTTTTCTTTGTTGCACTGAATGGAACAGGCAGTGTGGTTCCTCCAAAGACTGGGTGGACTGCCAAAATGGATGATTATTTTGTTGAATTTATGCTGGGTCATCTAGAGAAAGGTAATAAGGTTGAAAATACCCTCAACAAAAAAGTGTGGACAGATATGCTTGTGTGATTTAATGCGCGATTTAGTCCACAACATAACAAGAGGATTCTAAGATATCAATACAAGAAACTGTGGAAATACTATGTTGATATAACAGTGCTGCTGAAACAAAATGTGTTTTCTTGGGATGATGAACAACAAATGATAAGTGCAGATGATGATGCCTGGAATGCTTACATTAAGGTAATGCATATTTATCATTATTTGTTGCTAGTTTAATTACTGATTAGATGTTTGCTTATAGGCACATCCTCATGCATGCTCGTACAGAATGAAAAAAATGCCAAAATATGACAGTTTGGGCTTAATTTATGGAGAAGCTATCAGCAATAAACTTCAGAGTGATATTTCTCGAGACTGAAAGTAATATCTTAAGAACTGAGGCTGGTAAGTTAATGTTCTTGAATTGTGTTGGATTTACATGTCTGGTGCATGTTTTTGTGCTGTCATTTACAGGGATCTGATCTGGTGATTACTGGCTATAGAAATTTTTAATTGGCATGGAATTTATAAGAGTTGAACCAGTTTGGTAGAATGTACAGTGGTTCCCAAAAGATCACAAAACATTAGAGCCCCCTGCTTGGATGATGCGATTCTTTTCCTCTACCAGTTGGGCCGCATCCATAATTTCAATAAGCCTAGTAAGCCTCATTAGTTGAACCTTGGCTTTAAGCACTAGCTTTAGACCATTCAGGAATGTGCTCTCCTAATCGATCTTGCAATGGTGCTACTGGCAGCTTGAACTCCTCCAGATACTTCTTGATTATTGATTGTTGGATTGCCAGGATTATTTTGCACAAGGACCCCTCTTATTTGGGCAAGAATCGTGCCAAGAACATTTCTTTAAAATTCCTCCAGGTAGAGAATTTCTTCCCTTCCTTGGCATATTGAAACAATGTCAACACCTTGCCCTCTGTAGCCTCTATCTCCATCTTCTCTGGCTCAGATGATTGGTTCAAGTTGAAGTATCTTTCTATTCAGAACAACCACCCATCAAGATTGGTGCCATTGAAAGTCAGGAACTCTAGTTAATGAATCGGTCGATGGTCATTACGCCACTCCTCTCCGCCCTTTGCAACTAGAGGGGGTACACCACCACCCTCGTCTAATTGTTGCCTTCCAGTACTTATCTACAAGGAACTTCCGTTTCCAACTTGATTCGTGCACAGTAACCGAGCCAATATGGATTCCATTGTCTTCTCACTCGAGCCCAACCGCTCCTTAATCACAGGTACTCATCAAACTCCATCCTTAACCAATTCCATTTCCTTTTTCCAATCTTGTTGAATTAGCACCGGTCGTTTTTCCATCTTTACCTCCAACGCCTCCATCTTATTAGGCACCATCTTCCAAGTTCATCACTGCTCTGATACCACCTTGGTAGAATCGACATTGGTTCCCGAAAGATCACAAAAAGTTACGCAATTAAATAGAAATTAATTGGGCAATGAACATAGGGATTGTATATGTTCTCGGAGATGGGAAGATACATCGAGGCATTCAATGCCTAGGCACCTTCCTCCAACAGATTTCTATTTTCTTCCTACCCTCTCCTCAATCTCCGACTCTATTTAATACTCCCCTAAGCCCTGTCGCCAACATATAAGATACCCCAAGGAAAATGCAAAATAAAAGTCATAACCTGTAACACCCCCAAAATTCACTAATGAAAAATTTCATTTAATTAAAAAAAAATAGCCGAAGCAAAATAATAAACTGTGAATTCTTGGGATATTACTGCCACACTTAGTGCCAGACCAGTTCACTCCTACCGTTCCAGTACCAAGTGCTAAGGCTAAAAGAGTAAAATACAATTTACGAGGAATTCAACATATTTAAATCAGAGTAGCGCAAGTAAACATTTTATAAGAATATAATCCACCATTGGTGGTCACAAGAAAACAAGGCCACATCAAAACTAAGGTTTAAAGAGGGAAGGAATACAACCCTAGGACTTCCCGGATAGTTCCTTACGCTCTTTACCGAGGGTCCACTTGAATAGCGCCTAAAAACGACCTACAAGGGACACTGCCCATTGAATAGGCAGGGACCCTACGAATGGAACCCTTCAGTACTGCGGTACTGAGTAACCCTTTAAAAACACACTTAAAAGTAGGCACGCAATGTAACACATGATATACTACTATATCCATACATAACGACAAGTGTAAACATAATATTCAGATCCGTACATTCATATACTTGACAAGTCAATCGGATATTAATGGTGCATAAGTAATATTCCCTTTCGCGCATTCGCATACTTAACAAGTCAACCAAATGTTAATAGGCCATAATGAACAATCGATACTTTTAGGGCCTTAAGGCTATTAGTCCATCATTAATCAATCATCTCAGATTATAAATATCCATACAAGTGCGGGAACCCCACTATTATAGTCGGTGGATCGGTCACTTATAGGGCAGAATGCACCTAACCACTATTATATGCCGGTGGATCGGTCTCCAGGGCACCCTGGCACCTGGCCACTATTATGCCGGTGGATTGGTCTAGGCCCGGCTCAATAATCTTCCACTTTACATGATTAGTATTTTACCGTATCTTATTCAACAAATTTCACCCTAGACATGCATGGCTAACTATATCCACACTTATCCTCCCAAGAGGGCTTGTCCCATATCTTGAGACTTCTGCAACTCCTAACTCGCCCCGACATCCTTCCCTTAATCCAATTTCTCACACCGAGAGCCCAATTCCTAAGTGTGTGGGTCAAGGCCTACACTTTATACCCTCAAAGTCCACTCACCGCCTTACCCTTGGGTTTTCTCTAGAAACCCTAATTTGGGCCTATGTGGCCCATCCTTCTCTGCCTCACACAACCCAACTATTTTAACACCCCACACGTCACGGCCCCTAGATTCAACTCTCACTTCATGCCCCACTCATTCTCATTTATTTTTATTATTTTCCTTTCTTCTTCCACCTCAAATTAGGGTTTCCTCCTACACCCTAGCCTGGTCTCCTACGCTCCCTTATACTGTCCCACGTACTATTTTTCGCCCGAAGCCCCCAAACACCCAAACAACACTTCTATTACCTTCCTCATGCCCCGAGGCAACTTTCCATACGTAAAGTTTGCCCCCATGCGGACTCTAACCATCCCATGCAAACCCTCGATTTCCCACTCTTTCATTTTATTTAAGTCCTCTTTTACTCATCCACTCATGAGTCATAGATTATTTAGGTCATCCTTACCTACGTTAGCCAACTTACTTCCCCTTGGTTATCTTTCTCTCCCATTTCTCTCTTTCATGCCTCCATCCCACATCACCACATTAATTATCCTAGCATGCATGTCCTAAAGGGCCACATCACATCACATCATAACTTACAGCATATCCATATTAGCACATACCAAAAGAGGGCACATGAACATACCTCTGTTCCAAGCCGCGCCACACATAAAACAGTTAAGATAATAGCATATAGAACACGACATATAATTATATAGGACATCCAAGGCATGTAGGGCACGTAGCACACGTTCGGTCTTAGCTACACCCTTACTCGGCTTAGGTTACTGAGCTATCTCCTACTCTTGTTAGGTCACTAATCACCCTTCGTAATTTTTACACTTAATACATTTCCCATTTGGTTGGTTAGATCACCAATTTGCCCATTTCCTTTATTATAATTAACAGATTGCCCTTTAGTTGGTCAAATTACCCCTGTTCATTATCTTAATTACCAAATTACCCCTTTAGTTGGTTAAATTACCAAATTGCCCTTCACATTTATCATAATTACCATTTTATCTTTTATTCACAAAATTACCATTTTACCCTTTAATTACAAAATTACCATTTTACCCTTTAATCACAGAATTACTATTTTACCCTTTAATTACAAAATTACCATTTTACCCTTTAATCACAAATTTACCATTTTGCCATTTTATTACAAAATTATCAATTTACCCTTTAACTACTATTTTACCCTTTATTCACAAAATTACCATTTTGGCCCTTTAATTACAAAATTACCATTTTACCCCCTTACTTCCAAAATTACCAATTTACCCCTTTTCATCTACAATTTACCACTTTACCCTTTTCACTTCCAAAATTACCATTTTATCCCTTACCTCCAAAATTACCAATTTATAATTTTACTTACAAATTTACCATTTTACCCTTGCCTCTTAAATTTACCATTTTACCCCTTTATCTCCAAAATTACCATTTTATCCATTAATTCCAAATTTACCCTTTTACCCTTTAATTACAAAATTACCACTTTGCCCTTGCCTCCAAAATTACCATAATACCCTTTTTAATTAAAAGTTACCATTTTTCCCCTTAGTACACCACTTATATTAGATTATTATTACTACATAAAATATTAATATTAATACCTCATCCACAACTCTTATATTTAATATAATACTTATTAGCACCTATATATATATTAGGTCAAATTCTTGTACAAGATACATTACTAAAATACCTCTAAGGCTCACAAAATATTAACCATGCATTAAAGATCACAATAGCATAATACAACATGGATAATACTTAACATTTTCATTAACAACCAAACTCTTACCTTAAACAATATTTCCATACATAACATATAACCTAACATGCTTCTTTTTATCAAACATCACAAGAAACCACACATATGATATTAAACAACATATATTAAGTATAATAACATATTAAAAATCCTAATGTGCTAACATACATTAATCCATTCGTTTAAGTGGGATTTAACGGTTACCTTGATTTGCGCAAAAATGAACCTTACCGGTATTCTAGTTTAAGGTTCAAGCTTTGATTATCAAAACCAATACCTAAAATTAATGTCAAGGTTGATTATATTTGAAATAAGAGAAAACCAAGTGCAAGACTTTATAACACTTAATTAATCAAATAATTAACTTAAAATATTTTTATACCTTGAAATCTTTAACCAATTAAATCAAGAAAAAGCACTAGCTCATCCTGCTCATGCAGCATGAGTTGCATGCAAAAAAATGAGGAGGAGGGGCTCGAAGGTGGATGATAGTAGGAAAAATGGTTATTTTCGGGTTAGTGGTTTGGGGCTAGGAAAGAAGATGGTTGGGGGAGGATTTAGGGCAAGGAATGGGTGCAGAGGTGGAAAGGGGGTGTAGGTGGTGGTCGGGGATGGGTTGATGGCGGCTAAGGGCGGTGGAGGCTGCGAAGTGGGGCTGCCGAGGTGGGTCGAGAGGGATGGGCTGAGGAGGAAGGAAAAGGGAGGGGGGAAATGAAGGCCTTCGGGTGCTGGTTCAGCCAAAGGAGGTTTGGAGGTGGTAGAGGGCGTTGTAAGGATTGGTTTGGTGGCTCAGGTGGCGGTAGAGGCGGCGGAACGGCGGCTGATTGAGGTTGTGCGGGGTGGCTGCCGAGAAGGGGGGAAAGAAGAGAAAAAGAAGAGAGGAGGAAAAAGGAGGCTGCAGGGTGGCTCAATGGGTGTTGTGATGGTTCAAGGGTGAGGTAGAGGGTGGCTGGTGAGGCGGCGGCAGCGGCTGAATGGGGCGGCAAAGTAAAAACAGGGTGAGAAATATGAGGAGAAGAAAGAGAGACAAGGAGGTCGGGGAAGGCATGTGAGGCTCAAGAAAAATGTAGAATGAGGCAGGGAAGGAAGAAGAAAAAGAAGAGGAAGAGAGAGGAGGGGATAGGGTGGCTGGATAGGGCGGCGGCAGGGTGGTAGGGGAATGGCTATGGCAGGGAGAGGGAGGAGAAGAGAGGGGAATGGTGATGGCAGGGAATGGGGAAGGGAGAGATGGTGGGGCCAGGATGGGGTAGAGAAATGGCAGGAGAGAGAGAGAGAGTTAGGGAGGTCAATAGGGGAGAGGGGGTTGCAGATTGGTCGGCGGAGATGGCGGAGGATGGCCGGTTATGGTGCCAAGGAAAATGGAAGAAGAAAAAAGAAAGAAGAAAGGGGGGCTGGTGCGAGCGTGCAGGCCGGCGAAGGGGTAGAGGGGTGGGTCGGCCCTGTCGAGGGAGAAAGAAAAGAAAAGAAAGAGGGAGGCTGGTCGCGCTCGCAAAGGAGAAGGAAGAAAAGAAAAGGAAGCTGGGCCGAGGGGGAAAGAAAAGGAAAGGAGGGGAAGATGGGCCAACGGCCCAATCATGCAGGGGGTAAAGAGAAAAAAGGAGAAAAAGGAGAAGAAAAGGGAAAATGGGATTAAATAAAATAATTTAATTCATAAAATAATAAAATAGAATATTTTTGGGTAATAAATTTATTTAATAATTTAATTTAATATAATTAAAATATAAGGGTTTAAAAAGGATAATTTTAGTAAAATAATGGTTTGAAAAATTATTTAAATAATAAGAGTGTGATAAAATAACAAAATATTTATTTTAAATTATTAAATATTTATCCCCAAATTTTATAGACTCAAAAATCTATAAAATAAATTTAATTAAATAGATTTAAAGGCTAATTTATCCCAAATAAAATTTATTTATTAAATTATAGGCTTTTAAAATTTCGGAGGATTACATAACCACTAACAGACTCCCCCTCCCCTACTCTAACAAGGAAATACTACGAATATAGAAAGCTAAAATACCCTTCCTAGCTAGCCATAACAAACAGACCCTGCAATCCTGCACTGAGCCTCGCATTCATCCTCTGTTCCTCCTAACGTAGGTCTATTCAATTATGGGCCTATCACAGTTATGAGCCTTATTTGTGATTTATGTTTCTGGAACACTCTTATGAATGCACTGTAGAATGCATTTAGTTACGCATCCATGGCAAACAATTTCACCAACAAACTCTCCAATGAACAAGAGTACATGCATTATATCTATTATAGTCTCTAAGAAGGAAATTCACGGATGTTAATGTCTAACCTCCTTATTTGATTTCTGTAATGCACTCTTGTTCCTAAAGCCTTATGTCTGCAGGTGATCATACAACAAGGCAAATCACCTCTGGTGAACGTGTGAGAACTTCTTGGACATTTCTAATGGATAGCTACCTAGTCGACTAGCTGCTGATGTCGGTGCACGGAAGGAAAGAAAAAAAAATGGACAGAGCAAGGCCTTGATTGATATGGTTAAATCATTTAATGAAAATTTTAATTTGTATCTTGACAAAGAAGTCTTGAAGAACCAATGTAAACTAATCAAGAGACAATATAATGATGTAAAGATTCTTCTTAGAGTATATGGGTTTTACTGGGATGAAACTCAAAAAATGGTGGTAGCTGAAGTACATGATTGGGATACTTATGTCAAGGTAATAGAGCTATGTGGATGTTGTCAATTTCTTTCTGTCATTCTTTTACTTGAGTGCAATGCACGCAGGAACACCCAAAGGCTTGACCATACAAAGTTAAAGCCATTCCAAAATTTGAAAAGATGTGCATTATCTTTGGAGAAGAGGTTATTAATAGAAAATATAATTTTTGGGTTCATGATGTTACCGATGAAGAGACATCTACTATGATGATTGGTACAGATTCTCCTTGTCTTAACCTGATTCACGAGATGCATATAGTTGTTATGTTATTAATGCGTAGTTCTTCAATGGCAATGCAATTACAAGATCTTTAATGAAAAGTTAACCTTCTACTAGAACAAATTTATGGAGAGAATAATATAGATGGTGCAATCAACGACCAAGCGTGGACTGACATGGTTACTGCATTTAATGAAGATTTCAAACTTGTAGTTGACGAGAATAATCTAGAAGATTATTATTTATTGTTGAAGAAACAGCATGGGGACATAAGATCGCTTCTTCGTCATTAGGGATTTGCTTTGTATGATGCTCAACAAGTACTAGTGGCAGACAATGAGGCTTGGGAAGCTTATCTCAAGGTTCATGTCTGGCTTTCTCTTAGGATTGTTTAATCATCACTTGTCGAGTGTGAATAACATCTGAAAATACATGTCAT
Organism: Tamarix chinensis; assembly: GCA_030549775.1. Classification (NCBI taxonomy): domain Eukaryota; kingdom Viridiplantae; phylum Streptophyta; class Magnoliopsida; order Caryophyllales; family Tamaricaceae; genus Tamarix; species Tamarix chinensis. Next base: position 36,722,813 of record CM060171.1, read on the forward strand.
ACTTGCAGGAGCATCTAGATGCAATCTCACACCGAGGCAAAATCTTGGCTAACTACAATAAATTGTCTGATATATTCGGAAGAAAAGAAGCTACGTGCAATCAGAATGTAGGAGCATGCAATGATACTCTAGGCCTTGGACTTAGACAAGCCCTACCCAATGGAGCGACCATACTACCTAGTAGACTAAGAGAAGAGTAATGGTCACACCATGTGCTTCAAGAAGTTCTTCTGAAGTGTAGAAACAGGCAAGCAAAAGATGCAACAAGCTCTCAACAAAATGCAAGACAGTGCTACAACCTTTGAAAATAGGAAACGAGACCCAAGTGCCCTGCCCATAAAAAATGCAATAGATGCACTTCAAGCAATGCCAGATATAGAGCACGAGCTACTGTTGGAAGTTTGTGATCTCTTGAAGATGATAGAAAATCCAAGACATTTCTGGCACTTGATGCCTCATTAAGGAAAATATGGTTGCTAAGAAAGCTTCGTCCCTAGATGATGGCCTGTAGGTTTTCGTTTGAGGATACCTAGAGCATCTGAGGCTAGGTTACATGGTTGGTAGTTGTTAGTGCTTATAGAGTTTAGGTGGACAGAGGCTATGTGCTTGATTCAGAGAGTAGTAGCTTTCCTTACTGGTAACTGCTTGATATAGTTTCAGGAAAAAAGTTAGTTTCGATAAAAATGCCAGGTCTAACGCAAAGCGGCGATATTCTCTTTATTTTCGTATTGCATCTGGTCCCTTTGTTCTACCAATGAATTGAGTCTTCCTCAAAGGTCGTATTTTTCCAACCCCATTTCCCTTCTGTCTCTTCCCAACCCCACATCACCGGGAACAAGTTCTTCCCATGACTAACTAGAGATTAGACACGTTCCATGTTTCATCCTCACTGTCCTCAATAATAATGCTAGCATTCCACAGTAAAATGGGCCATATAGGGGTAAATCTTGCCAAGAAAATCACTTCCAAACTACTATGATTCACAACATGACAGATATTAAACACATTTAAAAGTTCGTAAGAAAATGAAGCACAAAACATCAAATCATCATCCGTCTACCGGAACAAAAGCAAGCTTCTTTCCCTTTACATTTCTCCTCTTTTCATATTTCCTTTTTCTTTGCTGGGGTTATTTCTCTTTTCTTTTCAAATAAGGAGCGAGGGGTTGTTTCAAAATGTTTATTGGCTATTGCGAAAGGATACACAAGTTGAGCATCTCCTGCAATTTTTAAGAAATTAAGACCTTATGTAATACACATATATATAAGATCAAGAATCTGCAGAGAGATGCATCAAAATTCAACTTTGATGCACATTTCATCAACGAGCCAATTTCTTCAGGTGTTGAAGCATCTTTTGTTTGATCCACTGGCGATCATTTGGCAGGTAAGCATGGATGTTATGGTCATACCTGCAACCACAAATGAAACAGAAATATCAACAAGGTTGCTATCAAGAGCCGTATAAATTATGTCCAAACATGACCAAGGATATGGTTCAACATTGCAAACAGAAACTGTAAGCATAGGAAGAGAGAAGGCATTAGAAGCAAATCAGAAATGCCATAGGATCATAAATGTGAAAATATGCAACCAGTCAGGGGGACCACCGTAGTTGGCAAGGTCTGTAGCAGCAAAAAACCTAGACAAGAGTTTCGAATCAGATTCAGGGACCCTGAAAGCACAGAAACAGACATACACTAGCGCACTCAGGTCCGCCAGGCCATCAATGAAATTGTACAAATCTCCAATGTCATATGTCAAGTTTCGTGTGGCTGGATTAATCTCCTTGAGCTTCCTCTCATATAGGCCACATATACCTGTAAACAACGTACAGTCAACTGACTTTAATCACCCACAGAAAGAAAAAAAAGTTCAAAGAGCTGTCTCTAGCATTTTGTAAAGCAAATCATTAACTAAGATGTGTATCAACTGCAAAGAAACATCTGTTTGGTATAATATCCTTGTTTTTCTCTTCCATTTTAATTGGGGGCAAAAAATACCAACGAGCAGCATGCAATTAAAAACATGAATATGCTTTTAGAACATTAACATATATGGTATTCCCAGGGGATGCAATTACACTCATTTGGATTTTGAGCATTTCCAACATGAGCATGCATAATATAGAAAAATGGAAATCTAAATCATTGCTATGATACTATACCGATTTCACTCAAGGACTTCCAATGATTTGATATTCGACATTTACACTGAAGTGGCGTAGTCACTGCTAAAGATATATTTGAGAGAGAAAAAAAAGGGAGAAGATCTAGAAAAGCTATTAATATTTTAGTTATCCTTTCAGTTTGTTTAGATTTATTATCTTTTCAATATTAGATATATCTTTTATATTTTAGTTATTCTTTTCTTTATTTTATCTTTTAGACCTAGAATTAGTATTTAAACATTGGACCCTGATTACTGTAACCGGATCTGATGTGTGATGAATTAACATTAATAAAAGTTCTATCTTCTCTTTCTGTTCTTCCCTTCCTATTCCCATCACCTTCTCTCTCCTTCTCTCTCCTTCTCCCTCTTCCCTCTAATCTATCTTCTTCTACCTGCCCTACATCAAATATGGTATCAAAGCGTAAACATCCATCCCAATCCACCAAAAATTAGGGAAAGCAACAGGGCGGGTCGGGGACGAGGACCCTATTCCCATCCCCGAATCCAATAAGGAAAACAATCTCCGAACCCGACCCGATCCCCCATTTTTTATTTTTTTTTAATCAGGGATTCCCCAACCCAATCCCCGCGGGGATCAAATCCCCGTACCCGACCCGATCCCCATTCTATTTTCTATTCCCAATTTATTCCCCAACTGTGAAACCCGACCCAATCCCCAAAACCTGACTTTATACCCAATCCCATCCCCGATTGTCAAGCTTTTTTTTTTATATTATACTTTTAATTTATATTCTATAAAAAATTATATATATCATATAAAAATATATATATATAAATTATTTGAGGTAGGTTTGGGGATAGGATCATGGGAGCCCCAAACCCGTCCCCGCCCCATCCCCAAAAACATCCCCATTAAAAAATCCCTAAACCCAAACTCAATCCCCTAATTTTCTCCTTGAAGCCGAACCCGAAAGGGGAATCCCTAACGGGCCCCCGAACCCACAGGAAAAATTGTCATCCCTAACGAAAATCGAAGCAATTGGAACCCTTTTCCATCAATTGCATGGAATCAACCAAAACTCCCAATCACGAACCCTAGCCTCGATTTCACTCAAATTTACCACAAATCACACTCAATCCGAATCAAGAAGCTTTATAACTTCAATTCGAACCCAAAAAACCCCTAATCATTCATCAATAAAACACATATCATTTGATTTTGGCCTCCATTGAACCAACACCGCAAGGACCCTAACCCTAATTTCATCTAACACCTAAATCGACCCCAAACTGAGAGAGATTTGAGTAGAATAGAGAATATACACACACAGACATAGCAGAGTGAGACATAGTGATTTGAAAGGAGTTAAACAAACAGATCAAAATTTCATCTGTTTGAAGTCATGATTTGTGTGGCCTTCACACTAATTTTATCCACGTCTCTCCACTCAGCTTCCTTTTGTGGCTCCATTAGCCTCGCCAGACCCTAGTCGTCATTGTGTCCTTATTAGGGGTCACCGGTGAATTCCATCTCTGTTCGCCAATAATTGATCGTGGTGGCATCAACAATCATGTGTCAGCTTAGCGAGTTCAGATGTGCTTAAGTAGCATGAGTTTCTTGAATGAAAAAAAGAATTCTAGTTTATTCAATGTGCAATAAGAGGCACAACTAGTTGCTTTATTTTTCTTTTTGTCTAATATAAGTCCTTCATATTTGAATTGCATTGATATTCTCATGTAGGGTAGCTGTAAATTAGCTAGGTCTAATTTCTTTTCCCCATTAAATAAGGGGGAAAAAGAGAATCACTCTTTGTGTCCATGTACACCTATAAAAGCTATAGACAGTGCTTACATTAAATTTTGGTTTTTTCTTGTTAATTAAAAATGATTTATTCTTTGTATGATTTTTTACACTTGGTCTCATCAGTGGTATTTTACATATCACAATGAGTACCCCCAAAGGTACTAGTAAAGAATGCGACCCCACAGTTGCATCTCACAATAGCCTTAACTACGATAGCCTTGCTACTCATGTTCATGACCTAAAAGGGCAAATATCCCAATTGTGCAATTCTCAAGAAGATTTCCAATGCCAACTTGATCAAATTAATCAAACTTTAAAGCAACTGGGCAAATAACTTGTAGTCATGAACCTAGAACGATCAAATAGGAGTAACCAAGCATCCCCGTAGTTAGTAGGGTCTATACATGGCTAAAATGTTATATCCCCATATCAATCAGAAATTTTACCAAATCCCACTAATTATGTGCTTAGACATGAACTGTAATGTCCCAAATTTAACCTAACCTTAACTCGGGCAATTAGTATTTACTAATTCCTAGCCCTTAAATCTTAACTTCAACCATGACTCTAATCCTAAACTTCCCTTCTTCCTTTTCTTTTTCTCTTTCATTTCCCAGTTTCTTTCTTTTTCCCTTGGCTTTAGCTTCCCCATGTGGTCTTCACTGTTTTGGTTTGGTTAGGCCAACCAAATCCCCCAACTATCCCCAAACCATCACTCAACCTCCATTCAAGTGTTTTGAATGCCAAATCTCATGCCCAAACCCTGTTTTCAGCATCCTAAACTTGCAACCCTAAGGTCACTTCCCCAACTCCCTCACGCCACCCATTTTGTAGACAACCCACTAGTCGTATACCCCTTCTCCCTCCCTTTCTCCTATCATTAATTATTCCACCAAGCAAGCTTGATGAAGGAGCCTCCATGGATTCTCAAAAGGAGGATTTGACATACTTGGTTATAGAGCCAATCACATTATTTGTTTTGACAATATTACTACCCCTAACGAGATTACTTTGAGTTATTCTTGCAGGTATGTTACATATTTGTAAAGAGAAGATTAAAACATTTCAAGGCATCAACATACTTAAGATACCATTGATACAAGATATTACAAGACCAGAGAAGCTATTATAGATAGAAGACAAAGTTGCAAGTGAAGAAACCTAGTTATCATTTTATGTAAAGTATGGTTCTTGTTAGCTTTTAATTTCATGTGCAATAAACCACGATTGTCTTGTAAATATGTTGGTTCGGATACATGTAATATATAGGATAGTTAAAGGTTATTACAACTAACAAGAAGTAGTTAGCCAACTAATAAAGCCCAATGTCCATATTTGTTACATAAATCTCAACTAGGGTTGTAACAAACATAGGGGGAACAACTATGTTAGTTGCACCTAACACCTAGTTTATTATCCTAACAATTAGTAGTTAGTTAGAGTTATTCATAACAAACTTAGTTGCTGCCTGTATAAGGCCTATTGTCAAACCATTGTAACACAAGTTATCGATTATGATTCAACTCCAAGTAAATACTTGTCTATCTCTTTTTGTGAGTGATTCTTACTACCAAAGATTACTTTATGTGTTTTTAATTAGGATCCTTTGAATGTGTTCTATGTGGGACATTCAAAATTTGCTTTCTTGTTGAAGATCCATAGTCTATTCGACCTTTCAATACCACTGAACTAGAACCTCCTTCTAAACCTTCGAATTCTCATCTTGTTCAAGTTGATCCACATCATTTTCGATATCAAAGTTAGGTTGACTTTTCATTCCATTTGAATTGCCGGCCTAAAATCAACTTGTTCTTCATGCTTTGGTTCTCCCATGAAGTCCATGCAATGTTGAAGATTCAAACACCACCGAAGGTAATCTTCAACCTCCTTTAGTACATCTTCAACCAATCCTTTGAATCTTCAAATTCAAAGTTGAAGATCTTCTACCCATATTTGAATATTCATCCTAAATATTTAATTACATCCTTTGCATCTTCAATCATCTATCATCAAAGTCCAAGAACTTCAAATATCCACTTCTCTTCCAACCTATGTTCGAAGATAATCATCCTATATTCGACCGTTATTTGATTCTTCCTTTCAAATTCTACAACTTCAAGCAAGTATAGCTTTTTAATTCAACATCATTCGAATATAATGTTGTGTATTCCATTGTTATTCCATCTCACATACACATTCAGTCACATGAGTCATTCCATTCAAACCATTTCTCATGTTCGACTTCATCCCTTTTAACCCAACATATCACCATACTTTTTCTACCAAGAAACCACTCATCCCAACTTCAAAATTTAGATAGTGCATTCAAACATCCTTTTCTCTCATTTTGCTTCAATTATCCTTTCAAGAACCTATAAGAATCTTGAAAAATTTATCAAGAACCTATTCTAGATAGCAAGCACATATCAATGTGTGTTATACTACTCAACATACACACTATGGGTGAAGAAACTTCTATGAAGTCCATGTTCGAGACACTACAACAATTATCAGCAAGCATCCACACCACTAACACTCAAATCCTACAAATTCCATCCACCCAAAGCCAACTCCAACATATGGAAGCAAGGATTGCTGATAAAAAAAAAATGCTACAACATATGCACAATGCAATGGAGGCAACGAATGGCTGCGTTGAAGGAATGGTCAGACATGGGTTGCAAGCTAAAAGTGGTCACATGAATTAAAGAATGGAGTATGGGGAACATACAATGAAGATGGTTCCAATAGATCAAACAACAACCTAAGACACCACGGAAACTTCCAACCAAGGTTTAATTATGATGAAGACGAAGGTATCAAACTTCCTCCCTGATTTTTGTGGTAAATTAGATGTTGGGTTATTTTTGGAATGGTATCATGAAATTGTAGTAATATTTGAATGTGAGGAGTATGATGATGAATGGAAATGTAAACATGTTACTCTTAAATTTAAAAAGTTTGCTAAGATTTGGTATGACAATGTAAAGAGAACTCATGAAAGGCAAGACAAGTCTAAAATCAAGTCATGGGAAAAACTTAAGAAACACAAAGGAAGATGTTTGTTCCTAGATAATATGATCAAAGACCTACACATCAAATTATCTACTCTTAGGAAAAAACTTCTTAGTGTTAAGGAGTAAACTAGAGACTTCAAAAATCTAGCACTCATATATGACATCCAAGAGATAAAGGAATAAAAATGTGCTAGATTCTTAGGTAACCTTAATAACTTGATTTGTGATAGCGTGGAAATGTTGGCCTATAATCTCTTGATGATTTGATAATGTTAGCTTTGAATTTTGAAAAGCAAACTAAATCGACCAAAGCTTATGCTAAACCTAGTGTTTCTACTTCAACTAAGACTTATTCCAATGCATGTACTTTGAAAATTGGGCCACACGCAATACACAATGTTTTAAATGTAGGGAAAATGGTCCGTATGCAAGAGTGTCCTAATTAAAGAGTTTTGACCTCGACCAAAATAGAAACATGGAACCTTGTGATTATGATGACCTAGAAACTAAATCTAATGATGATACCTTAAGTATCTATAAAGAAGAAGGTAACCCATGTTTTGTACTTCAAAGGGTATTACAAATACAACCTAATGATCTATTTACACAAAGGGATAAAAAATTTAAAACTAAGTGTAGAATATGTGATAAGGTTTGTAGGATCACTGTAGATAGTGGTTCATGTATTAATGTGACAAGTGAAAACACAGTCAAATAACTAAGTTAATGACTTCTAATCATCTCAAACCCTAATCTTTACAATGGTTTAATAAGGACAAAGGAGCTAAAGTAACCAAGCAAACCCCAATTTCTTTTTGCATTAGTAACCGCCGTGATGAGGTATTATGAGATGTATTGCCTATCGATGCCGGCGGTATATTACTAAGAAAACCAATAAAAATACATTCTATGATAATGTAACTAATGAATATATTGTGCATGAGGATAAACATAAATATAAGATGAAACCATCTCAATGTGATGATATGCCAATCACTAAAACTAAAAAGAGTTTATTCCTACATAGGAAGGCTATGATTAATTATATTGAGGAGGGTATTTGTTATGCCTTAGTTATGAAAGAATCTCAAATTGGGGAGAATTATTCTAATAACTCAAATCTCACTAAGCTACTTGATGAGTATAAAGATACATTTTCTAATGACTTACCATGGCTGACCACCTAAGAGACGTATTGAACATGCTATAGACTTAATTCCTGAAATACCTCTACCAAATAAGTCTGCTTATAGATGTAATCCAAAGAAAGCCAAAGAATTACAAAAACAAATACAAGAACTAATAGATAAGGGTTATGAGAAAAGAATATAAGTACTTGCTAATCCCTAAAAAAGATGGTACCAAGTGCATGCATATAGATTCAAGAGCTATGAATAATATAACAATCAAATATTGTTTTCCTATATATAGACTAGATAACATTCTTGATGAGCTATGTAGTACACGAGTATTTTCCAAAATTGATTTAAGAAATGGTTACCATCAAATGAGAATACTAGAGAGGGATGAATGGAAAACAACATTTAAAACTAAATATGGCCTCTATGAATGGTTGATTATTCATTTTGATTTGTGTAATATGCCTAGTTCTTTCATAAGACTAATGCATGAAATTCTTCGTCCTTTACTAAGTAACTTCACTATAGTTTATTTGGATGAAATTATTGTATATAGTAAGAAAAAACATGAATATTTTGTGCATATAAGGAAACTAGTTGATAAACTAAGGGACACTAAAGTGTTTAGAAATTTGGAGAAGTATGATTTTATGTTTCATAGTATAGTTTTCCCCGGTTATATTATTAGTGGTGAGGGTATTAAAGTCACGATTATTATGTGCATTTAAGGAAACTATTTGATAAACTAAGGGACACTAAACTGTTTAGAAATTTGAAAAAGTATGATTTTATGTTTTCTAGTGTAGTTTTCCCCAGTTATATTATTAGTGGTGAAGGTATTAAAGTCAACTTTAAAAAGATACAAGCTATATAAGAGTGGCTTATTCTTAAAGATATTCACAAAGTACGAAGTTTTCATAGGTTCACTAGTTTTTATAGAAAATTAATTAAGGATTTCTCAACTATATTTATAACATTACTCAACTTATTAAAAAGGACAATTTAAATGGGAAAATGAAGCCATGAAAGCCTTTGAAACCCTCAAAACTAAACTATGCAATGCTCTTGTACTATCCTTACCTAATTTTGACCTACTATTTAAGGTGACTTGTAACGCTAGTGAGGTAAGGGAGTTCTCTCACAAAAAAGAAAGTATATCGCATTTTTTAGTGAAAACTAAATGGTGCAGAACTGAATTATTCCATATATGACTAGAAATTCTTTTCCATTATATGTAGCCTAGAAACATGGAGTCATTATTTGAAGCCTAAACCCTTTGTATTATATATTGATTATGAGAGCTTGAAATACTTACATGGTCAAAAGAAAGTTAGCCCTGGACATGTAAAGGGGGTAAACCTCTTACAATCGTTTGTGCTCCCTGTCAAACACTTATATGGCAAGGAAAATATAGTAACCGATGATCTTTCTAGAAGGTCTATATTACTTATTATGTTGTCTAGGCTTTGAAATATTAAAAAAGTTATATCTCAATGACGAAGATTTTTTGGAAGAGTATAATGCATGTAAAAAGAATGGATACCTTGGTAATTATATATTACAATATGGATTCTTATTTAAACTTAATAAACTTTGTGTACCTAAATCGAGTATTAGATATTTACTTATTCAAGACGTAAATGAAGGAGGAATTGTGAGATATTTTGGTACTTATATGATATTAGAAATGTCACAAGATAATTTCTATTAGCCACACACGATCAAAGGTGTACAAACTATAGTGAGTCAATGTGTTACTTGTCAAAAAACTAAAAGCTTCATTCATAAAGATTTATACATAACATTACATGTGCCTAGTCAACCATGGAAAGAAATTAGTATGGGCTTTATATAAGGGTTGCCTAGAACACAATGAGGTAAGAATTCTATTATAGTCGTGGTAGTTAAATTTTCTAAAAGGCTCATTTTATTACATGTAATATAACTTATAATGCTACACATGTTGCTAACTAATATTTTAAGGACATTGTGAAAATTCCCGGTGTTCCTACAAGTATTATTTTAGATAGAGACATTAAATTTTTTAGTTACTTTTGGAAGACCTTATGCTACATGTTGGGCACCAAATTATTGTTCAATACTTCACATTATCCACAAACCAATTAACAAACGAAGGTTACAAATCAGACTCTTCGCACATTGTTGAGAGGTTTGGTAAGTTATACCCAAAAAAAAAGAAAATAGAAAACAAACAACTAACCTAACTAAAGATTGGGAAATTAAGTTAGTTCATGTAGAATTTGCCTACAATCAAAGCCCCTCAAGTATTACTCATTCAAGTCCATTCGAAGTTGTGTATGGAGTGAATCCTAATATGTCAATCGATATTTTTCCTTTCAAAAAAGGTGAATAGAAAAGCTATGAAGTCAAGGATCGAGTGGCATCCTTCTAAAGCTTCATCAACAAATCAAGAAAAACATTGAAAAAGCTAACAAAATATACCAACAGCAAGCCAATAAAAATTGAAGTCCAAAGGTATTTTCTCCGAGTGATTTAGTATGGTCACATTTGCATAAAGAAAGATTACCTATGGAAAAATAAACTAATGCTAAGAGTACATGGATCAAAGCTACGATTGTCTTGTAAATATGTTGGTTCAGATATATGTAATATATAGGGTAGTTATAGGTTGTCACAACTAACTAGAATAAATTAGCCAACTAATAAAACCCAATGTCTATATTTATTACATAAGGCTCGAATAGGGTTGTAGCAAACATAGAGGAACAGGTATGTTAGTTGCACCCTAGTAATTAAATCGCGGTATCGAAGCGTCGCGAACAATAAATTATGTATCGCAATCGTTACAGTGTGAATTTTTATTTTTATTTCACCATCTACTCTAATTATTATTTATTGATCATTTGAATATAAATATTCAATAAACTAGCGTTTTATATTATATTAGAAGTATTAAAGTGAGTCATTATATGCTAAATTTTTCTAATAACCCTAAATTTACCTTAGAATGAAAAAATACATATTATTTAATAGTAAATGTGAAGATAAATAAATAGTAATACTTTATTATAATTTAATAGTAACTTGGTCCAAGATATATAGAGTAAATGAATATAAAAAAATTTATCATGCATGTTTTTCAGTAGATTTAAGAATTCTCAATAAATCGCCGATTTATCTTGATTTATCGGTGATATTTTCCGATTTATCAGCTGATTTACTAGCGATTTATCAGCCGATAAATGTAAAATTCTAAAACTGTAGTATATTGGTAATTTCGCGTCAGGACTGACCCAAAAACCACTAAGTCTATAGCAAGACTGTTATTTAATTGTATGGTTGCACCTAACAATTAGTTTGTTATCCTAACAGCTAGATTAGTTAGTGGTTAGTAAGATTTAGTTGTAACAAACTTAGTTGTTGATTTGTTGCATATATAAGGCCAATTGTCAAACCATTGTAACACAAGTTGTCAATTATGATTCAAATCTAATACAAGTAAATACTTGGCTATCTCTTTTTGTGAGTGATTCTTACTACCAAATATTACTTTATGTGTTTTTAGTTAGTTCGCTTTCCTATTGAATCTTGCTTGAAGATTCCGTCTAGTCAACCCTTCTATACCTCTAATAAAACCTCCTTGTAAACCTTCAAAGTCTCATGTTCTTCAAGTTGATCCACATCAAAACCCTAACCTCTTCTCTTTACCATCCCCCTCTTCTGTACTTTCTACCCCCGACTCGACCATTTTTCTTAGCAAGCTCCATCCCCACACTACACACCTCACGCTGCACCAGCATCCTGATGAAAACATATTTTTTCATATTTTATACCCTTTTAATCTTAGTATTTTTATCTTTTATTTAAACAATATATGATGATAATTATAATTTTGTACTAAAGTGATAATAATCTCTTATATTTAATTATTCAAGCTAAAATAATATAAAATGATGGGCTTAAATTATAAAGTAATTTATTAATTTATTTAATTTTACTTTGCAAGTATAATTTTTTTATTTCAAATTAAAAAAAAAGGGATGTTAATTGCCTAGCCCAACAAGTATAAAGGCCAGGCAAAAGAGAAGAAAAGGTCCAAAGGCGTGGGAAAGAAATAAAAGCAAAGAGGGAAGGCAACCCAAAAATAGCAAGAGGAAGGGCGGCGTAAAGAAAAGCGAGAGACAAGAGAGATAGGGAGGAGACAATCAAAGAGGGGCAACGGGACAGAAGACTGACGTGTTACCGAGCAAAAAACAGAAAAAAGAAAGAAAGAGAAGAGAAATGGAGGAGGATGTAGAGACGCAAAAAAAAAAAGAGAGAGAGAGAGAGAAAAGAAAGCAAAGGGGTAGCACAGGAGAAAGGAGCGAGAGAAGACAACCAGCCTAAGTAAAGGAGAGAGAGTATGCAGTAGAGAGAGAAAATGAGATTGAAGCCAGATAAATTTATTTCAGATTTTTTAAAATTTTCATCCATATTTATATTCGGCTATTTATTTCTCTGTTTATAATATATATTTTTTTGTGTAATTTATTTACTTATTATAATTAGATAAATATTTATTGCTGGACAATAAATTAAAGCATAAAATTATGGTTTGATATACAATAATAATGTTCTTTGTTTCATAAGATTGTACTTTAACTCTAATTTAATTGATATAATTTATGTGTGTGATTCTATTGAGTATATTTTATATAGTGCATGCTTCGTTCTGACATCCTCATAGTGACAATATGCAGAATTATATACTTGCTACATGGCTAAATAAACATGCTAGAATTTATATATATAAATTACAACTAGGTTAGAAAACAATTTATCTGATAGTAGAGTAGTGGAATATTTTGATACATGTAGGTCAAAGAAAAAGAATACAAATAGACAAGCTTGAGATACTAGTTTGAGTACTTAGACAAACATGCTTCCATTTGTGCTAAATATTTTAAATCTAATTAAATATAGGAGTTGCTTGTTGTGACTATACTGCTAGAATTTAATAAGATTTAATATGGACATTTTATCGTATTAATTATCGCAGGGAAGTAATATAAGATATATAGACCTACTTTCGACTTACAACTTTGTCAGTCTATTTCTTGTGACTAAAAGATGACTTAGAAACTATAGTTATATTTTGACCTAATCTAGTGTTAGATTTCAACTTCCCTAGTACATTCGTTATATTGATATCACCTATATTTATTTTTTATTTTAGTTATTTTCTGTTTTAAAACTCTCATAATTGTATTTTTCTTATTATTTATTTTTGTACGAATTAGAGCTTTATTTTATTTTATTATTTGTAAATTTAAGTGAGCCTTTTTAATCCCCACCCTTATTCACCAATTAATAACAAGAGAGTTTAAATTATATGCTGGCTACGACCAAACCACATCCTCAGCCAGCACAACTCAAGTCATAGCCCGACACTAGCATGAGCTACGCATGCAACCACCCCACTATAGCCCCATCTTCATCTATTCTCACGCAACAAAACCTCCAACAGCATTTACCCCTCGTGTTGGCATCCAACATCAATATGAAGGCCTCATGTTATAGCCCTTACCCCAGCATGAATGGTTCATGTTACTCCCCCTTACTAGCATGAGTTTCTCACGGAATTAAGCCACATCAAATACGCCTCCTTAATGCAACTAATCACCTCTTTGCTTTGATTCTTTTCTCTTTTCCTTCATCATTTATCTTGCCTTTCCTTTCCTTGTTTGGCTATGCTTCCAACCATGGGTTTGTCTTGCCTTTTCAGTGATCTTTCGGGAGTCTTCGAGGAGGAGACTTAAAGTCTTTTGTTTGCTTAGAAAACATTGAATTTTGGTTAAGGATACATGTCTTAGGATAGGGTTTTGATGTTATATGTTAAATATATGCCATATCATGTTAGTATAGTTATTTTTTTTGTTGGTATTATTCAATTATCTTATAATACTATATTATGAAAGTATGATCCTTATGCAAAATTATGAGATTATGTGATTTCGTTTGTTAAAGTCTTATCTATAACCCTAGCATGTTGGCATGATCTATCATATTAATCAAATTATGGAGTGTAAATATAAATAAGTGTTATTGTAATAAAATGTGTCGAGGAAGGGAAGAACACAACGATGGAACTTATAGTTTTTTTTTTTTTTTTTGGGTGAAAGGTTTGGGTGGTTCTCAGATTTTAAAGGTATTTGGATCTTTTTATAAGCTTTGGGGAAAAATAAATATGACATGGTAATAGTTGAGGATTTTCCAATTTATTTCAAATGTAACATATTAGAGTTTTGGTTCAGTGTGGAATAAGTTAAGAAGAAGTTTTGAGACGTTTGAGTGGGATGGGAATATTTTGGTAAATATAAAATTTTAGCATTTCTAAGGTGTTCTTTGATTAAAATATGTTAAGTATGTTGTGTAAAATAATTTGGTTAATTATGAGTAGCATACTCCAGCTAAAATGAGAAAAAGGCTTATTTTAGGAAATAGTAACCCTAAAGGCATGCTCAATATTGCATGTGCAAAACGTTAGTTAGACCTTGATTTTCAAATATATTGTTAATAACGATATTTTAAAACATTGTGCTAAATTTGGTGGATTACCAAGTTTTATGGAGGGAGTTACGCTTTTTTGTGAAGTTAGGATTTCACTAGGGCATTGTGGTCCTTTCCCTTGGGGAATAACTCAAATTACCTTTGTTTGTGTTTTATGTGCCTTGTATATTTATGTTAAGTATACATAACGTTAATGAAATAACCAAGCGCATTAATATTTAAAGCAAAATATTAAGTGAGTCAAAACCAAGTTATGCCAGTCTATTTCACCAGCCGAGAATGGTGACCAGGAACATTATGCCTTAGGAGTTGTATTTATCCATTTTATAGGATGAAAATAACGGCCAGTAATGTTCTGCTTTAGGAATTGTATTCGTCCATTTCAACAGAAAAATATAGTAAAGTCCCTGAACTTAACATAATTAAGTAAATAAAATGTATGCGTACCCATTATGGAACCCTGCTTCAATTTCCCTTAAGAACCATCTCGTGTCGTATATAATATGCATGTATAATCCTTTCATATAACCTTATGTGCGATGTATGTCATATTTCTTATGGTGTGTATTGTAACCTTACTCAATATATAAGATTGATCATTCTTTTCATGGGTTCTACTCATTCCTATAAGCAGACGACTCAGGAGTTGATGTGTGGGTTTCTAAAGACTGCCTTGATAATTTTGCGGATTATGATACACTTCTTATAGAGGAGTGATTTATATAGTTGGGGATGGACGTAGAGTTGATATTTTCCATTAACTAGTGTTTTATCACATACCTTCTACACTCTTAGCTCCATCAGATTCCTTTTGTTGTATTTTATCTATAATGTCCTTACTTTTATCTCTAAACTTTTATCTAAGATTTATAAAAATTCCTCTCAATTCTCCTATCGATATTATTTAAAGTTATAAATGGTCTGTCTTATATTCGATGTGATAATGGTATGGTAAGTCGAACTTATGTCAAGTATAATGGTAACACTCAATTATCTTACCATTATGCTTAAACAAAAAGAAATTTTTCATTAATAACTTTTAAGGTATTACACAAGTCAACTTCACACACTCCTCATTATGGGCCCCTCGCTAGGCATGTGCATTACTATGGGTCTTTCAATGAAGAGAATTCCCATACCCAAGCTAACATACATGACACATTTGATGCATGTAGGCCTACATACGATTTCCCCCGAGGCATTCATAAGATAGGGGTGATACGTTTGTTAGGCATGATAGGCATTCACCTCCTAGATTTGGTCATAAGGAGCGCATTGATCTAACCAAAAGGATACAAGTAGTGGTACCTAAATATAATAGCACATTAGATCCTAACAAATTTCTTGATTTGAGTAAAATGGTTAGGAACATTGAGTGCCCTCATCAACCACCTAATGTCTAACAGGAGGCCAAGAAACAAAAGCTTAAGGAGAAATACTTAACCACCTTTCATCCTCTGTGTCCGAGTACAGGACCCATTTTGATGAGTTATTGCTTAGATCTAAAGTAGAGGAGGAGCATGTCCTAACCTTTAGTAGGTTCATTAATGGTCTTGGGATCGACATTAAGCAAGGGATTACATGCATCTCCCAAAATCTCTAAAGGAAGCCTTTTAGGAAGTTAGAAAAACACTTAAAGTATACTTGCGTCAAAGATCCACTTCTCAATCCACCTTTAGGAGTTGCGAGCCGGGGCATAATCTTTTTAAGCCTTGTAATTCCTCTAGCTCATCCCCTCCCACTAGATCATTCCATAATGCCTCTAGCTCCTCTCAATCTACTAACTCACCTGCTCGATCTAATACCAAATGCCAATGTTATAGAGCAAGATGTCACGTACTCAGAGATTTCAAACCCAACACCCCTAACGAGGCCAACATCCAACACATAATCGTGTTGAACACCATGTCGAATATGTGCAACATCCCGAGATAATAGCATATAGAGATGTATAGAAGGGACCAAGTCATACCTGTGACACAATATCAACATTACCAACCATCGGGCAACAAAGGAGCACCCATATTCATATGGCTCACTCACAAGATGCTTGGGACAAGTCACGAGCAATGATTATCTCTCCCACCCAAAACTGCAAACGCCTCATTTGCACCAAAAATGGGTCTAAACATCGCTTCCTTGTGTCTCAGGCGTCATCCCCTTGAAAGTCCTTCAACGCTCACCAATGTTAAGAAAGCACCACACAAACACCATACGTTGCCCTACAATGATCAAATTCTAACCAACATCTCATATCCAACAAACTTGTTGCAACATATCCGAACCCCTTGCAACAACTTACTTATGCGTGCCTAAGATCTTCGTATCACACGACCTCCCAACAACTCATTTCAATAGTCTGGATCCCACACCAAACCACGTCCACCAACACTCCTTATCAATGGACCCATGCGACACGCACGACCCCTCAACTTCACTCCCTCGAAGCTGGTCATCCCCAATGTGTTTCAAATCAATGGATTACCTACAATCCCTTGGGAGACACCCAACAATACAACGAAATGCTTGTTGACTAGCAACGGGCAATGAGCTATTTTGGTGCCACTTGTAGGTTTTAGCCCCAACGTCAAGGCTAACATCCAACACAAATAATAGTACATAAAGATATATAGAAGGGACACCAAGTCATACCTGCAACATAATATCAACATTAGCAACCATCAGGCAACAAGGGAGCACTCATATTTGCATGGCTCATTCTCAAGATGTTTGGAGCAAGTCACAAATAGTGACAGAGAGGTCATATTACTTCCTAGTGTCCAAATAAGACCTTAGCCTTAGAATGAGAACCTTATGTTGAGGATGACGAGCAAATAGTAGATCTTGAGGAATATTATAGTGGTGATGAACTTAGTGAAAAGGATTTGGTGAAAGAGCACCTTAATATTGTTCAATGCATTATAAGTAGAACAAAAAAGGATGATATATGGAAACGACCCACAATCTTTCATTCCATCCCCCGTTGCAGTGGTAGGAATACAAAGTTGGTCATTGATGGAGGAAATAGCCTTAATGTTATTTTAGTTGATGCTATACATTAGCTTAACCATAAACCTAAGCCTCATCCCGAACCCTTTAAAGTAGCTTCAAAACCACATCACCTGATTTACTCAAAGATGGTGTCCCTATTCATTTGAGTACCTAGTAATGTTTTTTGTGATGGTTTACCTATGGGTATGGCTCCTATTCTTTTCAGACGCCCTTGGTTATATGACATGAATGTGACCAACTACCATAAGTACAACACCTTGTCTTTTAAGTTCCATAGTAAACTTATTACACTTCATCTAGCAAAGCCTAAAAATGCAACCTAGAGTGCCCTCTAAAACTACCCCAAAAAATTTCTACTCAAAGGGCCTTCACCTCTTAAGTCATAGTTCTTTAGAGAAAAGCTATATATGAGTGGATTTTTCATGGTGTTTTTAGCTAAAGAGGTTCCTACAGAATTATCTTCCTCTTCTTCTATCCCTACTAAGATAGCATCATCGCTAAACTAATATGTTGACGTTATTCTTGAGGAGTTGCCAAGTGATTTGCCACCTATGCGGGATATCCAACATGCAATTGATTTAGTTACATGATCTCAACTCCCCAACCTTCTCAGTTGAACCCAATCAAGAGAACTAAACTAAATAGATAGGTGGAGGAGTTATTATCTAAGGGATTTATTTGGTATAGCATAAGCCCCTATACAATTCCGACCCTACTTACCCTAAGAAAGATAGGTCTTGGCAAATGTATGTAGATAGTCAAGAAATTAATAAAATCACCATTATATATAGGCTTCCTATTCCCCGTCTTGAGGATATGCTAAATCTATTAGCTATTCATGTTGGTACTCTAAAACAGATCTCTGTAGTTGTCATCATCAAATTCTAATTAGAGTGGGAGATGAGTGGGAGACGGCATTCAAAACACAGAATGACCTTTTCGAGTGACTAGTCATGCCTTTTGATTTGTCCAATGTTCCAAGCACATTTATGAGGGTTATAAAAAACACCCTCCAACCTTACATAGGAAAATTCTTGGTAGTGTGTTTTGATGATATACTAGTATATAGTAGGTCGAAGGAGAAACACGGAGCATCTTAGAAAGGCTTTTGGTATTTTGCAAGACACTAAATTTTATGCCAATCTAAAGAAGTGTCAATTTTGCAATCTGAGGTTCTCTTCTTAGGGTATATTATGTCTCCGTGAGGACTAGCTATTGATCCAAATAAGGTGAAAGGTATTAAGGAATGACCTAAGCCAAAAAAGTATTAGTGAAGTTCATGGTTTTCATGGTCTTACTTCTTTTTAAAGGTGATTTATAAGGCAATTTAGTACTGTCACCGCTCCAATCATTAAGTGCCTTAAAAATGAGAGAGTTTCTATGGACCCTAAGGTTGTCAAAGCTTTTGCTAAGATAATGGAAAAGTTGTCTACCGCTCCAATTCTTAGACCTAGATTTCCATAAAGTCTTTGAAGTTAATTGTTGATGGCTCAAGGTTAGAGATGGGCAGTGTGTTAAGTGAGAGGACAACACTATAGCCTTCTCTAGCAAGAAATTAAATCCTTCCCAACAGAGATATATCACTTATGAAAAGGAGCTTTATTCTTTAGTTCAATCTCTTTGTTATTGGAGGTACCATCTTCTTCCCCAAGAGTTTGTTCTATACTCATATCATGATGCACTCGGATACTTGAAAATTCAAAAGCATTTGAACCTAATGCATGCTGGATGGATTGAGTTCCTTAACGAGTACACTTTCATGCTTAAACATAAGTTAGAGAGGTTGATGCTCTTAGTCGTAGGGTTCTTTCCCTATGCGTACTGAAATAGTTGGGTTCAATCAAACAACGGATGAATACCTGCTCGTTCTAACTTTAGTCTAATCTATAAAGAGGTCAAAAATGGTAACCAAAGAGATTATGCCGATTTTGTCATCCATAAGGGTTATCTCTTTTAGGCCAATAAATTGTGTGTTCCCCGCTCTTCATTTTGAGTTTTGTTAGTTTGGGAATCGCATGGAGGAGGATTATTGGGACACCTGGGTAAGGATAAGACTATCGCCCTAGTTAAGGATAGTAACTATTGGCCATCATTAATAAGGAATGTCACTAGAATCATTTCACTGTATCAAACTTGCCAATTGGCGAAGGTTAGGAAGCACAACATTGGATTATATACCCCATTGCTTGTTCCACATGAACCTTGGAAAAATATAAGCTTATAAGCATGGATTTTGTTTTCGCTCAAGGCATGATTCTATCAATGGTAGTGGATAGATTCCCTAAAATGGCATATTTCATTGCATGTAGCAAAACTTTTGATGCATTACATGTAAGCTAGCTAATTTTTCGAGAAGTTGTCAAGTTGCGTGGGTCGCCAAAGTCCATTATATTTGATAGGGATGTTAAGTTCGTGACTCAATTTTGGAGAACACTTCAGAGGTCATGTTGCACACACTTAAAAATTCTCATTAGCATTTCATTCTTAATGGTCAAACTGAGTTTGTTAATAGAAGTTTAGGTGAATTGCTAAGATGTGTTGTAGAGGATAAATAAGGTAATTAGGATTCGACTTCACCCATAGATGAGTTTTCTTATAATAATTTTGTTAATCAATCTACTAGCGAAAGTCCTTTTGAGATTGTGCATTATTATTCACCTCATGTCCTCCACTTCCACCTTTTGCTTCCGTTTCTCAATCTACTAACACCTTTGCTAAACACTCAAGATTTTCACACAAAGGTTAAGTAGAAAATTGTTTTAAATAATGCAAAGAATAATTTATTTGCTAATGTGCATTGAACAACCTAGAATTATAATGTCGGTGACTATGTCATGGTTTGCATTTGGCCAAAGCACTTGCCAAAAACACCATCAAAGGAACTCCACGCCTATGCTATTGGCCATTTCCCTATTAAACAAAAATTTAGACCTAAAGCATATTTACTTTATAACGCGACCACTTGAGTATTACTCCAATTTGTAATGTGAAGGATGTAGACAGATGCAACTTTGAGCCTCCTAGTTATGTGTCTAGCTCTTTCACAGGTGATCAAATGCCTAAATATCAACCACTACAACAAAAGCAAATGAAGATTGTAGATGTGCTAGATGATGAGATTGTTGGTTCCCCTACTAGAGGGTTTAAGTACTATCTTATTTAGTGGTCTTGAAATTGAAGCCACATGGATTAAAGAACATGAGTTCAAGGAGATTGACCCTTCACTGTTGGAGGAGTATGTACAATCCAACTCTCTGGAGTCGAGTTCTTTTCAGCCAAGGGGGATGACAGTCACTAATGAAGATAATTTATTAAGATTTTATATAACTTTTCAGCTTGTTTAGATTTATTATCTTTTTAGTATTACATACATCTTTTATATTTTAATTATTTTATTTATCTTTTAGACCTACAATTAATATTTAAACATTGGTCCCCTAAATAATCCAATCTAGATAAGTTCTTCTATCTTCTTTTCCCATTCGTCCCTTTCTCTTCCCGCCACCTTCTCCCTCTTCCCTCTAATCTTTCTTCTACAATCTGTTCTACATCACAATGACCGGATGATTTCCTACAAGCTAGAGCATGCCTCAACCAATCTCAAAGGGAATCAAATGCCAGGATATAGGTGCTAAAGCTAAGGGAATAGGTGAGGAACAAAACTATGCACCTAATCCAAGGATTTTTCAACTTTTGACACCTAGTAGCAAATGTGATGGTGAATATGAACAACATCCAGCTACCCACACTACTAACTACCCACTTTACCACCGAAACATGCCTTAGGGTAAGCCATTGGCAAATACATCTCACCATTCAAATGAATTTAAGCATTGAGATAGGGAAAATGATGGCCACGTAGCCCTTCAATACATCAGACGACCTCTGAACCTTATAGAAAATCACAATAAAATTCCAAAATAATTATCTAACAGTTTTAAGAGTTAGGAAAATTTCATTTGACCACTTCTCCACGCAACTCAGTCTACTAAAACAAAAAGGAAGCTAGTTGTGAAGTGCCATTTACCTTCATCAGATCTCTAATAAAATCTCAATCTCATCTTATTTGCTCAAAAATAGGGGAACCATGAACAAATAAGAAAAAACAATGGCACCAAAACAAAAGAAATCCAATGGCACTCAACAAGATACATCAAGAATGACTCATTCTAAATGCTAGAAAAAGATCTTACTATCATTCTAATGCCATTTTAAACTGCATTTCATCCCTAACGTGGATGAAGCTAAGGTTGAAAAGGCTCACAACACCCGAGTTCTCTAACGAACACTTGAAAGACCCCACCCTCGGAAAGGGTCTTTTTCACACTACACAAATGCCGTGTGATGCAGGTGCATCCTTATTTATACATCTAAACATGGCTTTTGGACATTTTTAAGATATTTCTTGGCATTCTTGGAGGTATTTTATTATCCTATAACACTTTCGTGGAGAATAGGCCATAATTTAAGAATTGTGCAAGATCAAGATCCAAACGCCACCCTAAGTGACATGCATGGCTTGGTGATATGTCAAGCTTGAAGATGTGGAGATTTAGACAGCTAACATGCAATGTGGGAATAGCTGGCTAAAAGTTCGAATACAACTATGTACTAATTAGGGTTTCACTTTGTTGGTTATGATATTTTGTTGTAACAAATGTTTGTAAGTCCTAATGCCAAAGATTGATGACATGTAATGATAGATTGTTTAAGTGTTAAATGATGTGTCATAGCAGCTAGCTTAGAGGTGTTTACTGGTTGTTATTAACGGCCAGGTTAGATGGTTATTTTATTAGTTGTTGTATAGTTAGTTAAGATTTTGCTGTGACTAACTAAGGTTTATTAGGATTTGGGTTGTTGGTTGATTTAGGCATGGGATTTCCGTCTATATATAAGGCATAATTTCAAGCCATGAGAAAACATGTATAATGTATTGAAGTTGAGCAATCAAACATCTCTTTGTGAGAATTTAAACCTTTTAATATCTTTGTAAGTTGAGAGTAGCCATTGAACGATTCTTTGTGTTATTCTCATGGTTTGAATCAAAGAGATTTTCTTTGTGAGTTTCTCTTTGAGATCCTTTTCGGTGTTATCTTTGTGTGGTGCTCAAGAGTAACACTTCTGTATAAACCCTATCCTACCAACCATTCCATTCGACTATCACAACATTCCTTCCATCATCACCATCACTTTGAAGTTTTCATGTGGAAGTGGAGCATGAGATTCATGATCTTTCGATTTCATGTATGAGATCCACATCACTGTGGGCTCGGGAATCCATGAAGCTCTACACAGTATAGATCCGTAGAATAACTACTATCCCAATATATGTAGTCACAATGGAGGAAAACTAATTGTAAATAAGAATACCATTGCTACTAACTATCAAAGTCTCAAAAAGCCGGTGCACTTCATGCAATCCTTAAATGAGTTATAGAAGAAACAACAATTTGCACAACACACCATCCATGGCTTGACTGATAGAATCATAATCCATAAATGTTCGAGTAGCTCTGTTTGGAGAAGTCTGCATCAAGATGATTGTGTGCCTATTAGCCTGCAAATAACGAGGGTTGATAGATCTAGTTAGCAAGTTTAGAACTCACTTTACATCATCAACTTCAAAAAGATCAGCATTCAAATTCTCATGTTTCATCAATAATACATCAGATAGAAAAACAATGACAGCATAGATCACACAAAAAAAGTACTCATTTAACAATCTGTTGAAGAAGACACGTTGCTCTAAAATTATGGATGGAGCTACATGAAATGAAACTTATGAATCAAGTCAATGAACATATTCAATAGAGGCTATCCCACAAGAATTGTACAACATTCAAAAAGTAATAATATTAACATATGGGTCTATGTTATGCTCTTTTACTTATTCTATATCTATCTGTATGAAATGAATTAATTAATTTATAGAAAAATTATGCACAAAAGTACCTTGTTTGATCATACATACACCATTCATTAAGCCAAGAGCACCAACAACTAAAGGTAGAAAATTAAGTTACATCAGAATATGTTTCGACATGAATGAGGCATGCTCATACTAATAGTGTTACTCAATGTCCCCCAAAGAAAGCTAACTAATGTTCATATTCTGGCCTCATTATTGTATCGAAAGAATACTACAATTCCTGTAACGTCATATCCACAATGCAAAACTAACCAAACATATGTTTTTTCCAGATAATCCATGCACCTATCATCATTATGATGAGGCACATGGATTATGGATGTGACAAAAAGTTTCCTATAGGCCTTAAATATGAAACAAATGAAAAGCCGTCACACAACTGACAAAATGTTTCCACGCTCGACAAGATTCTAACAGGTTACTCCTGACAATAAGACAAAACTTGAATAGTTGAAGTGGATGCAATAAGAAGTATAAGTAGCTCAATAAATTACCTAAAAATGCTCCAATCATCTAATATGAAACATATATGTCCCAAGAAATGGTTAGAAAAGCAAAAGTTTAATCTTCAAGATCTATTGGTTACACTGATTGCATGGTCGATCTTTACTATCACAATTGGTTTGGAATGACTACCATTTCACAAGATTCTTTTATAAAACTCCCACATAATATCCCAAAGCAACAAAATCCAGTCATGATCACAGGCACCACAATTGATAAATAATATATTGCAGTTTTCTATGCATGATCTTTTATAGTAAATGTCAGTAAATATTAATCAATAGTAGTATCAATACATATATATAATAGGAGACTGCAAATGAAAGTTTCTATTCTGCATGCATTCTCCATCAACTTGTCAAAACACATATGAGATGCATCAATATAGAAAGAGTTGGTACATGAAGCAATGATCTTATAGATATATCTAACTATTCTTCTTTATATAAAATTATTATCTATTATGAATTTATATTCATTATATTGATACATAAGAATCATCTCCCGAAATCACACAAAGATATTGAATATCGCATTTTCTAAATTGTCATTCAGAATCTGCCTTTTCTCTATTAAGAAAAGAATAGCCAAATTCTTTCTTTGGAACATCTAGGAATACAAAGAGTGGTGAAAATCGACTATATAGCATTTTTGTGTCCCATATTGGAACGCTAAAAATTTATATGTCGCATATCCGCAGATAATTTAATCCATGATCATTCCTCACTGCAGGGTACCTACTGTAGTTCCCAATTAAGGTAACTCCCCTCTTGTAATTATGGTCTGGAATTTTTAGATCTCAAAAAACCTTATGCATTAAGCAAAATGATTACTATATGTCATGCATCTAAAGTTAAATCTTCATAATTGCCTTAGGCAAACCATGAAAGCAAAATGTATGACCTATGAGTCAATCAAGTTCAAACAAGCAAGAGAATTTGATGAACTAGATGGCCTTAAGCTGAAGTTTAGAAATCTAATTTATATTTCTGGGTTCAGATCTTTTATTGATATTTATTATTTTAGATATTAGTTAGAATATAAGCATAACCTAAGATATATAGGCCTACACAAGGGAAATAACTAGGAAAGGAAACGATTAGACTCCCCCAAAATTGGAGTGTATGACTAGAAAGGAGGTACAAGGCTCAGAAATGCAAGCCTCAAGGAAGGAAAATATGGTAGAACATAGTGACTCTGCTACAGAGTCCCTTGAAGCCAAATAAAAAGAGGGGGTTGTTGCAATGAACAATGTAATTAGTCTCCCTAGAGCACAGGTAAGGGTCACTTATGCGAGAAAGAGAGGCAGGGGCAAGGAGGGAATAATCTGTAATTCAGTTAACAGACAGTGATGAGGTGGCAGAGAGTGAGCGGGGAGGGTAGCTTTAGACAGTTAGAGACACGGGTATAAAAGAGGGGAGAAAGGGGACCAAGAGGGCAGGAAGAATCTGGAATGTAATAGGAGAGATTGAGCCTCTCGAATTGCTCAAACTGTGTATTATGCTGGATATTGAATGCTACTAATTTGAATTCCCATTGTTTCGTTTACCATTCTCGAATCAGGGTGGGTTGGGAAATCCTACTGGGTAGAGGGCAGAAGAAGGAATTATCGGTTCATACCAAATTGGTATCAGAGCTTACCGATCCATGGCCCCTTCTGCGAACCAGAGAATGGAGTCCCTGGAGGAACGGATGACTTTCTTAGAGGAATCCGTCTCTGAGAAAGTGTCAGCAATAGTGGAACGGGCGATGGGAGTGATGAAGCAAGCTTTGATGGAACAGCTCATGGAGGATCTCCAGAGGGCGGGAAAGAAACAGGGAGAAGAGCTTCAAGCAGTGGCGAACAGACTGGAGGAGAGGATGATGGGCAATCGCGAAAACCAAGAGGCGCCGCCGGCATGGATCAATGAGGGGATCCGAGGAGGACTTCCAGGAGAGGGAAGCAATGGAGGTGCAGGATCGGGGGGAGTCCCCGGGGACTGGGGAGCGAGTCGAGGATTTACAGGTGGAGGTGGGGCATGGCGATACCGAAAATTGGACATGCCACCATTTGAAGGTAGTGATCCCGACGGATGGATCCTGAGAGGAGAGAAATATTTCTCTTTCTACCGCTTGAACGAGGAGGAGAAGCTGGAGGCGGCGGTGGTAGCCATGGAAGGCGACGCATTAAGGTGGTACCAGTGGGAAAATAGACGCCGGCCGATAAAGTCCTGGGTGGAACTAAAGGAGCTGGTGCTTCAACAATTCCGACCGGCAAACGCCGGCTCACTCCACGAGCAGTGGCTGGCGACAGCTCAAGTGTCGACAGTGGTGGAGTATCGACAGAAGTTCATCGAGACGGCGGCCCCTTTGAACGACATTCCTGAGAGCCTTTTATTGGGCCAATTCATCAATGGGCTGAAAGAGGAGATAAAGGCCGAGATCCGGTTGCTGAACCCCCTCAACCTAGACCAGGCCATGGATTTGGCGGTCCAGATCGAGGAGCGAAACCGAGTGAATGGGGGAAAGAAGAGTTATAACGGGCCTGTGAGATCTGGGCCTTATTCCTTTTACAATCGAGCGGCCTCTTCTGGATTCCAAGGTAGTGGGGGATTCACGAGCCACGCCCCACCCAGGAGTTGGACTGCGAACCTTAGCGAGACCCACTCTTCGGCCAGTAGCCCAACGGTCTCAGCCCCTACTACCAAACCCATAGGCGAGGTCAAAAGATTGACCGAGAAGGAGCTGCAAGAGATGAGAGCCAAGGGGCTCTGTTACCGTTGTGATGATAAATGGAGTATCGGGCACAGGTGCCGGAAAAAAGAGCTGAGTGTACTGCTGGTGGACGAGGAGGATGGAGAGGAAGAAGAAGAGGACCGAGGGAACGGGGAGCTCTCATTGCCACCATCGGAGGAGGTACCAACAGAAGTCTCATTGAATTCGGTAATTGGCCTAAGTAACCCGAAGACAATGAAGTTGAAGGGAAGAATTGGGGGACGTGAGGTGATAGTGATGATCGACCCAGGTGCCACCCACAATTTCATTTCCTTAGCCACCATTAAGGAATTGCCAATCCCTATCACGCCTTCGCAGGGATTTGGCGTATCTCTGGGGAATGGTGAGGCTGTAAAAGGATCGGGAGTCTGCAAGGGGATACAATTAGAATTGGAGGGAGGGGTAAGAGTGATAGAGGATTTTTTACCCCTCGGGTTGGGAAATTCAGAGTTGATATTAGGCGTGCAGTGGCTTGAAAAGCTGGGTTCGGTGGTGACCAATTGGAAGACACAAGAAATGTGTTTCCAACAGGGAGGGGAGGCTATCTGTTTGAAGGGGGACCCGTCCCTGACTAGAGCTAAAATTTCCCTGAAGGCCATGATAAGGACTCTGCGCAAGGAAGGGGGAGGAATCTGGTTAGAATTGAACCAAGTAGAAGGGGAACCAAAAACAGAGACTTCAATACCGGGGTTCTTGGAATCCACTGTGGCGGAATTTCAAGAGGTATTTGCCAAACCAGAAGGGCTGCCACCTCAGAGGGGACATGAGCATTCGATAATACTCAAGGAAGGCAGCAACCCAGTTGGAGTGAGGCCTTATCGATACCCTCAATTTCAGAAGGATGAAATTGAAAGACTTATCAGAGAGATGCTGGAGGCAGGTATAATCCAACCGTCCACAAGTGCCTTCTCGAGCCCTGTATTGCTGGTCAAGAAGAAGAATGGGTCATGGAGATTCTGTGTGGATTATAGGGCCCTAAATAAGGAGACGGTGCCAGATAAATACCCCATCCCAGTCATTGATGAGTTACTGGATGAATTGCAGGGAGCTGCCATGTTCACTAAGTTAGACTTGAAGGCTGGCTATCATCAAATCCGAGTTAGACCTGAGGATATTCATAAAACAGCCTTTAGGACCCATGAAGGGCACTATGAGTTCCTGGTCATGCCCTTCGGACTGACCAATGCCCCAGCCACATTTCAGTCCCTCATGAATGATGTCTTTCGACCCTACCTGAGGATGTTTGTGTTAGTGTTTTTCGATGATATCCTAATCTATAGCACCACCAAGGCAGAACATGTGGAGCATGTGAGGGCAGTGTTAAAAACTTTGAGGGAACATACATTGTTTGCAAATATCAAGAAGTGTGAATTTGGGAAGGCAGAAGTAGCCTACCTGGGACATGTGATCTCTAACAAGGGGGTAGCAATGGACATGGATAAGGTAAAGGCTATAGTTGAATGGCAGACCCCAAAGAGTCTGAGGGAACTCAGGGGATTCCTGGGACTCACCGGGTATTACAGGAAGTTTGTGGCACGGTATGCTCAAATTGCACAACCCCTCACAGATCAACTCAAAAAAGATAGTTATGGGTGGACACAGCAAGCTACACACGCATTTGAAACCCTCAAAGCAGCAATGGTCACTGCCCCAGTGCTGGCAATGCCCAACTTCCAGAAAACTTTTGTAGTGGAATCGGATGCCTCAGGTTATGGAATTGGGGCGGTATTAATGCAGGATCACCAGCCCATTGCTTATTTTAGCCGACTTCTGGGCCCCAGAAATCAGCTGAAATCTGTGTATGAAAAGGAGCTAATGGCCATCTGCCTATCCATACAGAAATGGAAGCATTATTTGCTAGGCAGACATTTCTTGGTAAGGACTGACCAGCAGAGCCTAAGGTACATTATGCAGCAAAGGGAGATAGGGGCAAATTACCAAAAGTGGGTTAGCAAACTGCTGGGGTTTGACTTTGAGATACAATACAAGCTAGGGGTTGCTAACAGGGTAGCTGACGCCTTATCCCGCAAGACTGAAGGGGAAGTGGAGTGTGGAGCCCTCGTTACTACTCAAGGAGTTATGTGGGAGACATTAACACAGGAGATAGCTGCGGATTCCATGCTCCAACAAATTAAAAGGGAATTAGAAACCGGGGAGAAGCAACATGTGGGGTTCCATGTAGTGGAGGGCAGGTTGATGTACAAGGGACGTTATGTTATTCCTAAATCCTCCACTTCAATTCCTATGCTGCTAAAAGAATATCATGATTCACCTGTTGGTGGTCATGCAGGAGATCTGAAAACCTATTTACGGATGGCCTCAGATTGGTATTGGCAAGGCATGAGAAAGGAGGTGGCTGCCTATGTCAGGAATTGTCCAATCTGCCAACAACAGAAAGCCTCAACTCAGCACCCTTCAGGGTTACTTCAACCCCTACCCCTACCTTCAATGGTTTGGGATGAGATAAGCATGGATTTTGTGGAAGGATTACCCATGTCAAAGGGAGTGGACACTATCCTGGTGGTGGTTGATCGACTTTCGAAGTATGCCCATTTTTTGGGGCTGAGACACCCCTTCAGTGCCTTGTCAGTCGCTGAATTATTTATCAAAGAAGTGGTGCGGCTCCATGGATTTCCCTCATCCATTGTGACAGACAGGGATAGAATTTTCATGAGCAAATTCTGGACAGAGCTATTCCGTCTGCAAGGAACGGAGCTGAGACGAAGCACAGCCTACCATCCCCAAACTGATGGCCAGACAGAAGTAGTCAACAAGGGACTGGAAGCTTACTTAAGGTGCTTTGTTGCAGGACAGCCTAGGAAATGGTCACAATGGCTTCATTGGGCTGAATTTTCCTACAACACTTCTCCTCATCTCTCCACTAAAATGTCGCCCTTCAAGGTACTATATGGAAGGGATCCTCCTCATGTCTTGAAGTTGGGAAGAGGACATACAGCAGTTGATAGTATCGAAGAGTATCTGCTGGAACGAGAAGCAGTCCTGGATGAATTGCGTCTGAACCTCCTTCAGACACAGCAGAGGATGAAGGCTACTGCAGACAGAAATAGAAAAGAGGAGTCCTTTGAAGTGGGCGATCAAGTGTATCTGAAACTGCAGCCGTATAGGCAACAGTCATTGGCTAAACGCCCCTATGAAAAGCTGGCAGCCCGATTTTATGGCCCCTTTCAGATTATTCAGAAAGTGGGACAGGTGGCTTACAAGCTAAGTCTCCCGCCCACGTCTAAAATACATCCTGTATTTCATGTGTCTCAGCTTCGCAGAGCTATTGGTGCCACTCAGGTCTCTCCAACAATTCCAGCACAAATGTCCACAGACATGGAGCTAGTAGTCCAGCCAGAGGGACTTTTGGACATCCGCACGATTACCAGGGGGCAAACAGCAAAGCAGGAGGTATTAATCAAGTGGAAGGATCTTCCAGCATTCGAAGCCACTTGGGAAGATGCAGCTGTCATACAGGAGAGGTTCCCTGCTTTCCACCTTGAGGACAAGGTGAAACTTTGGGAGGGGGGTAATGCAATGAACAATGTAATTAGTCTCCCTAGAGCACAGGTAAGGGTCACTTATGCGAGAAAGAGAGGCAGGGGCAAGGAGGGAATAATCTGTAATTCAGTTAACAGACAGTGATGAGGTGGCAGAGAGTGAGCGGGGAGGGTAGCTTTAGACAGTTAGAGACACGGGTATAAAAGAGGGGAGAAAGGGGACCAAGAGGGCAGGAAGAATCTGGAATGTAATAGGAGAGATTGAGCCTCTCGAATTGCTCAAACTGTGTATTATGCTGGATATTGAATGCTACTAATTTGAATTCCCATTGTTTCGTTTACCATTCTCGAATCAGGGTGGGTTGGGAAATCCTACTGGGTAGAGGGCAGAAGAAGGAATTATCGGTTCATACCAGTTGTTGGGCAATAGAGGTGGGAATATCACCCAGTGCACCAACTTGAGTTCCCATTCTTAGTGGTGGCGATCCTGACATGTGGTGGTTATTTAGGACACAAAGATATTTCCAAGCTTGAAGCGGCTAGTAAGGCTATGGAGGGGAAAGCCTTAGCGTTAGCCTATTTCTGTTTGTTGAGGAGAGTGGAAAGTTTACTAACTAGAAGAAATTTAAGAAGGCGTTTTTGAACCACTACCGCCATGAGGGAACTATATGAAAAAAAAAAAAAAAATTGGCCATCAAGCAAACGTTACCAGTGGAGAAATTCATGGAATCCTTTGAGTTGTTGGTTGTGCCATTACGTGAGAGGTTATCAAACGAGGTACTTGAGAGTACCTTCTTTAATGGGCTCTAGCCTACTATACAAGCTGAGGTCCACAAGATGAGGCCTGGTAACTCATCCATGATGATGGAGTTGACCCAGATGGTGGAGGATAAAAATTGTGAGGTACAACAAGGTTGAATTGGGTCCAAAGGAAGTGGATTTAGGGTAACGACAATTGGGTATGGGAACCCTAACCCTAAAACACCACAATTGAGCTCAAATAACCAATTCAGGCCATAACCCAACCTTGATTTCAATGTCGACCCACGGTGGGGCTACTCATAGTGGATCAAGCCTTAAGGAAAGGTCACAAGGGAGACGCGCAGTAGGATATCAACAACTTTCAGACTCAGGGCTTCAAAGATGAAAGGAGAAGGGGTTGTGTTTTCAATGTGAGGAAATGTTTGCTCTTGGACACATACACAAGACCAGAGAACTTTGCTTCTTGTTGGTAGATGATTTGAAAATGGGTTGCGGGGATGAAAAGGAAAAGTTTGAAGCTTGGGAGGATAGGATTGAAGAGGTCTAGGACTAAGTCGATTTGTCCATAAACTCAGTCATCGAGTTCCTAAAACCATGAAGTTGCAGAGTATTGTTGAAGGGAGCTCATGATAGTTTTGATTGATGGAAAGGAAACCTTGCAGCTCCCACTAACTACAACCTCCACATATGAAGTATTGATGGGCATGGGCAGAATTGTACACAATGTGTAATGAAGTTAGAGTTTCACTTCAAGTTATAGACATTATTAAGGACTTATAGCCACCAACATTGAGAAGCACTGATGTGATCCTCGGGACGTAAAGTCCAGCAAGGATTGAACCAATGCATGCTCATTGGAAATAGCTTCAAATAAAATTCCATGCCAAACACACCTAAGTGATTCTTAAGGGAGAGGTAGGACTCTATAAATCCCAAGTGACATTCAAGTCCCTTGGAGTTTACAACCCTCAAAACAGGAGAACAAAGGGTGATACTGAAGTAGGAATGTCACTAAACAATGAAGCAAAGAGGTAAGTAGTACCTAAGGAAGTTCAACAAGTGGTGAGACAGTATAGCAATGGGTAGCAAATAATGTCTTTAGTGTTGCCAACTCCATGCATGTTGGATCATAAAATTACCCAACAACCTAGGATGAACCCTTTTAATATCCATCCGTACTACTATCCTCAAGTGCAAAAAGATGAGATTGAGAAATTAGTGGCAAAAATGATGGTTGCTAGTATAATTAAACCTATTCGGAGCACCCTATCCAACCTGGTCTTCCTAGTAAAGAAGAATGGCAATTGGAGATTTTGTGTCAACTATCAGACTTTGAGCAAAAGTAACTATTTTGGATAAATTTCCTCTTCCAACTATTGATGGATTATTAGATGAATTAGCTGGGGCAACTTGGATATTTAAGCTAGATTTAAACTCCAAATACCATTAGATGAGGATGAATCCAAGGGATGTACATAAACTACATTCTAGACACATGAAGGGTAATACGAGTACTTGGTAATGCCATTCGGATTGACAAATGACCCAACTACGTTCCAATCCTTAATGAATAAGGTGTTCAAGCCATACCTCCAAAATTTGTTCTTGTTTTCTTTGACGATATCTTGATCTATAGCCACTCAATAGAGGAGCATCTTGTACATTTGGAGACGGTTTCTTAAGTGTTACGTAAACACTCTATACGTCAATATGAAAGAGTGCACCTTTGGGCAACAAAAGTTAGAATACCTTGGACATTCTTTCCAGTGAAGGAGTGGAGGTTGACCTGTCTAAGCTGAGAACAATGGTAGAGTCGCTTGCTTCAAAGAATTTGAGGGAGTTGAGAGGATTTTTGGGGTTGATTAGGTATTACCACAAATTCATACAGCATCATGGCCGCATTGCAGCCCCATTGACAAATTGGTTGAAGAAAGACTACTTTGGGCAGAACCAAGAGACACAGGAGGCCTTGGAAACATTCAAGGCTGCCATGGTACAATCTCCTATACTAGGGCTACCCGACTTTACACAACCATTTGCTGTGGAAACATATGCTTCAAGCTTTGGCATAGATGTTGTCCTAATACAAAATCAATGGCGTATTACCTTTTTCAATCAAGCATTAGGTCCTACAGCCCGGTCTAATTCGGTGTATGAGAGGGAACTAATGATCATGGTACAGGTTATTCAAAAGTGGCGATACTACCTCATTGGGCAGCACTGCCCCATGTGCATAGACTAATTAAGTTTGAAGTTCTTAGTAGAGCAACAGCTAGTTCTAGAAGACCATTAAAAATGGGTGGCTAAGTTAGGTAGCTATCACTTCAACACGGAGTACAAACTAAGACTCAAGAATAGGGCAACAGATGCATTATCTAGGCAATATGAGCGAGTTCTTTTCCACAGCCTTCTCGATCTACTAGGTGTCAAACTAGGAGAAGATTTGAGCTTGAGGCGTGAGCACCTTTTCTACAAGGGCCTAGCTAAATTCCATGGGAGAAAAATTAGGGGTCATTCTGGGGGACTTAAAATCTAATATCAGTTAACGAGGGACGTGTATTGGAAGGGGATGAAGAAAATCAATGGTATGTGTCAGAATGTTCCATTTGTTAGCAGAATAAAAGTTATACAGTGGCTTAGCCTTTGCCCATACCAGAACAAGTGTGGGAGGATATCTCACTTGACTACATTGAGGGACTGCCAAAGGTAAATGGGGTAGTATACTATTGGTAATGGATAGAATTACCAAATATACTCATTTTTTTAACCATTGAAACACCCTTTTACGACAAGCAATAAAGCAGCCGCAATTGCAGTTGCAATCGCGGAGTTGCAGTATCGAAGTGTTGCAAACGATATTTTACATGTCGCAATTGTAGCGAAATGATTTTTTTTATTTTTTTCCTTAATAAATATTAGCAAATATAGGTAAATATTGGCATATATAGTTATATATGTGCAATATATTGGCAAAATATCAATTGATAACCAATATATCACCGATAAATAAGTGAAATTCGAAATCTGTTGCGTATCGCCAATTTTGCATATAGGCTAACCCAAAATCCAATAAATATCGGAAAATATCGCATATCGGGACCAACATTTAATTGCATGTTTTACGGTAGTAGACGTGGTTGCCTTGTTTGTGAGGGAAGTGGTACGCTTACATAGCATGCCATGGACTATGGTGTCCGACCACAACATGGTGTTCACTAACCTATTTTGGAAGGAATTGTTCGAGCTACATGGAACAACATTGAAGCATAGGTCAGCTTATCACCCACGGACTAATGGTAAAACAGAGGTAGTGA
Source organism: Tamarix chinensis (assembly GCA_030549775.1). Lineage (NCBI taxonomy): Eukaryota > Viridiplantae > Streptophyta > Magnoliopsida > Caryophyllales > Tamaricaceae > Tamarix > Tamarix chinensis. Next base: position 36,757,211 of record CM060171.1, read on the forward strand.
ACAAGGGCATCGAAACGTATTTACACTGTTTTGTTGGGGGAGCAAACCGAGACAATGGGTACAATGGTTACCATGGGCTGAGTATCAGTACAACACTTCCTATCACATAGCCACAAAGAAAACTCCATTCAGAGCTCTTTACCACAAGGATCCACCCCCCTTGCTGTGCTATGCACAAGGACTCTACCCCATGGCTTCCATAGATAAAATGCTACAACAGAGAGACTCAATTTTGGAGGAGCTTAAGCAGCAATTGACAATGGCACAGCAGTAGATAAATTCCACAACAGACTGCAATTGACAAGGCATAAGCCGGTCTTGGAGGTTGGGTCTTAAGTGTATGTCAAGCTTAAGCCCTGTCAACAGTGACCCTTGGCTAAAAGATTGAACAAGAAGTTGGCACCACCTTATTTTCATGGCAGCCACAAACAATTATTCACTTTTTAACACTACAATTATTATATCCCCCAAAATCTTTAAATTAACACTACAAACAGAAGTTCAAGATTTTTCCATCAATAAGCGTTCAAGATGGCTTATGGCAGAACTTACAAGTGAGTATTCAAGTACAAATGCAGATTCTATATTCAGGAATATTCATATAGTAATATCTCAAACACAGGGAGTTTAAGATACCAAAACGAAAGGGTTAAGCCAAAACAGACATCAAAGCGGATGAAAATTGTTAGTTAGAAAGAAAACCTTCAAGGGTCTTATGACAATCAGGAAAAAGAAAAATAAATTTACTTTTAAGGCCTTCAAGACTATGATCAATCATCACAGTACAAAATGTAGAGAAAACTCCGCTGTAGAAAGTAAAGTTTGAGACTGCTTCTCAATCTCTTCACATAACCGGCGAATCTCAATTAAAGCTTAAACACGGGTATCCTAAACCCTAGACTCCCGCTAAATTACAAAAAAAAAATAACGAAATTTAAAGATCAAATTTTAACCATATGCTAAACAACTATTAGATCGCTTAAACACTTAGATTGGGCGGGGAACACTAGCACATCAACATTCAAATAATAACTTCCCAGCAACAATAAAATGCAGCCCACAAGATACAAACAGCACAATCGGATACAACAACAGGAGACAGAGTTGGCAGTACCATGATAGATGCGACTTAAGGGCCGAGTACTCGTGTGCGGGGATTGTAGACGAGTAGCACAACTAAAGAGTAAATGAATAGAGGGGAGAAGGGCAGAGGAGTCACCGAATCGGTACTCAGCACACGCACAGATGCTGAGACAAAGGAGGGGCAAGGACAAAAACATGTGCCCGCCGCCGTGAACACGAGCGTTCCAAATACAGACGGCACAGAATTGTCGATCCCTGTTCGGGCACCGTGCTGCGGTAACTAAAAACAAAAATAAAGAATAGAAAAATGCATAGTCTCTTCGTCTCAAATCCATAATCTTCTTAAAAAAATTAATAATATAAGTCATTTTTTAAAAATAATAAATTAAAATTAAGTCATATTTTTAAACTTATTCTCTCTCTATATATATTAATGTATCTTACAGTAAAAAAAATTACTTCAATTTTAATACAAATATTTTTATTAATTTATGTAACAACACCATTTTTATTAATTAAATTTTTGTATTTTAAATATAAAATATGTAGAAGCACAATTAAAAAAAAGGGGGATAAAAAAATTTGTACTAACTATGAAAAGAGATATGACCATACATCTCATTTACACCTAACAAAAGTCAAAAGTGCAGCAAAACTCAAAACTTATCTACTGAACAACCCTCAATAAGTTATCATAAGTAAATACAGAGTTTATGCAAAATATTAGTTTTACAAATGAAATCATAGTAATCGACACAGAAAAAAACACAATAAACTCAAAAAAAAAAAGACTTAAACCAAAAGATTTAACCAAAGGGACAACCAATAAAATAAGACCAAATGTTCCCTAATGTGTCAAAATTGATACAATGATATGTAGACCGTCAATATAGTTAAATGTATAGTAAAACCTAGCTTTTATGAACACTTCAAATGATATCACATATCTCATTTAACACATTTTAAACATTAGAGCAGTATATTATAGGTAACATGTACTCACAAATGAGATAATACTTGAGATATGTTGCACTCATCCAAAAGATAGCATTTCTAAAATCATAATGAAGTAAAGGTCATATTTCCATCAGTAGTTGTTATTAAAATCATTTAAACACTTGTGTTATGCACACCCACCACACAAAGTCTTTGCCAAGAAAACATTTAAAATATTTAAATAGTATTTAGGTTTGGTTCAACTCCTATTTAATAACATTGAAAAAGCTATTAGGGAAATGATAGGCCTTGGAAAATACTCTGGGGAATATAGACACCCAAATTAATCCTTAGGCATATCAACAGGTTACAAATAGTGAGTAGGAATTGATCCTATAGAGACTATAGTTGAATCCATCAATTTCTATTATCAAATTAATTTCTTCAATTGTTAATTAATGAAAAGCCTACTATAAATAATATAAAGAATAAAAACAATGATGAGAAGAATAATCAAATAACAATAATAAGATAAAAGGAATCAGAGGAAATATTCAAATAGGGATATCAATTGTCAATTATATATATATATATATATATATATATATATATAGATAAGATCGATTAATACTAACATTAACAATTAAAGAGTAGCTAACTAGAATCATAATTATGGTTAACTTGAATTATTTTATTATAAAGATCAATACACTAGATCAAATTAATATTTTTGTTTTAGAAATTAAACAAACTATGTACTACTTATGGATGCATATGTTAACAATTACGAATTAACCATAATATATTAACATCTAATTAGCATCAAATTAACTAGATGATCAAGCTAGATAATAGAGAACAAATCATGAATTAGTAATCATTAGAAAAAATCTATCAATCTAACTAAAAAAATATACATGGAATTTGAAATGTAATGCTTCTATTTATAAAATGTAATACTTTGTAAGATTTATAAAATAAGAAATTCTTGTGTTTGATAAAATTTATATGATGTTTGATCTTGATTTGGAACTATAGTTTGAGTTTGATTTATAAAGGAATTTGAAAAGCATGGAAAAATGAGTTTCCTTTGTATATCGGTCAACTGATTCCATAAACTGATTGATTAGTTCATTGTTTTAGTTGGGTTAGGGTTCGATAGACTCGATTGGTTGGTCTGTAGAACAATTGACTAGTCTAACCAAACCAACTGAATGGTGTGTCGAGCTAAGTGCTTTTCAAACTTTATTTTTTTTAAAAAAAAATCTTTTCGTCAAACTAGAACCTCATCAATCTAACTATGAGTTGTTCCTAAGTAACACTTAACCCTTTTTTTCATTCATCCAGGTTTAAGTTTGCCTTAAACATATTTGAAGGTTTGATCTTGATAGAAAAGGGGGAGGATGGCCTAACCCCTTGTCTTCTTCTTCCTCTCTCCTTCGTTTGACTCTAGAACAGATGATTTATTCTAGGCTATCATCCCATAGTTAGGAGATCTACTTCTCACACCAATCTACCATTGCCTTTCTTTTTTTTCAATCTTTTTCTAGAAGATCTTAACATTTAGTCTCTAAAAATCACCATTTGAGCTCTAGAATGAAATTCAACATATTTTTGATAGATTTACCCATTTAACCCAAATTTGAAAGGTAAAATTAGAGTTTTTGATCTGTTTTACTCTTTTACTCGTTGCTTGACCAATTTATTGGCTACAAATAACCCCAATCATCTCTTTCCCTTACCTTATTTTTAGCCACCAAAATTTTCTAAGTTTATGTACACTTATACTCACTTTTCCCCACTTTGAGCTTTTCCTTTAACTCTATTTACCCTTTTGATCATTTCTCTAGCTCCCCCTTATTTTATTTTTAAGCAAGAAAGAGTTAGATTTGGGAAAATGTTGGGTTTTGCTTCAGCTGATTCTTCCCTTTGGATTATCTTAGAGGTGATAAATTTGTTTTCTTTCCTAATTAGAGTTTCTTGATTTATAAGAATTATTTGAAGGTTTATGAGTTTTAACATCTTTTTTTAAGGTTTTAAAATTTGAGATTCTTCAATCCAATGTTTTGCTTCCTTGGTGGAAAATTTTGTTAAGCTTCAAGCAAGTCATTCTTACCATTAAAATGTGGCATGATTAAGCATGTGAGTTAGTATACTCTATAAATTTCTAATCTTTATGTGTATATTTGAGATTGTTGGTATTTTAGTGATGTAAAGTGGAGTATTTAAGAATTTTGAGAAAAATTCTTGATTCAAGGGAAATAAGGTTGATTATGTGCAATTACAATATTATGGTTTTAATGAGGTAGGATTTTAGAGCTTTAATGTGTTTAAACTAATCAAGTTCTTAGAATAGTTAACTGGTTAACCTAACCAATCGACCGAATTGTCTATTATGACTTTGCTTACTCTCTTTTTAAACTCATTGATCAGTTTATCAGTATTGATCATTGGAACAGTTAATTGGTATGACCAAATTGATTGTCCGGTTCAGCTAGAATGTGTGCTTTTATGATTTTTTTTAACTCAATATGACTTGAGACTCGATATTATACTATAATATGATTCTTTAATGATGAGAACACACATCTTGGCATGAATTAACTAACCTATTAGATGGATTAAATGACTCATAATTCATGATATTCTTAATAAGTATCTTTTGAAGGTTTTAATAAAAAAAAATGGAATGTATATGCTACGATGCTATAAATGGATGAAAGAGGAGGTTTGAGGGTCATTGATAGCCCCGTGGGAGGAAGAAGGCATATTCTAGAGGTAGAGTACCACTTAGCTAGAGCAGGAGTAGGGGGTCAACACCCTAACCGAGAGTTTAGTCTAGGAGACATTTCAATTAGAGGCATTACCACTAGGAGAGTTTCCCTTAGATCTCATGGAGATTGAATTATTCAATTTTGATGGAGTTATTGGTATAGATATGCTAGTAAAGTATCGAACATTGATAGATTATGCATAGGAGCATGTGGCCCTTCGAGGATCAAAGGGTGTTAGGGTTTCTTATCAAAATTGTGAGCCTAAACTCTTTATGAAGGTTGTATTGGAAATATTGTTTAGTAGCGTTGTTTAAAAGTGGAATCACTCTTCGTGTGCAATTTTCAAGATACTGAGGCTAATGAGATGTCACTAGAGAGAATCTTGGTGATCTGAGAGTATCTTGATGTATTTTCCAATGAGATTCTAGGCATATCGCTTGTTCGAGATATTGAGTTTACCATAGACTTATTTCCAAGGACAAACCCGGTGTATGAATCATCATATCATATGCCACCCACAAAGATCAAAGAGCTTAAGGATTAGCTAGAAGAATTGTTGGAGAAGGCCTACATTCAACCAAGTGTATTGCCCTAGGGAGTATAGGTTTTGTTCGTTAAGAAGAAGGATGGAAGCTTAAGGCTATACATTGACTATCAAAGATTGAATTAGGTTATAGTGAAGAATCGTTATTTGTTACCATGAATCAATGATCAATTTGACTAACTTAGGGGAGCCATAATGTGTTCCAAAATTGATATTTCATCATATTACCATCAGTTAAGGATCGTTGAGTAGGATACTATAAAGATGGGCATGATACGACCATTATAAGTTCATAGTAATGCCTTTCAGACTCACTAATGTGCTAACAGTATTCAAGTCTCTCATGAATAAGATTTTTTGATATTTTTTGGATCAGTTCATCATGGTATTCGTCGATGACATTCTTATATACTCGAGTAGTCAAGAGGAGCACGAATAATATCTGAGACAGACCTTAGCATTGTTAATAGCAACCTAATTATATGCTAAACTTTCTAAGTGTGATTTTTTTTGCTAGATCAAGTGGCTTTCCTTCCATATGTAATTTTGAAGGATGGTGCACCAGTGGACCCTTCCAAGGTTCAGGCAGTTTTCGAATGGCTAACACCAACATCTATTAAGAAGGTGCGCAATTTTCTAGGATTGGCCGACTACTACCATAGGTTTATCGTGGACTTCTCCAAGGTAGTTCATCTATTGATTAATCTATTGAAGAAGGCTACACATTTCTTATGAGATGAAAAGTGTAGCGAAGCCTTTGAGGAGTTGAAGAGGAATTTGACATCCACCCTAGTGCTCATGTTACCAAGTGGATCAGAAGGTTTTGGGGTATATAGCAATGCTTATAAACATAGATTGGGTTGTGTGTTGATGTAACATAGGAGAATGGTGGCATATGCTTCTCAACAATTAAAGTTTCATGAGTAGAATTATCTAACGTATAATTTAGAGCTTATCACTATAATATTCACTTTGAAGATTTGGAGGCATTACCTCTATGGTTTTCAATGCAAGTTCTACGCTGGTCACAAGAGCCTTAAGTATATTTTTATATACTAGGAGCTGAATTTGAGACAGTGTCGATGGCTGAAATTGGTCATGGATTATGATCTAGATTTGAATTTGAGGGAAAGGATAATGTAGTGACAGATGCTCTTAGCCAGAAGACATCGTATTCCTTGATTCCGATTGTGTTGTATGATCAATTGTGTCAAGAGCTCAAAGAGATGATGATTGAGTTGATCACCATCACACCTTCAATCTTTGAGGACATCTAAGATAGATAACTCAGTGAAATTAAAATTGAGAGGATTTAGCGAGGTATTGTAGAAGGTAGAGCCAAGGGATTTCAAATACATGAGGACAATAGGTGGTGTGTACCAGGTGAATGTGCTTAGGGATGGCAATGGGGCGGGTACGGATCGGGTACCCCTTATCCATACCCGAACCCGATAAGAAATTTGATAACCATATCCGTACCCGTACGGCCGTACCCGCATGGATATCCGTTACTGTACCCATATCCGTACCCGACGGATATCCGTTACCCGACGGATATCGTTACCCGACGCAATTAGAAAAGGGATAAATTATAAATATTTAACAACTGATAATCTCAATTCTCAGGTTCTCAACATTACCACTTACCAGATTTACGAGTCGTGTGGCTGACTGCGGTTGTAAATTACGACCACGAGCAACTGTGCGCCACTGCGCCTGTGCGGCTGTTACGGGCTGAAGGCTGACGGCGTCACGGCGGGGCGGCGGCCGGCGGGCTGTGTGTGCGGTGTGCCTGACTGCCTGTGCAGCTGTGCTCTGTGACTCTATGTGTGTGTGTGTGAATGAATCGGCTCGACTATTCGAGAGTCAAAGACTCAAACTCTCAAAGTCGAGTCGTCGGCTAGTCGACACGCGAGTCTCGACACTTTCAGAGTTCAGACGAGAGAGGGAGAGAGAAATCAGAGATAGAGAATTAGAGATTTTGAATTTTTGACTTCGAGAATCGGTTATCACTTTCAAGTTTCAGCCGCTAGGGTTCATTTTAAATTTTAATTTTACAAGTTTACATTTACAAGTTGCTGTTAATTTGAAGTAGGGTTAAATGTAAAATGACAATTTAATTTCTAACTATAACTTATTCTTATATAAAAAGTTAAGGATAAAATGGTAAATATATAACGGGTAAACGGGTACGGATATGGGTAACGGATATCCATCGGATACGGATATGGATACCCCGTACCCGTACCCGTACCCGAATCCGCCGGGTATTTTTTACCTTTACCCGTATCCGTATCCATATCCGTTTATCATTATCCATTTCAATATCCGTCGGATAAAATCCGTTGGGTTTCGGGTATTATCCGCCCCGTTGCCATCCCTAAATGTGCTGAGCTCAAGAGGAAAATCATAGAGGAAGGTCATTATACTCTATATTCCATATATCCTAGAGGGGATAAGTTGTATATAGATTTGAAGATGGTATATTGATGGCCTTGTATAAAGCAGAAGGTTACAGAGTTTGTTATCCAATGTTGACTTGTCAGAGGGTCAAGATTGAGCATAAGAGACCAGTAAGGTTAGTAAAACCATGAGAATTTCCAAAGCGGAAGTGGGATAGTATATTAATAAATTTTTTGGTTGGTCTTCTAATGACCCATAGTGGTTTCATTTCCATCTAGGTTAATATGGATCTTTTGACTAAGTCGGCAGTGTTTATACTTATGAAACAACATGGAGTATGAAGTAGTTTGCCAAAGCTTACAAGAAGCACATTATGTGACTATAGGATCTTTAAAGATATCGTGTCCAACTGAGACTTTAAATTCTTATCACACTTTTGGCAAAAGTTTCAGGCTACTTTTAGGATTAAGCTGAAGATAAGTGCTACTTTTCACCCAACTACCGATGGTCAAATAGAGAGGACCATTCAGACCTTAAAGGGCATGCTTCTATCATGTATTTTTGATATTGGGGGCAGTTGGGTGGACTAGCTAGACTTGATCAATTTCTCTTATAACAATAGTTATCATGAAATTATCAAGATGACACCTTTTAAGGCTCTTAAGGGAGGAAGTGCCATAGTCCCTTATATTGGAGTGATATCAACAAGACAATTGTTTTAGATTGGACATGATTGAGAGACCAAAAGACTAGTCCGATTGATTTAGGGTCGTATGAGAGTAGCTTGGGATTAGCAAAAGAGCTACATAGATTTGAGAAGATGAATTGATGATTACAAGGTGGGCAAGAGGGTTTTTTTAAGGGCCTCTCCCACTAAGGAAATAATTTGTTTCGGTAGAAAGGGTAAGCTTCATCCAAGGTACATTGGGTCATACAAAATTTTAGAGCAAGTTGGTGAGGTCACTTATTAGTTTACCCTACCAGAAGAGTTGTCACATATGCACAACTTTTTTTATGTTTCTCAGTTGAGTAAGTGTATAGCCATCCACCATGAGGTGTTGGAGCTTGATGAGTCTTTAACTTATAAAGAATTGCCAGTGAGAATTTTAGACATGAAGACTAGAGAGGCATGTATGAAGACCATCTTACAAGTGAAGGTCCCTTGGTCATGGCATGGTGTCGAGGAGCCCACATGGGAGGCTGAGGAAGAGATTCGAGCGAAGTACCACAATTTGTTCTCTTAATGTGTTATATGTTGGTATAACCTTTATTTTAAGGGGATAGTAACCCATTTTACCTTGATGTGTTGAATAATATATGTTACTATATATTAGAAATATTTGACTGGATTTTGTTTACTAGGCTCCAAGGATGCAACCTCTTTTAAGGGGGTAGTACTATAATACCCCAAAATTTGTACGATTTATAAAATAAGAAATTCTCATGTTTGATGAAATTTAGATGATGTTTAATCTTAATTTGAAACTATAGTTTGGGTTTGATTTAGATAGGAATTTCAAAATCATGAAAAAATTAAGTAAAATGAGTTCCCTTGGCATACCCTATGACCTGTTCTATAAACTAATTGACTTATTTGTTGTTCTAGATGATGTTTTAGTTTGATAAAACTGATCAAATAGTTTAGAAAACGGTAAAATAATCTATTGGTCTGAGTAAACCAATTAACTAATTTGTTAAGCTAAGTGCTTTTTTAGCTTTATTATTTTGTAAAAATTCTTGTCATCAAAACAAATCCTTGTTAATCTAACTAAGAGTTGTTCCTAAGTAACCCTTCACCCTTTTTATCATTCACCTAACTTTTATTTTACCTCAAGCAGATTTAAAGATCTTCTTCTTCCTCTCTCCTCTATTAGAATCTAGAATAGATGATTCATTCTAGACTATCATTGTACAGTTGGAAGATTCATTGCTCATATCGATCTACCATTTCCTTTCTTATGTTTGATCTTTTTCTAGAAGATATCAACCTTCATTCTCTAAAAATTTCCATTTGAGCTCTAGAATGTAAGTCATCCTATTCTTGATAAATTTTCCCATTTATCCTAAATTTGAAAGGTAAAATTATAGCTTTTGATCTGTTGCACTCTCTCACTCGTTACTTGATTGATTTATTGGCTATAAATAACCCTAATCATCTCTTTCCCTTACCTTTTTTTACAGCCACCAAAATACCCTAAGTTTATCTACACTTGTATTCACTCTTCCCCCATTTTGAGCTTTGACTTTAACTCTATTTACCCTTTTATTCATTTCTCTAGCTCCCTCTTATTTCAAACTTAAGCAAGAATTAGTTAGATTTGGGAAAATATTAGGTTTTGCTTTAGCTAATTCTTCTCTTTAGATTCTCTTAGAGATGATAAATTTGTTCTCTCCTAATTCAAGATTATTGATTTATAAGAATTATTTCAAGGTTTCTAAGTTTAAACATTTTTTCTAAAGTTTTGAAATTTTAGATTTTTCAACCTAATGTTTTGTTTTCTTGGTGAAAAATTTTGCTAAGGTTCAAGCAATTCATTCTTGCCTTTTGAAATGTGGCATGACTATGTATGTGAGTTAGTGTACTCTGTAATTTTATAATATTTATATGCATAGATGGGATTGTTGGTATTTTAGTGATGTAAAGTGGAGTATTTAAGAATTATGAGAAAAAACCTTGATTCATGGTAAATATAGTTGATTTCACATAAATGAAGTATGATTTAGTACATGAGTATATTAAATCTTGTTTTTATGCATTGAAAATATTATGGTTTTGATGTGGTAGGATTTTAGAGCTTTCATCTTGTTTAAAATGTATTTTATATGTTATCTTGGAGTAAATCAATCGACTGGTCAAGCTAAATCGATTGGTCGGTCCTTAGAATAGTAGACCGATTAGCCAAACCAATCGATTGGAATGTTTATGGTGACTTTGGTTATTATATATGCAAACCCATATATCATTTTGTTAGAACCAATCGATTGGTCTAAAAATAGTTAAATAATTTGACAAAATTGACTAACCAATTTGAGAGAACCCTAGAGGTTGGCTAAGCTAAACCAACTGACTGATTGGCCTAAACCAATCGATCGGTTCGAACAAAATATGTCTTTTTGTTTTTCTTAAACTCAATATGACCTAAGACTTGATATGATGATATAATATGAGTCTATAATGATGAAAACACTTCTTGGATTGAACTAACCAACCTATTAGATGGATTAAATGGTTCATAATTGATGGTATTATCAATAAGTGTCTTTAGAATGTTTTAATGAAAAAAACTATAATATGTATGCTACGATGCTACAAATGGATGATGTAATCCAGATTCTTAGCCTAAATGGATTATCTTAATGAACTAATTTATACTTAGTTAAGCACTGATGGAAATCCCACCACATGATTTGTAGGGTAACAATAGTTAAGATGGAATGTGGACGTGTTGCTTGGTTTGTTATATAGGTTATGTGATAATATAACCTGAGAGAATAATACACTAATGACTTAGAGTGAAAGATGATCGAGTTGTGCATAGGTCTAGCTTACCTAGTCCTCGATTAGCTACTGAGGGTTAGTCTACCTTCGGGCATTTATTGGTGTCTTCGGGCGGGATCTTGGTAGATCCCAATGCCTTTCCTAATCTAGATACTAATAATATACTAGGGTTATTGATACTGAAGGGTCTAGTCACCTAGGTGGATTTTTGTCTTTGGTTTTTAGATTTTATGTTCATTGGTGGTTACTTTGTTTAGGTTGGACTTCATATCCATTTGTAGTTACTAGGCTTTGGCTGAACTTTATATCATCTGATTATGATAAGCTTCCATGTTTTGTGAGACCATGGGGTGATAATCATTTGATCGCTCAAAAAAGGAAATAAAAAGGAAAAGAAAAGGGAAAGGGGATAATAGCTTGTGAATATTAATCTAATGGATCATGTAAACTCAAAATATGGATCTAATGGGATACTTCTATAAGTGGATGGTATAAAAGGTTAGTGAGGTGTAAGAAACTTGTTATGAGTTATACTTTGTTATCCATGATATTTATGTTGTGCTACTAAACATGATTAGATATAAATTGTCTAAGACTTGCATGGCATGAAATCCTGATCTATTATATGAGCATGATGGTGCATGTATATCTAAGTGTATCATGTAATCATGATATGGTGTTTTGGTATGATCTCAATTGTTTTCTTTTTCATTGTGTTTTGTATTTCCTTTGGTGAGATAACTTGGCTTACTTAATACGTAGCATACTAATGTACCCATTTGTTTAGTTACATGCTCAATCCCATGAGTAGAAAACTATGTATAGGCTGTTAAGGATGGTCAATAGCAGTTTACCTTATGTCAGATTTAGGGCTTAAGAGTGTGGACATTCGAAAACCATTTAGAGATCATTAATAGATAAGGTTTTTAAGGCTTTGCCTTATTATCACTTTATACTTATTGGACTTCTATACTTTCAATTTACTCCTTCCCATGTATTTGAATATTTATGGGACTCGTTGAGGTCTTCTTCTGTAAATGTTTTATTATAACATCTATATATCATATTTCTCGTGCACTCTATTTTTGGATTTGGGTTGGTTGGTTCTATAGACATCTATCATATGTTAGGTGTGATAATAATACCCCATTTTTCTAAATGTATTTGGTATTTTTCCCACTTTTGCAATGTTTTAAAATAGAAAATTTTCATTAATTCATGAAAAGAAATAAGTAAGAAAAATGAAACTAGCATATCCTTACTTTAGGAACATGGGACACTCTATTCTTACATGCTTTGGATATTTGTTTTTGCTCATAAGTTCTTCCAATTGAAATAATCAACCATATGCTTTCAAATCTTCTCAATTTGCAACCGACAAAATAAATTGTTTTACACAAATATCAATAGGTATTTTTATTTGGTTGTAACAAAGATAAGGTCATAGAGAGGATATAATTTTAGGATTATAACTCAGTGTCTATAAACTAGTGAAGTAAGCATCTCTATCAGTCTCAAACCTTGTATTTTCTAACTTTACCTTTATAGATTCCCTTTTATGACTATGTATCTCCACCCATTACTCTATTTCAAATGATGATAATTCTTTTTTGAAACATGAGTCATGCTTCACTAAATAGGCGTGTTTTACTCACCTTCCTACTCAACACAAGTATGTTGTGGTCTTATGATGTACCACTTGATTTCTACATTGATACCTTAAGTTTTTTATTTTTTATTTTTTTATTTTTTTAAGAATGCTACTTACCAACAACTCCTCACATGCCCTTATGATAAAAAAATTTATAACACTAATAACTCCTCAAAACTTTTGACTAGCCATAAACAAGGGATAGCGAGTTATTTATGTAGTTTAAATCAACAATGATAGGCTCAATGGCTCAATGGGGTTTCATAAAGGAACATTTAATGTAAGGTATGATGTTTAGCTAAGTTTTTAATGACAGAAAAATTATGTATCTATTATTTTAATGCATACAACAAAATTATTTGCAACCCTGAAGAGAATTATGGAAAGTTCTAATTTTACAAATTATTAGAGAACAACACATAAGAAATAAAAATATTCTTGATAAAATATATATCCATCATCTATGCACAAAAGACCATTGGTTGTATATCTATTAGGCATCATCCCCCCTCTTGTACTCTAATTACCATTGAAATTTCATGCTCAATTTCCTTGGTTGCGAGTCACAATCAAAACTTCTATAAAACAATCTTTATAACCATTTGAAAAGATTTAGTGAAGTGGTTTTGGGTTGAAATTACTCAAAAAAATTAAATGGATCTCCTTTATCCCTCAACAATATAACTTGAATGGATGTATGAATCACTCATGCATTCTTATGGCACAACCATACTAACAAGATTGGACTTTGATACTTCACAAAGATAACGATTAAAGAATTTTTAATAAGAACTCACAAAAAATACTCACTAAAAACAATTGAAAGAAACTACACATAGTATGCTTTCCATGATCAAAGTAAAATCATAAAGAGAATAAAAGTTTAAAATATCAAAAATCTATATATATATATATATATATATACTCCCAGCCCATTAGTCACATAATATAGGTTAAGGGTTTAGGGGAATTAGTTAATATCATATATTAACCTACTTTACATCATCTAAGAAATATTACCTTAAATCTATTTGTTATGCCAGTTTTATTAGCTATGATCTAGTTGTTATTAACACCTAATTATAGCTTGTATTACAAGTCAATAATCCCCAACACAATCGAGTAAGATTAGTTACAAGTTGTTATATAAAATCATAACTAACAACTAAAAATTGTAATTAGTTACAAATGGTTCCAAGTTGTCATTACCCACATGATATGGTTGTTGCTAACTTATTCCAATTGTTATCGCATAACCTTTGACCGGTCAACAAATTATCTATGTCAGAAAGGCTTCGTGGTTGCACAAAATTGGTTATTTTGTAAGATTCTTCACTTTCTCTCCAAATCTTCAAGAAAGTGTTTGTAACTTGGAAAATACCTCCAAGAACCTCAAGAAACATCTTAAATATGTCTAAGAAATATATTTAAATGTGTGAATTAATATGCACATGCATCATTTAGTCCCAACTATTCATGTGCATCAAGCTTCTGTCTATTTTCAAGGTGTCATTTCCCTTCTTTCTTTCTAGCTTTTTAATAAATAAAACACTAATAAATAAATAAAATCTACTAACAAAATGAAATGAAGTAAACCAATTTTATGAAAAGAAACATTCCACACATTGAAAAGAAATGCAAAAACACACACACACACACACAAATAGGACAAATTGAGACAAATTCAAAAAAAAAGAAGAGAAAGGAACACTACACTTAATAATAGAAAATATCACACCCTAAAAAAAAGAAAAAGAAAGAAAAAGAAAAGAAAAGAGAAAATAGGAAAAATGTAGAAATGGAGATTTTTCCTCCCCCATTCTTAAAGTACTCATTGTCCTCAATGACTGCTAGGTCCAAACTAGAGATCATACATCGTTTGCAACATCTATTGCATATGGTTTTGTGTTGTAGCCATACCATCTAACACACATACATAATAACAAAACACTCATCCACATGGGACTGGTACTAGTGCGACTGTGAGCCAGGATGTCAGATGTGCTCCTAGGATAGGGTATCCTCATGGGGAAGTGGTATTAAAAGGGTAGGAAGGGCATTGAGCATAGGGATATGGTTAGGAACATAGTTACACTCTATAAGGTTACTATGAACATAAAGTAAGAATGGTCATGATATAGCAATTAATGTTCCTCTCCCCTCTTAGAAATCAAACCGAACAAGCAACACTTCTCTACATATATTCGAGTGTCATGGGCCTCTATTTGTAGATCATAAAAAAAGTCTTTTTCTCACAACTATAGCAGTAATAAGCCCTCATAACTATGTCCTCTATAGTGGAATTACTCACCCCTCTATTTGTTTGGTGATGAAGTAGCAACTTTTAATCGATATCACATCAAGCATGCATCATATGAAGAAAAGCTTGGATTCCCTATATACGCTACGCTATTTCCTCTCCCAAACACCATACATGCTAACAATTACAGGATATATCTAAAAATAGGGTTGTAAATGTGGGTAATTTTTCCTTGGAGGTCTTAAAAGGTGTATCGAGAGGCAACCTCAATGCTAGGGTAGTAAAGAACCAACGCTCACTTAGTGTCCACCTTATAGGATATTCACATTAATTGCCAAAGGTTAAAAGAAATATTCAAGAAAGAGTATCTAATGATAGAGAATGATCAACATTAAATAAATGAAATTACATTCACCCTCCACTCTTTATTTTGTTAGCTTCTAATATAAAAGAGCTTAGGAGTTTCAGTATCATGTGGTGATAAGTGGGGGCTCTATAATAAATGAAAACTTCTTAATTAATATAATTAACCAAGTGGATGAAAACCACTTTTAGGCCCAACATATCTAAACAATCATCATTTAGGTAATCAATACCTAACCTTGGGCATCTAGATAAGCACTCATATCACTATCTTTATGATTCATCAACATATAAGATACCTCAATAACTCACATTACCTTGCCCACCTCGAGTTAGAGTATTGTGGTCTTCTACTATGTGTGGTTTGATGTTTTCTAGGTGCCATTGGTGCTATAAAATTTCATTCCATAATTAAAATTATTTTCCTCAATCCAAAAGAGATAAATTATATCCTTAACAACATAAGTCCTTAAGGCATGTGGTTCCTGTATATTGAGTATCACAAATCTATCATTTTTTTCATACCAATTCTCACAAAAATGTTGTAAACACTAACATTTAGAGAAATGAACATTGATTTTCACAATATATATATGACAAGCGAAACCCTTGTGCCTCTAATATATGAATTTCATCAAATCATCAATTTAGCATGCAAGCACCCTAGAATCATGTTATCATCCATAATGAGGCAATGTAACAGAAAAATTATCCACGAAAAGCTAGAATAAACAAATAAGGTATTATATTTTTGTCCAAAAGAATTCTATGCACACATAAGGCAGGGCTAATTCTTTTATCTCGGTTATAGTCTAACATATTGCCTCCTTTGTGATTGCAAAGAGGCTAAACTACTTAAAATAATCCTTAGAGATTGAAAAATATTCATGTAGATAAATAAAACATTTGCTTAGATTAATAATAATCAAGGGGTAGGCTTTCTTTAGGATAGAGAAAAGAAAAGACAAAAAACCTAACAATTACCATTACCTTACTAGAAAGTTAAAAGGTAATGAATTCAAAAAGTCAGTAAAAAAAAATATAGAATGGTTGAAGGTTAAAAAGAGAGATTTGGAGAGAGAAGAAAGTAAAATGAAAGGAATCAAGGGTCATAGGGAAGAGAAAAAAAAATAAAAGGAATCTAGGGGCAAGAAAAAGAAGATAATACATGAGTTATTTTGAAATTTGAGCAACTATTTTATTATTCCTACTATTAGAGTACAATAAACATATATTTTCTTTTCAAAAACATCGATCTAATAGTAAAATAATGAAAATCTATATCTAAAGGCTTTTTTGGTATGTGAATAATAAGGGTGGAAAAAAATTTCTCCTATTTTATGTCTTTTATATTAAGTATTTAATAATAATAAATATTTTTTTTAATAAAATACCCATTTTAGATCAAATTAAGATCTAAAATGGGTATTCATTAGAACAATAATATTTAATTTTAACTAGATTATACAAAATATATAAAATATGGGGATAATTTTTCCACCCCTTGGTGTGGATCAAAGGGAGGGAAGCATTGATTGAATAAATTCTTTGATACGGATTCCATTAGGTTGAAGTTTGTAAGGAATAAGGCTCGGCTTAAGATGGGTTTAAGCTCGACATGTAGGTTCTTCAAATGATATGATAACTTTGAATGTCGATACACATTCAAAGGTTCTAAAGAGGAAAATACCCCGGGCACTTCCTAGCTACATTTTGATCTCCAAAAGACAAAAATGCAAGTGTTAAACTTGTGATTTTATTTCAAATGATATTCAACATATGTGCGTGTACAATGTCATATGTATATATAGGAGATAAGCCGACTTAAAGGTAGTAATCCAGCCAGTTTTCCTCCTTAATTCAAGCTAGCTTTAATGCATTTGAATTAAGCTTCTATAATACCTAACCTTAGTCATAATATCATCATTCAAATGATATTCATGACAAACATGACAAAGCCTTACAATCAACTATAGTACATACATGAAATTACAACAAAACCCTAGCTATTATGAACTATACTTTAGGGTTTACAACAAGTTTAATAAAACTAATGAGATCACCAACTATATCTTATTATAGTGTCATCCCATGTATGCCATAGCTTTGCATACTTTGAATGCATCGTAAACTTTAAGTATCTTCTTTTATGTTAACTTCTTCACCTTACAAATATGTAACATACCTGCAAGAACATCTTGAAGTATTTTCAATATCAAGGATAGACATATTATCAAGAACATTTAATACGATCGGCTCTATTAATAGAAATGCTAATTCTTCGTTATCTTGAGAAGCACTAGATGCACCTGCATCACCCCTATTACCCCCTAACCAAAAAAGCATTAAAGAGAGTCGATATGTTCCCAAAAAAAGGCATATTGAAGAAATTTGCAAGAGATAGTCTCTGTGTGTGTGTGTGAGAGAGAGAGAGAGAGAGGGTTCACCTAGAGCTTCCTCTTTCATTGATGATTCAGTTTTCTATTTTATAGTTGAGAGATGTTTGGAGGAAGACACAAAATAGAGATTTTGGGGCAAAACAAAAGAGCATAAGATAAGACTATGAAGTAGCATTGAAGGGGAAGATAGCTGAGTGTGCGGAATTGGACGAAAATTGAAGGTTCGGTTGATGGTGGTGAGCACTAAATCAAAAAATCTATCAATTGCACGTTGTTATAGAATTTGATGCTCTTGGTTGTTAAATTCAAGTCTTATAGCTTGTGGAAAGTACTATAGCTAATGATAGTGTAGTATGTTATATATTGTGTTGATTGATCTCCATAACCCAAATAGACTAATAAACCTTATTGTTTCAAATTTAAACTCCCCAAGCAAAAACCCAACTGATATATGGTTTTAAGATCTTGCCAAAGAGCAATGCCATTAACTTTCTCTAATGTGGCACCTAGCTTAGTAGCATTAGACAAAAACACACATTTTATAATATGCTAATAAAATCAAACATGTAACAATATAATGAAGTGCATGTATTAGGTATTAAAGTCAATATTTTTAGTATTTCATCACACTATGATAATCCTACAAAAGAATATCAAAACCATAACCATGCCACCAAAGGATCTGAAGTCATTAAGTATGTATTTTCATCTATTTTATGGGTTTGGTGGAGGAAGGAGTAAAAAGATTTGTTTTTCCAGGCCATTTGTGAAGCACTTGGTAAATAAATTAAGCCAAAATCTATTTTTAATTGTGATCACTTTCATGGTTTATAAAAATCCACATGATAAATGTTCTTAATGTTGCACATGAATTGTTTGATAAAATTTCTAATTCTAGTATTGATTTAATTTGCCCTTAGATATGTATTTATTCATTAATTCTTTTTTGATAAGAAGTTTTAAGCTATTCAAATTGAATAAATGGTAATAAAAAAATCCATTTATAACTAACATATTTTATTGTTCTTCTATTTTAGGTAGAGTTTAGGGAATTCTCTTTGAATTTGCCACCTAATCTTGAGTTTACATAACTGTTATTTAATTTTAATATTGCATCTTTTGGCTTGGAATTTTTAGAAATAGTGCACAGTGTGCATATAAGATTAGTTATTAATCAAGTTTTTTCTCTCACTGTGGCAACCTTTGGTTGTTTGTTTTGGAGAATGTTTGTCTCTTTCTCTTTCCTTTTTAATATTCTTAAGGTGTCCAATGTCTTATAGATGCCTTATGAGGAAATACCATGAAAAAAGGACATTCCAACGTAACACTAAAACTATTATGTGTAATATGATTAATTTAACAATAATTTATAATTGTTGAGAAAGCTTTACTTCAAATTGTATAAAATATTTTAAAAATTCAAACATATTTGAATAAGTTTAAAATGAGCAATTATAAGACTTATAAAGTTTCAAGAAAATTATTTTGTTTTCATTTTTAAAATTTAATACTAATTTATAACATATGTTTTTGATTTTAACATAGAATATTGATTTTGAAATCTTAATATTAAATTCAATAAATTTTAATAGATGGCAAGCCATTCTCTCTATTTTTTATTTTGACATAAAATACATTAAAGGAAAATCAAACTCCACACCAGATTTTCTAACAAGAGAATTTTTCCAGGAAAAATAGGAACATGGCTCCAAAGAAGAAGGGTAAGCAACTAATTTCTCAAGCCACCTCAAAACTTCAAAATCCTATCAAATTATGGTATAAGGAAACATTTGAAGATGAAGCCTCTTCCTTAAAAAACTTTCAAATCAGCAAATAGAGTGAAGTTTAAATGTACATAGATACCTTGTCAAAATCCTCTGAAGCCTTCACGACACTTCAACAATTGATGTAAAATATTCAATCTCCAAACAAAGGTATAACTTCTTCCCCTTTTTTAAAAATTGAGGAGGGTTCTTCAACTAAAAAACCTCCTCAAAATATTTTGAAAATAGAGGAGGGATTTTCCTTAAACCCCCCCCTCAAAATCTAATTTCAATACTAACTTCATCAACTTTAACCATATTGCCAAATCTTTCATCAAAGCAAATTGTTTAAAAAAATAAAAGGATTTTTAAAAACCTTTTGAATATTTCATAAAACCCAATTTTTATATTATTACAAATTGTGAAGGTGGATTTCATTACCATCATCCTTTTTTTTATCTTTATAAAAAAATAATTTCTACATGGTTCTTCAAATCATAGGACATTTCAAAACCAACGTCATACTACATGGCCATCGTGGAACATATCGATTCTGCATCCTTCAAATACTTTTTCCACCATAACACACAAAATGAAATAACCTATTCATAAAATCCACAAAATCCTCCTCCCTATGGAATGGGGTAAGGCCCTCGGTGGCTCCCAATATCCTATAAAACTTCCTTGAATTTTACCCTCATCTATAACTGTTAGGACTATCAATAGGCTTAGTACACCACCTTTTATACCCAAAACAGTAGGATGGGCCATTCGTGGTTAATTTTCTTCTAAAACTTTTCACAATCTGATGAACCTATTTGGTTCATCAAATAGTGGAAAGATTTTGGGTCCTCTCCTACCATCCTACCTCCTCTGGTATTTAGAGCATTAGATACCTCCAAAATCATTTTTTATCCCTCTCCGAAAGATGGATAGTTACTGCCTATCTTTCATTTCTACGAATTTTTCTTCTGTCCTTGGGTATTTTCTTAGACAATTGAACAACATAATATTGATGGTATCCCAACACTTGTTCACTTATTTAAAATTAAATGGTGGAATAAGTTTCAAGCCTTTAAAAAGACTTCAAAACTATTTATCCAAAAATGGGCAAACACCCTGAAAGTTGAAAAACCCAATGTCCCAAATTCCTTTGAGCCACTCACATGCTTAATTCATGGCTTAAAAATGTATCACAGTAGCATGACTTGCTACAACCAAAACTAAGAAAGAATATCTTACTATCCTTTGCCAAAGTCTTCTATAAAACAAAGCCCAATCACCATCTTCATCAGGGTACCTTGACTCTAGTGATGAGAATGGTGACGACTATTTCAGAATGTTGCCCAGTATTCCTTAAACTCTATATACAAGTATGATACATCAAAATAGGGTAGAAGAAGATGCCACAAAGATGCATCAACCAATAGCAAAATTGGATAAAACAATAAAACAAAACAAAAGGCAGCCCCAAAAGGACACATCTGTTAAGAAAAAGGAAAAAGACAATCATTATAGTAGCCAAAAGTAAAAAGTTAAAATGATAAAGAATCTTTTAACTTTTGATGACAAAAGAATTTGCTTTCGGTGCCCTTTTCCTAGCACTACTTTTCAAAATTATAATAATTAGGCTTGCCTTCGAATTTACTTTCGGTGCATTAGTTTTCAAAAGATGTAATTATTAGGTTAGAGACATACTTTTTAAAACCTATAATCATCGTGTCTGTACAATGAAGGGATCCTCAACACATAAATAGAGGACATAGCCTTCAAAGCTGGGCATCGATTGGAAAATCACACCATTTTCTTTTGTTTTCTCTCATAAAAGGTTGTATGGTCACTTACAATATTATATTATTATCTCCTTTTCAAATTAATAAAATCTATCGGTTCTACTAATCATTCTATTTCTTTTTGTCTTATATCCTAGTTCTTCTTACCTATCCCTATAAATCATTGCCTTCTTACTCTTTTTTCTTAATTGTATTTTCCCCAAATCTTGGGCATCTCTTGTGTATATATATATATATATATATGTAAATTAGATTCCTTAAAATATAATTATTATATAATCAAAATCAATCATAAAAATATTTTAAAAGTCTCAAATAATCTAAACTATAATTTATTATTTTTAAATTATATTTAAACCATTTTAAAAAATATTAAATAAAACCATAAAATTTTAAGTAGTAAAAATATGATTTGATTCGATTCGACTTTTGATTTGAATAGTATTTTCTTCACCTCTAAACCTAATATCTAGTGATTTCTTTTTTATGGGATTTGAAGGCAATTGTTTTAAACATTTTAGGAGAAATTAGGATACATTTTGTTTAATTCTACATAGATATTATAATTATCATATATTTCAATTAATGTATTTAATTTTATTTAATACTATATTATTTTTTAAAATTTATATGACTAAATAATTGATTTTTTTAAAAATTTATCTTTCTCAATTGTATTTTAAATTTAAAATTTTGATATTAACTTTATTTTAAAATGTTTTAAGAATTTAAAAAAAAATATATATCTAAAATAAATTATTTTTCTAGTTCAACTTAAAATCTTATTAGAAAAAAGTGTTTTTTATTTTAGTTATTTAAAATTTAAAATATCAATAAATTGTATTAAAATAAAAAAAAATTATAACATATAGTTTATGAATTGAATTATGTGAAATACATAATATTAAAAAAGAATTAGGGTAAATGTTGTAGCACTTAAGTGAGATTTATCTTTAAAAATAATTGTTAAAAATGCCCAAGGATTTAATATTTGTTCCCAAAAAAACAAATGTTTTAAATTTTGGAAAAAATGAATTGGATTTCTTTTTTAAAATAAGGGCATTAAGTAATAAAAATTTTTACTATAAATTTTCCAACCCTTATGGTGTCTTTAGCTTTGTAAGGTTATTTAAGTCACTTTCAACATACGAAACTTTTTCATAATATTCTATATAAAGTAAATTTCACCTCTAAAAATTTTTCTAATTAATATTGTGGTTGTTAAAGTAATATAAACAAATTTCTTGAAGAAGTTTTTAAAGAGGCACCCTTTTCTATAAATCACTATTCATATATGTACTTTCATGTCAAAATTTCAACTCTTCATATAATAGTTTAAAATTATATTTTTGGGTATCAAACCATTTAAAATATTTATCAAGTAATCTTCATATTTTTTAAATTTTATGGCTATTTATTTTTAATTTTACTTTAAAACTTGATTCTTCACCTTGAATACCATACTTAAAAGTATATTCTTTATTAAAATTTATGAAAAATTTTGTATAGATTAGAATAATAATAATATAAAAGTTCTAATGCATGTGCTCATGCAAATTTGGTCAATCTTAGGATGGGTTGTGTGGGATACAACAACCCAAAGAAAGTATTGATAAAAGAGGTTTAAAGATGAAAGGAGGAATAAGATCTAATGCAGGAGAATCCAAAGCATTTCAAACTAAGGATAATCAACTTATTAATTTTTCTGAAGTTGAAGACTTCAAAACTCTTATCGTTTAGGTCAATAATTAACTATATTATCTAGCAACAATGCAAGCCATGCAAACTCTACAACCCCACGTAAATATGGCCTCATCTAGCTGCTACATGGCTCTGAAAAATCCAACCCTCAACCAGATACAATATGGCTCCACTTTTATTCAACCAAGCCACCACCTTATCTACCTCTATACTCCACTCATTTTTGGGCAAATCAAGATCCAATTTACCATCCATATTTTGTTTACGAATTAGGAAATTTTGGAAGGTGATTATGAGAAGTTTAATGCCCTTCAAAGCTAGCTTAATTTGTGGAGAAGCAACCTCCAAAATCAACAAAATCAAACAACCATCAATTGAGCAAGGATCATCCTTTCTTATTTTCTGTATTAGCTAAACTTAGTTAAAGTATGTTGTTTGAGTTTCCTAATATGCAATTTATATTTCCTAAGCATTGTCATAGGTTGTATTGGCAGTCATCTAGTGATGGATGGCTATTAGAAGTCAACACATGATCAACACTAGCTGATTGGAGTCTTGTTAACTTTAATTAGCCTAAGTTATATCAACCAAGGGTGAGGGTGTAACTAAACTAACCCACATGGTAAAAATCTATTTGCATCCCCTATTAGTTGACTCTTACTTTTAAAATGGGGAAGAGGCTGCAAAAAAAGTGAGTGTAACACCTCCAAAACTCACTACAAAAAAATTTCATTTTATTAAAATAATTAGTAGAAGTGGAATAACAAAATTGTGAATTCTGGGGATATTACCGCAACACTTAGTACCAGATTAGTTTACTCCTACCATTTCAGTACTAAGTGCTAAGGCTAAAAGAGTAAAATACAATGTACAAGGAACTCAAGCCATATTTAAATCAGAGTAGTGTAGATAACAATTTACAAGAATAGAACCCACTAATAGTAGCTACAAAACAACGATTACATTGAAACCAAGATTTTTAAAGAAAAAGAGTACAACACTAACAGTTCTAGATAATTCCTTACACTCTTTCTCGTTGCCCAATTGAATAGTACTTGAAAACGACCTGCAAGGGACACTACTCATTAAATAAGCAGGGACCCCATGAATGGAACCTTTTAGTACTATAGTACTGAGTAACCCTTTAAAAAACACTTAACAGCAGACCCGCAATGCATAATAAGTCAATCAGATATTAATAGGTCACGATGTATAATCGATACTTCTAGACCTCAAGCCATTAGTCCATCGTCAATCAATCATCTCGGATTATAAATATCCATGTGTGTGTGGAAACCCCACTATTATAGCCAGTGGACCGGAAGCATACAGGGCAGAATCCACCTGACCACTATTATATGCCAGTGGATCGGTCACTTACATGGTAGAACGCAGCTGACCACTATTTATGCCGGTGGATCGGTTACTTACAGAGTAGAATGCACCTGACCACTATTATATGCCGATGGATCGGTCTGGCCCCGGGTCTCATGGTGTTTCACAGTAAGTACTTAGTATCTTTCCTATGTCTTATCATGATTATGTTTGGTCTATTGAGCACGGAATCCCCTGCTATTATAGCCGGTGGACCAAAAACATATAGGACAGAATGCACCTGACCACTATTATATACCGGTGGATCAATCTCCAAGGCACCCCGGCTCCTGGACACTATTATTTGCCGGTGAACCGGTCTGGGCTTGACTCAACAGTCTTCTTCTTTAAATTATTAGTGTCTTACTATGTCTTATTCAACAAGTTTTCATCTTAGATATGCATATCACTGACCTCTACTTCTAGCCTCCTGAAAGGCCCCATCCCATATCTTGAGACTTCTGCGCCTCTTATCACACCCTAACATCCTTTCCTTATTCCACTTGCTCACATTGGAGGCCCAACTCCTAAGGGTGTGGGTTAAGGCCCACTACCTTATACCTTTAAGTCCACTCACAGTCTTACCCTAGGATTTTCTTTAGAAACCCTAATTTGGGACTATGTGGCCCATCCTTTCTTTTATCATCCAACATCTCATCTCATTTAGATTTAACCCAAATCCTATTACTCTACTCACCAATTATACACGTGACTGAGAAACTCTAGTTGGCCACTTAAAATGCTAACACCTTTCTTATGTAAAGATCATCCCATGCAGACCCCCAAAAATTTCCTATGCAATATATTTTGATCATAACCTCCTTTTACTTTTCCCCTCATGGATCATGGATAGTTAGGCCAATCCCACCTACGTTGGCCAACTTACTTCCCTTAGGCTAACTTACTTCCCTTTAGTTAACTTAATTTACCATTTTTCTTTTTCATCTTTGCACCCTATATTACCACATTAAATATCCTAACATGTATGTCTTAAAGGGCCATATCACATCACATCACATTTTACAGCATATACATATTAAGACATGCTGTAAGAAAGCACATGAGCATACTCCAACTCCAAGTTGCACTACACATAAGGTAGTTATAACAATAGCATAAGATACATCACATATCATTATATAGGCACCCAAGGCATATAAAAGACATAACACACATAAGGCCTCAGCTATACCCTTACTCGGTTTAGGTTATCAAGTTATCTCCCATATTTATTAGGTCATTAACTACTCTTCATAATTGTTACACTTAGCATATTTTCCATTTGGTTGGTTAGTCTACCAATTTACCCTTCTCCTTTATTATAATTACCAAATTGCCATTCTTCATTATCATAATTACCAATTTACCCTTCTCTATTATCAAAATTACCAAATTACCCTTTAGTTGGTTAAATTACCAAATTACCCTTCTTTATTATTATAATTACCAAACTACCCTTCTCCATTATTATAATTGCCACCTTATCATTCTACGTTATTATAATTACCATTTTACCCTTCTTCATTATTATAATTATGATTTTCCCTTTTTATTATAATGATCATTTTCCCCTTTTACTTTCAAATTACCGTTTTATCTTTTTACTTCCAAAATTACCATTTTGTCGTTTACTTCCAATATTACCATAATACCCTTTTACTTATAAAATTATAATTTTGGCCTTTTCCTCTTAAATTACCATGATATCCTTTTACTTATAAATTTACCATTTTACCCTTACCTCCAAAATTACCATTTTACCCTTTACTTCTAAAATTTTCATTTTATCCTTTTACTCACAAAATTACCATTTTTCCTTTTATTGCACCACTTTTATTAAGTTATCATCACTACACAAATATTAATATTAATACCCCATTTTCATTATCCAACTCCACCAACCATTATATTCCAACATAATACTCATTAGCACCCACACATATTAGGTCACACTCTTGCATAATTACTTAACATTTTCATTAATAACCAAACTCTTTCCTTAAGCCATATTTCCACACCTAAGCATATAAACTAATATGCTTTCCTTTTTATCCATCAATATAAGCAACACCATATAGTATATTAAACAATACATATCATGCAAAATAACACATTAAAACCCTAATATGCTAGCATACATTTATCCATACATTTTAATGGGGTTTAACGATTACCTTAATTCCCGCAAAAATTGAACCTAATTGATATCCCTGTTAAATATTCAAGCTTTCATTAGAAAAACCAATACCTAAAAATAATATCAATATTTATCACATTAGAAATAAGAAAACCAAAAGCATAAGACTTTATAACACTTAATTAATGGAATACTTAACTTAAAATATTATTATACCTTAAAATCATTAACAAAAATGGGCCAAAAAATGCAACAACTCATCCTACTCATGTAGCATGAGATGCATACAAAGAAATGAGGGAGAGGGTCTAAAATGTCATGAAAGGGAGAAGGGGGAGCCAATTTTGGGTTAGGGTTTTGGGGCTAGGAAAGAGGGTAGGTGGAGAAGGCTTTAGGGCAAAGGAAGGGTGTAGAGGTGAAGAGGATAGGTTGATATTGGCTACAAGCGGTGGTAGTAGCGGTAGTAAGGCTGCGAAGGTAGCTGCCCAGGTGGAGGGGGATGAGAAGGAAGGAAAAGGAAGGATGAAAAGAAAGGGTTATAGGTGGTTGTTTGGGTCAAAGAAGGTAAGGGGTGGTAGGGGAGGCTGCAGAGAGTGGTTTGGTGGCTCATGTGGCGGTAGAAGCAACGGGATGGCGCGAAAGGAGGAGGTAAAGGGTAGCTATTGAGAAGGAAGAAAAAGAAGAGAAAAAGAAGAGGGAATAAAGAAGGGGGCTGCAAGGTGGCTCGAGGGGTGGTGGTGTGGTGCAAGGGTGAGGTAGAGGGTGGTAAGGGCTGGTGTAGGTGGTTGGAGCGGTGGAATGGGGCGGTAGTGAAAAAGTAGGGAAGAAGATGGAAGGAGAAGAAAGGTAGAGAAAGAAGATCGGGGGAAGGGAAAGGAAGATAAAAAATGGGAATGACGAAGTAGGGAGGGAAGAAGAAAAAGAAGAGGGAGAAAAAAGGAGGGGATAGGGGGCTTGGTAGGGTGGCGGTAGGGTGGTAGGAGTATGGGAATGGCAGGGAGAGGGAAGGGAAATGAGGGAAAAATAGGGGCATAGGAGAGGAGATAGAAGGTTGACTAGGTTAATATGGGACAAGAAAAAGACGGGGGAAAGAGGGGGAGGTAGGGAGAGTAGTAGGGAGGCAAGAGGGTTGTAGGTAGGAAGACCGGAGACGGTGAGGGTGGTCAGGTATGGTGTTGAGGAAAGGAAGAAGAAGAATAAAGAAAGGAAGGGGGGAGAAGTAGGCCGGGCGGGGGAGGAAAAGAAGAGAGTGGGCTAGCCCAATCGGGAGGAGAAAGGGAGAAAAGAAAAGAGGGAGGTCAGGCTGGGTAGGCATGCAGGAGACAGAGGGGAAAGGGAAAATGGGCCAGCGGCCCAACGTGCAGGCTTGGCCTAGCGGCCGAAAGGAAAGAAAAGAAGAAAAAGAAAGAAAGGAGAAAAAAAGAGAAAAAGAAGAAAGAAAGGAAAAAGGGAGGAAAAGGGAAAGGAAAAATAGGGGAAATTAAAATAATTTAATTTATAAAATAATAGGATGTAATATTTTTGGGTAATAAATTTATTTAATAATTTAATTTAATATAATTAAATATATGGGTTTAAAAAGGATAACTTTAGTAAAATATTGGTTTGGAAAATTATTTAAATAACAAGAGTATGATAAAATAATAAAATATTTATTTTAATTTATTAAATATTCATATCTAATTTTATATACTAAAAAATCTATAAAATAATTAAATTAAATAGATTTAAAAGCTAATTTACCCCAAATAAATATTATTTATTAAATTAGGGGTTTTCAAAATTTCGGGGGATTACTGCGAGAATACACTTTGATAAAATTATCCCTAGTTGTTTGACATTCTCAAGATTATTCCTCTTCATCTCTAGTCTATTTTAAAGTTTTTTTAAAAGCTTTCCCCACTTTCAAGATTAATACTAGTCTTGGTTCTATTTATTTAGCACCATGTATCAAATTGGTATCAAAGCTCAAGGTTGGTAAATGCAAATGGTATAGGGTATAAGCCTACCAATTATATCTCATCTTCTAGCAATTGTCTTAGGTCATTTCATAGGTAGAATAGAGCCTCTTAGTGATATTAAGTTAGAAGTCCTAAAGTTTGATGGGTCCCATAATCTGGAGGAGTTTTTAGAGTGGGAAATGAGATGTAATCAATTATTTGAGGCTAGGGTTTTAGATGATGAGAATTATTTTAAGGTTTAGGTCCTTAAGTTGAAGGGTCATGCTTCCCTATGGTGGGAAAATATAGTGCAAATTCGAGGGAGGAAGGATAAGTCTAAGGTTAGAAGTTGGGAAAAAAATGAAGAGGTTGATGAGGGGAAGATTCTTGCCACCTTTATATACTCTAGACCTATACAAAAAATTATCTTCTCTAAGACAATGGTCCTTGAGTGTGTAGGAATACATTCAAGAGTTTGAGAGGCCCATCATGAGTCTTGGTTTGGAGGAGGCTGAAGAACACACCATGTTTCAGTTCAGAGGAGGATTGAGGGGAGACATTACTAGAAAAGTGGAGCTATATAAGTATTATACCTTTGATGAGTTTTTCCATTTAGCTATCAAGGTAGAGAAACACAAAAAGTAGAAGAGGAGTTCGAGGGTTGGGGGATTGAGGCTGAGCACTTACCCACCTAAAGAAGTCCCGAAGGCTAACCCTAATCTCAAAACATTTGATATTATGGGAAAAGGGAAGCTAGATGTGGGCGAGGCTAGTAGAACTAAAGGTGTACGTTGCTTCAATTGCCATGGAATTGGACATTATCAAAATGAATGTCCAAATAAGAGGGTAATGACCTTATTAAACCATGAGGGGGTTGAAATGGAGGAAGATGACACTAAAGACCAAGGGGCTATGGAGGGAGGAACTAAAGTTGAGGAAGTGCCACTGGATGTAGAGAAGTTCTTAATGGTGAGAATTGTGTTGCAAGCTAGAGGTTGTGGAACTAAATTTGAGGAAGTCCCAAAGAGAGAACATATTTCATACCAAGTGCACCATAGTTAGTAAAATATGATCCCTCATTGTGGATGGGGATAGTTGTGCAAATGTGGCTTCCACCACTTTATTAGAGAAGCTAAATTTGTTGACCAAAATACATGTCAAGCCTTACAAACTATAATGGCTTAACAAATTTTCAATCATTGAAGTCACTATGCAAATGGTCATGCCTTTTTCCATTGGAAAACCTACTAAGATAGTGTTGTTTGTCATGTCATTTCCATAGATGCTTGACATTTGTTGTTAGGTTGGCCATCGTAATTTGATAGGGATGTAAAACATAATAGTAGGAATAACACAGATAGCTTGATCTATGCTAGAAAAAAAATTATACTCACACCCCTCAGCATTCGCTTCTCACTTGTTAGAAAGGACACAATGTGTAAAAAAGCTTTGTTTGTTGATGGGAAGGGGTTGGAAAGGGCCATAGCGAAAGGGAAGGCCTTTTATTTGTTGTTGATGCTTAATTCTAATGAGAAAAAACATGAACTTGACCCTCGGGTCAAACACCTACTAGGTGAGTTTAGGGATATTTTCCCAAACAACTTACCTAGTGAGTTACCTCCCACAAGGGGCATAGAACACCAAATAGTTTTTATTCCTAGTGCTACACTCCCAAACAAACCAGCTTATAGGTGTAATCCTAAAGAAGTCATGAAATTGCAAAGACAAGTTGAGGAGTTTCTACAAAAGGGTTTCATAAGAGATTCCCTTACCCCTTGTGCAGTTTCGGCCTCTTGGTACCCAAGAAGGATGGAACAATGCACATGTGTGTGGATAGTTGGGCTATTAACAACATTACTATCAAGTATAGGTACCCTATACCTAGGCTTGATGACATGTTGGATTTTTTTCATGGAGCAAATATTGTTTTAAAAATTAATTTGAGGAGTAGATACTACCAAATTAGAATGAAGGAAGGGGAAGAATAGAAGACTGCTTCTAAGACTAAGGGAGGGATTTATGAGGGGTTAATCATATCATTTGGACTCTCCAATGTACCAAGCACTTTCATGAGGCTTATGGACGAAATTCTTCAAACCTTCATTTCAAAGTTTTTAGTTATGTATTTCAATGATATTCTTATATACTCTTCTAGTTAGGATGGTCATGTAAGGCATTTAAGACTTGTATTCTTAGCCCTTAGGAACAAAAAATTCTATAGTAAATTAGAAAAATATGACTTCTTTGTGTCAAGAGTCACCTTTCTAGGGTTTATTATATCCGAAAGTAGAATTTCCATAGATGAGTCAAATGCAGAGGCAATAGGAACGCAACCTACACCCACATCCATCATCGATGCTAGATCCTTTCATGGACTTGCCTCTTTATATAAGAGGTCCATCAAAGGATTTATCATACTCCAACACCTCTCACCAAGTGCCTCAAAAAAGGTGTCTTCCAATGGACCAAATCTGCCCAAGAAGCCTTTGACCTAATCAAAAGTAGGTTAATTGAGGCTCCTATCTTACAAATACCTAACTTTGATAAGGAGTTCAAGGTAAAACGTGATGTAAGTGGAGTAGGAATTGTTCTACAAGAAGGAAGGCCCCTGCCTTTATTTAGTGAAAAGTTTTATGGTTCAAGGTCTAATTACAAAACTTATGAAAAGGAATTTTATGCCATAGTTAGGGCTTTAGATCATTGGCCACATTATCTTTAACTATCACAATTTATATTGCATATCGATCATGAGTACATAAATGGACAACATAAACTCAACTCTAGGCATGCTAGGGGGTAGAATTTCTACAATCCTTTTCATTTGTAGCAAAGCACAAGAGTGTTAAGACTAATTTTGTGGCCAATGCACTCTCTAGGGGATATTGTATGTTATCATTATTGGAGGCCAGGTTCCTAGGGTTTGGATGTCTCAAAGAGTTTTACAAGCAAGACTAAGACTTTTCTAGCTATATAGTGGATCATGGCAAGCCTCGAGGACCATACCTAGTGCAAGAATGATTTCTCTTCAAGGGAAACAAGCTATAAATCCTAAAGTTATCCATATGAGAATTACTTATTCGAGAAGTGCATAGGGAAGGTTTGGCCAATCATTTAGGAATCAAAAAGACGTATGATGTGCTCTAAGAATAGTTTTTTGGCCTTGAATAGTGCGGGATATACAATCCTTCATGGTTAAGTGCTCTACATATCAAAGGTCTAAGAGTCACTTCCATTAAGGACTCTACATACCTTTGCCCATCCCATACCACTCTCTGGATCATCTAAGCATAGACTTTATAGTGGCTTTACCTAAGACTGAAAGGCAAAATGATGCCATTATGGTAGTCATCAATCATTTATCTAAGATTACTCATTTTGTCTCATGTTATAAGATGGATAATGCCTCTTACATCATTGATCTTTACTTTAAGGACATAGTTAGGTTGTATGGTATCCCAATGACAATTGTCTTCAATTGAGATACCAAATTCCTTAGCTATTTCTAGAAGACCTTATGGAGACTACTTGGTACTAAAATTTTCCTTAGCATCGCTTACCACCCATAAGCCAACTATCAAATAGAAGTCACCAACTACATGATCACAATGCTTTTGAGGAACATGGTCCATAAGTCCTTAAAATATTGGGACATCAAGTTGAATCACGTAGAGTTTACCAACAACTACTCTCCTATATATGCCATAAGGCACTCACCTTTTGAAGTGGTATATGGGGTGAAGCCCAGCACTCCCATCGACCTCATTCCCTTACCAATATTAGCATAAACTAGTTTTGAAGCAAAGCAATAAGCCAATGAATTCAAGAAATTACATGAACAAGTTAGGGGTAAAATCGAGAAAGTTAATGACATGAATAAAAAGAAGGCTAATAAGAATAAAAAAGAGTGAGTTTTTGAGTTGGGGGATCTAGTTTAGTTGCATCTCTGAAAAGAGAGGTTCCTATCTTGAATAAAAAACAAAATCATGCCCCAAAACAATGATACTTTCAAAATACTCAAGAAAATGGGCAACAATGCTTATTGGTTTGAGCCTCCATATGACATGTGGAATTTGTCCTCTCCCTTATCTACATGACACAACCTATAAAGATGAGGAGGTCCCTTATCAAGAGGGATATGATGATTTAGAATAATCCTAAGTAATCCAAACTAAGGATAATGTATTAATTTTTCCAAAGTTGAAGACGTCAAAACTCTTCTCATTTGGGTCAATAAGTAACTAGATAATATAGCAACCATGCAAACTCCCTCACCACACATAAATATGGCTTCATCTAGATACTTCATGGCTCCATAAAATCCCACCCTTAACTGGTTATAATATACCTACAATATGGCTCTATTTTTATTCAACTAAGCCACCACCTTATCTACCTCTATACTCCACTCATTTCTGCCAAATCAAGACCTAATTTACTACCCATATTTTGTGTAAGAATTAGGGGCATTGGGAATGTGATTATGGAGAGTTCAAGGTCCTCTAAAGATGGCTTAATTTGTGGAGAAGCAACCTCAAAAATTAACAAAATCAAATAACCATCAATTGAGCAAGTACCATGATTTCTTATTTCCTTTATTAGCTAAAGTTAGTTAATGTATGTTGTTAAACTTTCCTAATATCTAATTTATGTTTCCTAAGCATTTTTATAGATTATGTTGACAACCATCTAGTGATGGATGGATACTAGAAGTAGACATACAATCAACGCTAACTGATTAGAGTCATGTTAACTTTAGTTAGCCCCAATTATATCAGCCAAGGGTGATGGTATAACTAAATTAGCTGGCATGGTTAACACTATTTTTTTACTCCTTAGTAATCAAATATTACTTTTAAAAGGGGAAGAGGCTGTAAAGAAGGGGAGAATACACTTTGATAAAATAATCACTAGTCATTTGACATTCTCAAGATTGTTAGTGTTCATAAGATTGGTTTAAATCTTACATCATTTATGCTAACTGTCATGATCTTAGTTGGTTGATTCAAGTACTTGGGTTTGAATGTTTCATAACCTAATTTTCTCTTCAAATTCTTCCTCTTCATCTCCATGCTATTTTTGAGTTTTGTTGAAAGCTTTCCCCACTTTCAACACTAATATTTAGCTTGGTTCCATTTGTTTAGGCATCATACATCAAGAGCTTAGGAAACTCTTTGGGTCTTACACTTTCAAGCACAATATACAATGCTTTGATAAAACACACAAGATTTGATAGTTAAATCTTTAGTTCATGTACTAGAATAAAACAGAGGGGTTTCAGCTAAGGGGAGCTGGAAAGTGGTAGCGAACAAGATGTCCTCATTTATTTGAATTTTTCCAACACTTATATAATGTATTATCAACTTTGGTTACATATTGATCATACTCAACTAAATAAGGTTGAATAAATGTTAGATTATAAACTAAATACTTTTCTAATAAAGTATAACCTAGTTTAAATCTAACTAGCACAAAAGGTCAACCCATTCGCTACATCAACCCTACTGTGCACTCCTCCCTTTGCATTTCTATATGCAATTTGAGTTACAACACAAGTGAAGGGATATTAACTAAGTTATAAAACATCATGAAAAGTGAATATTGGTTGTATAAGTTTTTCAAGGTTGTTAATAAGTACAAAATTTGAGGGAATTGTCATAAAAATGTTGCTAAAAGACTTTTCTTTTTCACACCTACTAATGGCCAGTCCTCCCTTGATTTTGTGTTGAAGTTGACATCATCCTAGTGTCTCCATTAGATTTTAGAGATGTGGTAGATGGTTGTGGTGATTAGTTATCCTATTTAGGGCTAATAGGGTAGCTAAGAGCTAGTGTGGAGTTGGAAGCCAATATATGAAGTGGATCTAACAAAAAAGGTGGTGGTTGGGTAGATACTGCATGGCTGCTAGATGTGGCTAGAGTTGATGGCATAAATGATTATAATTTAGTTAATGATTTCCTAAATAAGAAGTGTTACTAAATTATAATTTTGGGAAAAGGTGCTCTTGCATCATCCTCTCCCTCTTTAGAAGGGTGATTCATATCTTTAAAATGTCCTTTCTCCTCCCCTTGACTCGCCGGCCATTTTGACCCAACCCACCTCCCTTCTTTCTTACGCACAACCTCCTCTCTCTTCCTACGCAACTATCTCCGCCAAGTTTGAGATTTTGCCAGCCAACTATTACCGGCTGGTGCCCTCACCTCCTGCCCTATCCTCCCTTCTTCCCTTCGACCTTATCTCCTCCTTAAACCTATAAATACCCCTTACCAACCCTAGAGTTGAGTTCTGTTTTTGAACCTAGGAAAATCATTCCTTTTCCCTGTCGCCACTTCAGACACTTCTTCAGCCGCTGTCGGCTAACTTCACTGCCTTAACTACCTTCCTAAGCCTTCCCTACAACTCCCTCTAACTAACTAAACCTCCCTCATCCCTCGATTTGCATTGCATGAGCCACCCTGTCAGTTCAAAGTCACCTACTCAATCAACCTATTCTTACACCTCCTCCACCCTTCACACCGCCATTAGCCACCCTTTTCGCCGCTACTGCCACTCCTTTCATCTCCCAAACTATGCTGCAGACTCTCCTCTACCTTCCCCCACCTTTCTTTTCCTCTTCTTCCCTCTCATCCTCTCTTTCTCTTCTTCTTCTTCTTTCAGACACCACCACCACCGTCGTGTACTGCCACCTTTGGCTGCGCCGCCACTCTCATTCTATTCCTCCCCTTCTAGACAACCATAATCACCCTTATTTCCACTCTCATTCTCCCCATCTTTTTCCCAGCCCTTAACGTTTCCCTTTTTCTTCTCTTTTTCCGGCAACCGCTGCCGCCACCATGCACCGCTATCGGTGCCGCTTGTCACCACCAGTCTAAGGTTGAACCTTAAACCCTCTCAACCCTTTTTCCCTATTTAATTAAGTTTATTTTATTTTATCTCAATTTTAGCCTATTATTCGAATATTATTATTAGTATTATAATTATTAAGTATTATTATTATTATTATTATTAGGTTCAACATTATTAGTATTCTTATTTTTATTAGGGCTGACCCTATTTGGTTGAGTAGATTATTAGTATTAGTATTATTAATATTATTAGTATTATTATGAGTTTTTATTTTATTTATTAGTGTTATTATTATTATTATTACTATTTCAAAATTATTATTATTATTATTATTATTATTATTTCATTATCATTATTATAACTATTTTACTATTAGTGTTGCTATTATTATTATTATTATTATTATTATTATTGTTATTATTTTCATTGTTAGTATTATTATTCTATATAGGGTTGAAACCCTATTGTGCCTATTTTGAATTATAGTAGTAGTATTATAAATATCAAGTCTTATTATTATTAATAATATTATTATTTTTATCATTAGCATTTATTATTATTATTATTATTATTATTATTTAATAATTTTGTTATCATTCAATGTAGGGTTCAAACCCTACTTCATTTTATCTTCGATTATTATCATTACTATTATTACCATTGTGATTATTATTATTTTTGCAATATTATTATGGCTTTTATCATTATTATTATTACTATTTCATTATTATTATTACTAAATTTTGTTATTAATTTTACTAATGTTATTATTAGTATTATTTTGGTGAAGGGTCGAAACCCTTCTTTCACCCATTATTTCAAATCATATTATTATAATTATTATTATTAGTATTTTTAGTGTTATTATTATTATTATTTTGATATTATTATGGTTTTTTATCATTTATATTATTTCTATTTTTTTTATTATTTTTTGTTTTATTGTTATTATCATTATTATTATTTTGCTAAAGGGGCTGAATACCTTATTTTATTTTGTTTTCGAGTTATGCCCTTTTTATTATTATTGTTATTATTATTATTATGGTTATTATTATTGTTATTATTGCCATTATTGTTATTATTAGTATTATTTCCATTTTCATTATTATTATTATTAGAATTAAATCTTCAACCCTTATATTATCAACTTTTATAATATTACTATTATTTCTTATATTTTTAGCGAAAGTTAGTAATTACTTAATGTCTTTTTTATTAATATTTTATTATTTTATCAAAAGCCTAGTATTAGAATAAGTTAGTAATTAATAGTATTTTTGGTAGGAGGGAATCTAAATTTTAGTTTTTCCCTCATATAGGTGAGACCAATCAAAGCCTTAAGGAGGTGTAGGAGCGTGCTCCAAGACCGGTGTCATTTTCGGTAAGGGTATTACTAAGGCCTTATGTGTGTTGATGTGCATTATATGCTTTGTATGTTATTCATTCTATGTTTATCATTATGATCATCTCGTATGTGGTATGACATGGAGTTGAAACATGTTCTTGTGTTGTTATATGGCATGTGTATTATATATATGTGATGAAATATTATGGTATGTGATGATTGGTTTGTGACCCTTTAGACATGCATGTGAGGATGTATAAAAGTGGTATTGTGTGGGAAAAAGGTTGAAAATGGAAAATGGGAAAGAAGTTGACTAAGAGGAGTAAGTTGACAAAAGACAAGTAAGTTAACCAAGGGATGTGAGTTGACCTAAGTATTTTAATGATCCATGAGTGGAAGAATAAAATGGGGATTTTAAATAAAATAAAAGAGTGGGAGAAACTATGGTTGTGCATGGGAGAGTCTAATTTATGGGTTTGTATGGGAGAATATAATTTATTGTTTTGTATAGTTTTATGTGAGAGAATTTAATCTATGGTGTTATATGGGAGAATCTAATTTATGATTTTATATGGGAGAATCGAATCTATGGTTTTATATGGGAGAATCTACGTACGTAGGGAAGAATCTACGGTTTTGTGTGGAAGAATCTATAAATGTGCATGGAGGAATCTTGGGTTTTAGTGTGGAAGAATCTAGGGTTTTGGTATGAATGGATTTAAGGTTTTGCATGGCAAATTTTATGGTGTTGTATGGGGGAACCTAATCTAGGGTTTTGTATGGATTGAATCTAGGGTTTTGTATGGTGGAATATAGGGTTTTGCATGGATGGATCTAGAATTTGCATGGTTAAATCTAGGGTTTCACATGGGAGTTTTAGGGTTTGCATGAAAAGTTCGCAAGGTTTCATGGGATGTGTAAAGTCTACATGGGAGTGAAATATGCATAGGGAATATTGATTTTCGAAGTGAGAAAGGTAATGTAAGTGTTGTTTGGGTGTTTGAACACTATGGATGAAAAATAGTATATAGGACAGTATAAGGGTACATAGGAGACTGAGTTAGGGTTTGGGGTAAAAACCCTAATTTGAGGAGGTGGTAAAAAGGAGAAGTAAATGAGGGTGAGTGGAGTATGAGAGGGTGATGAAAATGATTAAGTAATGATGAGTATGATTGGCATGGAAAAATAATAAGTGGGATGTGAGAAATGGAAGGATGACATGTCAACACAAGGAAGCTAGGGTTTTTTGTGGCTAGTTAGGGTTTGGTGTGGTTACCTAGGGTTTTGTGACCACACATGTGCTTGATGTGTAAGGCGTAATGATGAGAGTTGAATCTAAAGGTTATGATGTCTGGAGTGTTAAAAAAATGATTTGGATTGTGTGAAATAGAGTGGGATGGACTACATAGGTTTAAATTAGGGTTTCGCGATAAAACCCCAGAGTGAGATGTGGAGTGGACTTGGAAGTGTAAAGTAGTGGGCCTTGACCCATAAACTTAAGAGTTGGACTTCTTATGTGGGATAAAATAAAGAGGGAGGATGTAAGGTCAAGTTAAGGAGTGTTTGAGTCTCATAATGTGGGATGAGACTTTTGGAGGATAGGAATAATAGAGAGTGAGTCATGCATGTCTAGGGTGAAATTTTTTGAATATGATACTTAAGACATTAATCATGTAAAGTGGAAGAGTATTGAGCCGGGCCCAAACCGATCCACCAGCATAATAGTGGCCAGGTAGTGCAGTATCCTGGAGACCGATCCATCGACGTATAATAGTGGTAGGGTATGTTACCCTAAGTGACTGATCCACCAGTTATAATAGTGGGAGATCCTGAGCTCAATAAAGTAAACCCTACAGTTTGCTAAGACATGGAAAAGATACTAAGTATTTACAGTGGAATACCGTGTGAGAAAGGGCTAGACCGATCCATTGGCATATAATAGTGGTAGGGCATGTACCCTAAGTGACCGATCAACTGGCTAGAATAGTGGCCAAGCGCCGAAGTGCCTTGGAGACCGATCCACCGGCTAAAATAGTGGGGTTCTTGTACTCTTGTGGACTTGATAAAGAACATGGTGTGAAAAGAATCTCTATAAGAGAATTAATTAAGTAATTAATCTGGACTATAATTAGGCCTTTGTATGTTCACTTGAATATTCATATGCCTTTATGTTATTATGTTAGAATTTATGATCTTTTAATTATTTTGCATGATTTATGTGACCTTGTGTGTCATCCTTAGTGCATCTGTTACCTTACTCAGTATGTAGTGTATTAATCACCTTTTTTATGAGTGCTTCTTATTCCCATGAGTAGTAGGCCTTCTGACTCTGTACAGGTGGGCGAGACATTAGGTGGGGCAGAGTGTTGAGCTTGTGGTTGGCTCAAAGTTCGAGAGTGTCATGGCAGAATTCACTCTTCTCATTATTTTATTTCCCTTCTGTTATTTCTTTTTGTATCGAATTTATCCTTTTTGATTTATTACTTTGTATTGAGTATTTGAGATGAACCTTTTAACCGTTTTACGATTATTTCTCTTTTTGGACATGAATTATATTTCTTTTATGCGTACTCTGATTTTTGAATGTTATGCATTATTGATTTAAGTATTCATTAATGTTTAAAAAAAATTTCTTTTAGCCTTAGCACTTGGTATTAGAACGATCGGAGTGAACCGGTTTAGTATTAAGTGTGGCGGTAACATCTCTAGAATTTATGAGTTTTAATTTGAGTGCTTTTATTTTTTTATATATAATATATATATATATAGTGAATTTTGGGGTGATACAAGAACAAGTGAGAGTCAAATGTCAGTACAATAGAGAAAAGAAAATGCATGATAGAATCCCACTATTTGGGAATAAAGCATATGGTACTAATACTAATAGAAAAGAGTCCGAAATACACTCTCTCCGGCTTAACCCAAGACACCAAGGCATCACTATGCCCTGACCAACTCATCGTATGTAGCATAGTCCTCTAAGGCCTCATAACCTACCTGTATAGACTCCAGAGGGGTCACTGCTTGTGGAAATGAGCAACACCCATAATAAGAGCGATCAATAAGCTACATATTAAGTAAGATAACAATATATTCAAGACAAGACACATCAACATAAAATATAGATATAATGCATAAAGTACATTTTGGTAGGTCATTTACCCTTGTTAGAGTTTAAGCCATTAGTACCATACTTTACTTTTCTCTTGAATTATATTCACATAGGTTTGGGAAACCCACTATTATGATCAGTGGACCAAAAATATCTACTCTAGGACAAAACACACCTGACTAATATTATAACTAGCGGATCGGTAAATATCCTACATCCAATCCTGATCCACGTGGTATTCCATTATAAGTGATTAGTGTCTTTTCAATGAATTTTATTATCTAAGGGTTTACTTATTGAGCTCGGTAGCCCTACTATTATAACTAGTAGATTGGGAATATCTACTCTAGGGAAAAATGTGCCTAACAACTATTATAATGGGTAGATCGATAAATATGCTACCTAGGGTAAAAAACACTTAACCACTGTTATAACTGGTGGACTAGTAAATATCCAACATCTAGGCCTGGCTCAATAATCTTCCATTTTAAGTGATTATTATTTTATTCATGTCTTATTTGTAAAGTGACACACACCCATCCATGCACAAACAAGTGACACTCTTGACTTACTACCACCTGACTAATAAAGACTCCATGAAAACCCTAACCCCATGACCTGGAATATCCACGCACTCCAATAATTCCTAGGCCCCCTTAATATTTTTTCCACCAACCTAATAGTGACCCTAGAAAGCTAATATTCATATGTCAAGGCCTGCTCTCCTTTTTCTCCACCTATGGTCTCCATCGCCTATTAGGTTTTACTCTCAAAACCCTAATATGGCTTATGTGACTGTAATACCCCAAAATTTTAGAAAACCTATAATTTAATAAATAACTTTTATTTGAAATAAATTAGGTTTTAAAATTATTTAGTTTAATTATTTTATAGATTTTGAGTATATAAATTTGGATAGGAGTATTTAATAAATTAAAAATAAAATTTTGTTATTTTATCACATTATTTGTATTTAATTTTTTAAACCAATATTTTACTAAAATTATCCTTTTTGAACCAATATATTAATTTATATTGAATTAAATTATTAAATTAAATAATTTATCAAAATATTATATTTTATTATTTTCTAAATTAAATTAAATTATCTTCCCCTATTTTCCATTTTTCCTTCTCTTTCCTTTTCTCCTTTTCCTCCTTCCTTTCTTTTTCTTTTTTTCTATTCTTGGCTCGGGCTGCCAGGCTTGCCTCCCCTCCTTGTGCCTGGGCCACTGGCCCATCTCCCCTCTCCCTCCCCGCGTGCGCACAGCCCATACCCCCTCTTTTTTTTCTTTCTTTCTTCCCTTCACCTTGGATTGGCCCAACTCTTCTTTTTCTTTTCCCTACGCCGGTCCGGTCTGGTCTCCCTCCCCTTCCTTCTTTCTTTCTTCTTCGACCTCCACGCCGGACTAGTCTTCATCACCCTACCACCCCGAACGCCATGCCCGACCATCGAGACACCTGCAACCCCTCGCTACCACCACCTGCCACCACTACAACCCTCTCTCCTGTCATTTTCTTCCCATTCTTAGACCCGCCCAGCCCTGCAAACTAGTCCCCACGCCCTATTTTTTTATCCTCTTCGTCACCTTCTCCCTACCACCCTACGACACCCTGCCACCGACTGGCCACCTATCTCCCCTACCCTCCCTCTTATTTTTCTTCTCCTCTTTAGCCCTTTTTCTACTCCAATTCTCGAGCTCAACACCTTACCCGACCTCCCTCTTCTCTCCTTTATTCTCCTTCCATTTTCCCTTGTTCTTGCACCACCGCCACCCTCTGCCGCTTACACAGCCGCATTGGACCCCCTGAGCCGCCTTCTGCCACCACCTGCTACTGCCCTACACCATCACACCACCCCCTCGAGCCCCTGCACTTCCTCCCTTCTCCCCTCTTTTTTTCCTCCCCACTATTCTCCCTTATCGGCAGGCCACCTGAAACCGCCCCGTTCGCCGCCTTTCGGCCACTTCTGCCGCCACCAAAACCACTAATCCACACCCTACAACCTCCTCTACCACCCCCATACGTTGTTTGGCCAGAATAAGCCCCCTCACCCCTCCATTTTTCCCTTCCCTTTTCCTTCCTTCTCAACCCTTCCACCTCGACCCACCTCGGCAGCCAACTTTGCCACCTCGCCGCTGCCGCATCTGCTGCCCTTGGCCGCCAACAACCCATCCCCAGCATCCACCTACACCCCCTCTTTACTCCTGCACCATTCCCTTGCCTTAAATCCTTCCCCATCTACCTTCTTTTCTAGCCTAAAGACCCCAACCCAAAAATAACCATTATTTCTTCTTTTCACCCCTTCTTCAAGCCTTTCCTGCTTTTATTTTTGCATGCAGCTCATGCTGCATAAGCAGGATGAGTTGTTGCAATTATTGGACCATTTTTATTAAAAATTTTAAGGTAAAATAATATTTAAGTTAAATATTTCATTAAGTAAATTTTATAAGGTCTTATGCTTTGATTTTCTTACTTCTAATATAATAATTATTGATATTATTTTTAGGTGTTGATTTTTCTATTTAAAGCTTGAATCTTTAACCGGGATATCGGTAAGATTCAATTTTTGCAGGATCTAAGGTAATCGTTAAACCCCACTTAAACGCATGGATAAACGTATGTTAGCACCTTAGGAATTTTAATATGTTATTATTCTTGATAATTGTGGTTTAATATAATATAATATATATATATATATATATATATATAGTTGCTTGTGTTGATTAATAAAAGAAAAGTATGTTAGTTTATGTGCTATGTGTGGAAACATTGATTAGGGAAAGAGTTTGGCTATTAATGAAAGCGTTAAGTACTTATCCTTGTTATTTTATGTTATTGTGACCATTTATGCATGAATACTATTATTGTGAGCCTTAGGGGAATTTTAGTAATATTTATTGTGCAAGAATGTGGCCTAAATGTGTGGATGCTAATAAGGATTATATTAAAATATAATGGTTGGTGGAGTTGGATATTGTTAATGGAGTATTAATATTATTATTCCATGTGGTAATGTTAATTTAATAAAAGTGGTGTAATAAAGGGGGTAAAGTAGTAATTTTGAAGGCAAAAGGGCAATATGATAATTTTACAAGTAAAAAGGGGTATTATGGTAATTTTGGGGAGTAAATGGTAAAGTGGTAATTTTGGGAGTAAAAAGGGCAATATGGTAATTTTATAAGCAAGTGGCAAAATGTTAATTTTATAAGTAAAGGGGTATTGTGGTAATTTTGGGGGTAAAGGGTAATATGGTAATTTTGGAAAAGAAGGGCGAAATGGTGATTTTGTAAGGAAAGATAAAAATGTTAATTTTGGATGTAAAAGGGTAAAATAGTAATTTGTAAAGTAAAAGGGGTGTTATGGTAATTTTATAGGTAAAAGGGTATTGTGGTAATTTTGTAAATTAAAAGAGAGTAATTTTAATAATGGAGAAGGGCAATATAGTAATTATAATAATGGAGAGGTGTAAATTGGTAATTATAATCATGGAGAAGGGTAAATTAATAATTATAAATATGGAGAAAGATAAATTAATAA
This sequence comes from Tamarix chinensis, assembly GCA_030549775.1. Lineage (NCBI taxonomy): Eukaryota > Viridiplantae > Streptophyta > Magnoliopsida > Caryophyllales > Tamaricaceae > Tamarix > Tamarix chinensis. The sequence continues at coordinate 36,800,674 of CM060171.1, forward strand.
TTGTAATTATGGAGAAGGGTAAATTAATAATTATAAATATGGAGAAGGGTAAATTAATAATTATAATTGTGGAATAAGTGTAAATTGGTAATTATAACTATGAAGAAGGATAGATTAATAATTATAATAATGGAAAAAGGGTAAGATGGTATTTATAATAATGGAGAAGGGTAATTTGGTAATTTTCATAATGGATAAGGGCAATTTGGTAATTTATCCAACTAAAGGGGTAATTCGGTAATTGTGATAATGGAAAAGGGAAATTTGTTAATTTAATCAACTAAAGGGGTAAATTGGTAACTATTTAACCAACTAAAAGGGAAAATTGGTAATCATGATAATGAAGAAGGGTAATTTGATAATTTATCCAACTCAAGAGAAATTTAGTAATTATAGCAAATGAGAAAGGCAACTTGGTAATCTAACCAACGAAATAGAAAATTTGATAAGTGTGGTAATTATGAGGGGTGAATAGTAATCTAAAAAGCGTAGGAGATAACTTGGTAACCTAAACCGAGTAAGGGGTAATTTGATAATTATGAAATCTGAAGGGTAGTATGGTAATTTGTTAAGTAAGGAAAGGATGACTTAACAATAGTATAAGTAAGGGGTAAATTAGTAATTTGTACCTAACATGTCGTTATGATTTTGGAATTTTATAATATGACTCAAATAACGTTGATTAGTAAGGTAAGAGTATTTGATAATTAGTAAGTATTACGAGAACGAATCCTAATTCGGAATTATATGAGATTATGATGGCCTTAATGATTTCTTTGTGTTATCTTGGATAACCGCCTGAATAAGAAATGACTAATGATATCAGAACGATTGAAAGTGAATAAGTATCTGATTATTGTGCTTTTCATGATCACTTTAATTAAGACACTAACACTTAAAGTGAAAGACCTCGAGATCGGGAATGGTGGCTCTTTAGGGGACGCTACCCTAAAGACGTGGTTTAGCCCATGATTATTCTGGTATTTGCTGGTGTGCTTTTGTGCCCTAGCCAGGCCCTATATCTTACTCTATCTAGCTCTACGGACCTAGTTAGGGGGTATGCATACTTATGGATTAGGTGTCCTTGTCGGTAGGGTATTGAGTAGCTTTATGCACCAGTACGACCATGGTACATTTGCATCCCTAGGTCCATGGTTGAAGGGTACTGAGTAGTTTGTATGCACCGGTATGACCGGTGTACCTTTGTGTCCCGGGTTCTTGATCTCCCGTCCGAGGTAAATAAATGAAAATTATTGTGCTGCCTAAAGAAAGGAAAATGCTAATAATGAAAGTGAAATATTAATGAGCCGGACCTAGTTGACTTATGATATTGAGTACCGATCCACCAGATATAATAGTGGCCCAGGAGCGTGTTGCCCTGGCAGGTGATATTGAGTACCAGTCCACCGGATATAATAGTGGCCCAGGAGTGTGTTGCCCTGGATGATGTTGATATATATTCCGATCCACCGGCAATAATAGTGGGGGTCCCGAGCTCAATAAAACTAGTCATGTATGTGAATAAGTTATGGAAAAATACTAATCACTCATACTGGAACACCATGTGAGTTGGGGCCAGACCGATCCACCGGCGAATAATAGTGGCCAGGAGCGTTTTTCCCTGGAGACCAATCCACCGGCATATAATAGTGGTTAGGTGTGTTCTGCCCTATAAGTGACCGATTTACCGGCTATAATAGTGGGGTTTCCGCACTCACATGGATATAAAATATGAGATTGATTGAATAATGGTGGACTAATGGCTTAAGGCCCGAATGTATTGATTTTACACTATGACATGGCTTAAGACCCGAAAATATCGATTGTTCATAACGACCTATTGATATCCGATGTGAATGTTAATTATGTGAATGTTATATATACACATCTTGTTATATATGTATATAGATTTGTATCATGTGTGACATTGCGGACCTACTTTTAAGTGTGATTTTAAAGGGTTACTCAGTACCGTAGTATTGAAGGGTTCCCTTTGCGGGGCCCCTGCCTATTCAATGGGTAGTGTCCCTTGTAGGTCTTTTCAGGTGCTACTCAAGTGGGCAACGGGAAAGAGAGTAAGGATTATCCAAAATTTTAGGGTTCTCCCTTTGCTTTTACTTTCTGGTTTAAATGTATTTCTTGTTCTTGTAACCACCACTGGTGGATTCTAATCTTGTAAAATGTTTACTTGCGCTACTCTGATTTAAAAAAAAATGTTTTGAATTTCTAGAAATTGATATTTTGTCTTTAGCCTTAGCACTTGGTACTGGAACGGTATGAGTGAACCGGTCTGGTACTAAGTGTGGCGGTAATACCTCCAAAATTCACAGTTTGTTATTTTACTTTCGCTAATCTTTTAATAAAACGAAATTTTTCAGTAGCAAATTTTAGGGATGTTACAGTGACCCTTACCTCTATTCTCCTTACTTAGCCTACATCTCCCCTAATTCAAGTACCATTACCATGCTCACTCCAACTACAAACCTTATATCCTAACTCCTCAACTCACACATGTGATAACGACTTCCTAGTTGGTCACCCCCAAAAACCCTAATATTTCCCCTTTTACGTTCATACCCCCTTTCTTACACAACGTACCCTCTATTTGGCCTAACCCATGTCTCCATGTGGTACACCCCTCATCCCAACTCTAATGTACAACCAATTTCCTCAACCTTTCCCCACAACACACTCTATCATTAAGGTTGATCCCCTAAAACCCTAGTTTGTGCTCCCATGCATCTTCTCTTCTTTCCACGTACCAAAACTGCCCCAAGTACATAAACCACCCAAAACACACTTTCTTCCCCCACAATCAACCTCCAACCAAGACTTCCCCACATAAATCTTTCCCCCATGCAAAGTACACACCCCCGCGAAAAGCTTACACTCCCTATGCAAGTTTTTACTCTAACCCCTCACATTATAATTTCTCTTTTCCATTACTCCCCAACATTTCATGAGATGACTAGGATATTTTCCTGCTTTTCTCACTCCACCCTCTTTATTTTATTTTATTTCATTTTCCTTGGACACTAAAGTCTCACCTAAGCCATCTAGGCATAAATATATTAATATTTCAACCATGCACAATAATATATCCACCCATAGCAAGACTTTAGCCATACATACACCAAATAATGAGAATCATATCATTATCTTAGATCTTTGCAAGCTAAGCTGCACCAGATACACATAGTTCACATATACATATATTTACACATAAGACACAAATACACCCATTTCACAAATAAGACTCATAGCACAACCCAAATCTTAACTATATCTTTACCTAGTATGCTACGACCTTGAATCAAGAGAATCCTATGCCTCCTCATTGGGAATTATTGGTTCAATACCTATTATAAGAGAATCAACTAGGTCATTTCACTTCTTCCTACCTCCTTTTCCTTTTTACCTTATTTTCTTAACCAAAATACTAATGATGATGATGATGATAATGTTAATAATAATGAATTATTAAAATAAAATACTCAAAACAAGTAAAGGAGGAGAAGGTGTAACTAGAATATACCAAGCATGTGAGGGTAGTAGTAGTGGTGACATGACAATGGTAGTGGTGGTGATGTGAAGGAGGGAATTTTAGGGTCGAAAGGTGGTGATGTGATGAATTATTAAAATAGGAGAGGGAAAAAGGGGTGGTGGAGGTGTTGGTGTGGAAGGGAGGTAGGAAGGATGGTGTGACCAATGGTGGTGTAATGTAAGGCACCGCTAGTGGTGCATAAGGATACAAAAGGGCAGCTCAAGTCGCCTACTTTGCACCATTGGGGAGAGTAGGAAAGAAGGGAAGGGAAGGGTCACAACAAGTGCAGAGGGATGCAAGAAAGAGGTTGGGAGGGAGTGGGGACGGCAACACGGTCTGCCGGTGATGGTGGAGGCATTTGAAGAGGCAATGGGGGGAAGGGAGATAAGAGGGAATTGGGGTATAAAAGAGGGAGAAGAAGAGAGTGGGGACTTTTATAGGCATAAAGGAAGGAGAAAGTGGACAAGGGAGAAGTTGGTGGCTGCCGGCCAGCATGACTAGCTGATATTGCTGCGTAGGGGGTAAAATTGCAGGGGTTAGGGGGCAGGTGAGAGAGAGTGGGACTTATAGGGGAGGGGGATCGTGCAGGGGACGTTCCAGTTGTATGCCTTATATGGTCAAAAGAGGAAAGGAGGAGGGAGAGAAGGGAGATGAAGCTACAAAAATGGGAGTGTGCAGGCATGCAAATGCAAGTGGGAGGTAGGGTAGAAAAAGAAAGGGAAGAAAAAGAGAAGGATAGAAAAGGAAAAATGGGGGAGGGGCATGCATGCATTGGGTCACCACCCAAGGGAGAGAAAAAAAAGGAGATTAGGCCAATTAGGGGGAATGAAAGAAGATAAGGAAAGGAAGGGAGTGGGCCACTACTCAGCACAACCCAGGTAGCTAGGGTAAGAAAAGAAAAGGAGAAAAGGAAGAAAGAAAGAAAAGGAAAGAAAAAGAAGAAAACAAAAATAAAAATAAAAATGGGGGTAGTAGGGTGTTTTTTTTTATATAAATTTTATGAGTAATAATTAATAATAATAATAGTAATAATAATAATAATAATTTTTATTAATTTAGAAATTTTTATAATTGATTTTAGGTTAGTTAATTAAAATAGTTTCCAATAACTATGCCCTTGTGTCATTTTTATTGTCATTATTATTATTATTATTTTATCAAAAAGGGTTCATATAATTAAATTTTATTTAATAATTTATTATTTTCTCTTTATTTTGAAAATAAATAGTTTGGGGGTATTACACACTCAGTGAAAGAGAAGGAAGTATTTGGACATAAGACTAGCTACTTGGACTTTATCCTTAAAGCTCCAATGTAAAAATATAGAATACATAATTAAATTCATAGATATGCAGAATTACAATAACAATTTGATATCCTTCAAATTTTATTTGGAGAATAGAGTTCAATTCACACTTTGGTGAGATTATGCAACTGAACTAAGTAATTACTTTGGAATCATTAATTCTAATCCATTTATAGTGGTTCTATAAATTTGTAAAGTCAACTTATTTGGAGGTATATTTGTTGCAGTTTCTTAGACAAAGAGTATAATTATAACCTTATTGTTGTAAGTATCTTTATTTTTAAAATTTTTTCATATCAAATCAAGGTATCAAATACATGGAACATGTCCAAACTCATAATTTACTCTGAAATGCAAGAGATAAAAGACTTTGCCAATTAGTATTTCTCTTATATGTTAGAATTACTTCGTTGTTTTAAATAAAAATAGATTTAATACTAACAAAAAATAACAAACTTTCACTCTCATATTACCCAAAGGATAATCCAAAGCTATTAATATTTCTAAAGCAAAACTACTTTCAATTTCACAAATAATAACATAATAGCCATCATCTCAAAAAAGCAATATTTAAAATAATTGAACAACTACAAGGAAATGATGTCTTCTTTATATATATATATATATATATATATATATATATATATATATATATATATATATGTAGGTAACTTCTGGATCAATGGGAGGGTTGTAGGGATAAAAACTATCGGGGAGTGGTTTTATGTTATAAGCAAAATGTTTTTAAAGAAACTCAAACCTACAGGCTGGAGATTCCTTCGTCAGAAGGGAAACACATATGATACAAAAGGAAATCAAAGGTACAAACTATAGATTAGATTTGTTGATGGAAAGAAACATTGCACTACTGCTTTGGGATAGGGAGTGTATACAAGTAATAGGAAAATCAACAATACAGCTTAAGTAGGACGACAAGGTACTATTTCATATATTAATATTAAGAAATATTTAATAGTGTTCTATCTTATGAATTCCAAATTTATAATGCAAGAAAAAGGAGATACTAAAAAACTACCTACTTAATTGGAATAATTAATCAACCTAGAAGCCTTTTTCTTAGTCTAGGTGAGGGGACCTCAAATGATAGCTTATTGAATCATTTAATTAACTATGGATGAATGTTTAGTGTGCAAGTATAATGATCCCTATTACTCTAACAACCATGTTCTATTTTTTTAAACGATTTCCCTCTTTATTTTTTGTTTAAATATAAATTTGCTAAAACAAATATAATATCACAAGTTATTATTTGTAATCTTACACTTCATCTTTATTACTTATTTTAATTAACCCATATTTTGGATTATATCATGACTTAGATTTACTTTCCAAATTGTATAAAACAATAAATGAGCAGATAATATTCAAGAAATGCAAATAAAAATTAAGTTGATACAATTATAATGAGCTAATTAATCCCTTAATTGATATTATATTTTTTTTTCAATCCATGAAAGTCGAATCACAAACAGATGAGGTGAAAACTCCTAACAAGTGTGTAAGAAATGAGTTGAAAAATATAATCTCAAAGTCAAAAAAGAGAAGGCCTAATTGCTATCTTTCCTCGTTAGTTTCTTAAAAGATGAAGGCCAAAGTGAATGTGAGGAAGGGATGAGTTTGATATAGAAGTTATTAGATTTTTATTTATTAGTAGTATGGTGTATTTTGCTACTAGATTACTATTAAGTACAAATTTTTAAGGTATTTTTATGCTCTTAAGATAAAACATGATGTTGATTCTCTAATATTTTGATTACGAGTTTAATTTAGCCAAGGTTAATATAGAAAATTTCAAAGCTCTAAATTCCTATGTGATGGGTATCATCAATTAAATGTCAGTATTATTACTTCTACTTATTTTTGGATTATAAGTTAATAATTTACTCTAACATTTACCTATTTATCACCCTCACTAAATTAAATTTATATTAAAGATTATTACAAAGCAAACACATGATCAAACAAAAAAGGCATATTTTTTGTGAATAGCTTTCCAATAATTGTTTTCATGCCGATCCTCAATTATATCTATTCATTTGAATAACAAACTTATATCATATTTAACTAACAAACAAGAAATTTCCTTCAATATTGTCGAGGCTTAGGATTATTTACCAATCAATGATCATAGGTCAACGCCTATCATTTTTAAATGATGAACAAGAATAGTCCTTCAATATTATTGACCTTCAAGAAGTTTATTATTTATGAACCAATTATCATAAGCCAATTTATATCATGAAATTAATTTATAAAATTGTGATATAGAACTAATTATTCCATTTAAAATTTTTTTGAACACTTACCGTTTCAAGGGATCAAAAATGAATAGTTTGTCATTTTTAGTTAGTAATCAATCATACATGATCCATTATAAATTTTTTCCCCAAACATCATCATTGCCTCATTATTATTTCTAAGTCATAATAGAAATATCCCTTACATCACTATCAAATAGACAATAAGAAAATTAATAATCAACCACAATTACTTTTCTCATCATCAAGTCTTATTTATGATGATGTATGGGGCTCAAAAGATATGTAAATAATAGCAAAGCATTTACACTTGAATTTATGGAACATTAAAATCGTAGAAGATCTTAATAGTACTATAAAAAGTAGTGTAAAGTTGTTTACTTGTGTTATAATGTGAAGTTTTCATCACTACCCCTTCCCTATCGTCATGTTTGATGGAAGATGCGGATTTTTTAATAAATAACTTAGAATATTATTTTATTAACATGAAAAATTTAATCAGAATAAAATAACAAAAATAATATATGCCTAGGAAAATTTAGTATCTATGATTATAATAATAAAACAATAAATTATAAAGTTTAGTTTGTAAAATTTTCTTCTTTAATTTCAATTTAAATGTTTTTTTTCCAGTTGTTATAAAGATACAAATAACATATAGTTGATAGTAGCCACATGAGAAACAAAAATATGCAATAGAAAATTAATATGTTATTAATTTTTATTTAATTTACTATTTATCTACCATGCTTTTTCATTGGGCAGATAGAGAAAAAGTTTGTATTCATGAGCCGAAGATAAAGAAATTAACATCATCAACCACAATTAGAGGAAGAAGATCAATAGATTACATATCAACTAGTATTTAACTATAATTATCAATATTTTATTCTAAATGATTATGTTTATATTCAAGTTTTTAGCATTTGTGAAAGTAATATTATAGATAATTATCATCATATGCAACTACAGGTAGGCTTAGTTCTATTTAGTTATATTATAACCATGATAACTAAGATACATTTTAGTGAAACACCTAACATACAAAACGACAAGTAAGTTCAAATAATATACCCATATATATTAGGTTAACAGTTTAAGAAACAAAGGAAAAAGCCATTCTTTATTATTATTAAATTGGTCAATCCCATATACTAACACCATCATCTCCTAAATTAATAACATATTTATTATTAATATCCCATACAATGAATTGATATTTATTAAATTGGTCAAAGTCCATAAATAAGCATCTACTAAATTAATAACATATTTAATGTTAATATCCCATATAATGAATATATATTGTTAAATTAATGGATTGATTCCATATATTAACATCATTAACTCATATCTTATAGATATATAATAAAGAATAGTAGATATTATACTTGCAAGCCCTACGAGTGTACTCCAATTTGCTTGGTTAACACATTAGGTTAGAATAAAGGACAAAGCCAAAATTTTATCAACTTACTTCCATCATAGATAAGGTCCTATCTTCAAACAATATTAGTTTACTTACATATACAATAAAATTGAAATTCTAACTTTCCTAAAATAGTGAAAATACTAGACAATCTGTTTGACCATTTCTATGACACCAACAACTACCATATTTTATACAAGCAGTAAAAGTTGAATTGTCACATATTACTCATATAGTAAATTTGATAGAGCAGAACACAAATAAATCAACATTATAAAGTAAGTTTAGAACATTCCTTATATCATAATTTAAAATAGTTTCCTCCTTCAACCTTATGTTCAACACTTTTGAAATTATTTAAAAACCGTATGCTCAACATATGCCTCCATAGTTTGTATCACCATTTTGCTAGCTTAATAACATAATTTTAAACAGTTTGACATGCCAATTTAAGTAAAAACTAATAGGTAATTTGATTATTTTAACACTATTTTTAATGTGTGAAATAGATTGTATAATCTATATATTAGATGTTTAATAGATAATTTGATAGTCATAGTTCAACAACAACCCTAAATAATCTTTTAAAACTTGTTTCAGCATTTAAAATCATGTACAAGATAGAAATAAAGTATGTAATATAAGAATAATTTTTTTTTCTTGGAAGAAGCTCAAGAATTTGCAAAAATTTGGTTAGGCATCATAAAAAATAGTATATAATAGTATTATATCTTAAAAATAATTATTTTTTTCCAATTCACAAAACCAGAATCAATGGATAAGAAATGTATGCTTTCATACCTACATAAAAAAACCACTATTAATTAATATACTACCTTAGTGATAGCAAATCATATGACAACAAATTAATTAGTTGATTAATTTATAATGGGAAGCATGTATACTTCTTACGTAAAACCGTTATCCTACATACTAATATCTAATGAAAAAAATTCAGCGAAATATGCTTACATAATAATCAAGTAGTTGACATACTTTATTAAAGAAAATAATTACAAAATGAATGCTTGTAAAAGTTTAATTTTATGCAAAATGAAAAATCATTTTAATGGATATATATATTGATGGAATGATTAAAACTTAGTTTGACATGATATAATATTATATAGGATTATTTTTAATATTATATAGTATAAAACATATTGGAAGTTTCCATTTTTCATTAGTTCTTATTAGTTCAATGGGTTCCAAAAAATATTGAATTCTCTTTCTTTCTTTTTTTTACCATTTTATTTTACACTTGGAACTTTTATGAAAAATATAATTTACATTTTTTCATGTTTGTAGAAAATTTGAATATAATTATTAAGAAAACAATCTATAAAAAAGACACAGATACAAAGAGCATATTCAACCTCTTTTAATCTCTAGAATTGTTATCTTCTCTTAGTGGCCTTACAAATGGTAATTTATTTTTCTCATTTATTGAACTTGTTATTTAAATATTTTCTAAACTATTAAATTTGATTATCTATTCTAAACTATCTTTTATATAGCTTGCACTTCTAAAAGTTGTATTTACAAATTGGAGTTTACCAATGATCAAATGAACTATGCATCAAATATTAAAAGTTCAAATACATACAACAATATTATACTTACATCTCATGGATTAAATTAAATTAGTATTGACATTTTTATCAAAATTCAACAATATGGTAGTATATTCTAAGAAAGATTTTTATACTCTCGTCATAGATGAATGACTATAATTCAATGAAGGTTGGCATTTTTATTTTTTAATAATATTTTTTTTAGTGAAAATATACCTATTATCCATATTGTAGAAAGAAATATATGATAATGATACATTTTTAATGTATGATATTTTAATTGTTCATAAATGATGAATTAGAACACAAAAATAGAACACCATTATTTGGTATGCATCGAGAAATTTATTCAAATTAGCTTTCTAAAAATAATAATTTTTTAAGAATTATATGCAAGTGAAAATTATCGGTATTTGACATTAATTTTTTTTATTTGTGTATATTATTTGGATAATAGAGATCCAACATATACATATAAATTTTGTAATTCCTTTTTTTTGGTGTGGAGAACAAATGTGCAAAGTTGATCGTCTCAAAATCTAAAAACTCTTCATGTTGTATGCAAGGAAAATTTCAACTACCGGCAATGAGAAATTCTTCAAAACTCTTGCATAACCTATTATATTTACATAATAATAAAAGCAAATAATACCTCCAAAACATCAAGTCCTATAATAGTATGTATTCTTTCACACCTATGGGAGGAAAAGTTGATAGGAGTTTGAATAATAGAAACTCTCACCCAATAATTAAATTACATGACAAATTTATCATATTATGGAAAGTTTATTGCCATCTAAAATTTTAATGCCTAAATTTGCACAACTTTATATTTATGACACAGAAAATGAAGTTCAAAATAGAGTTAATTCTATTAGGTGAGTATTATAATAATGATTTCTAATTGATAATTTATTATTCATGTTCAAAATAACTAGTTCTAATAATATGTTACAACTATATTTAATATAAAGAAAATAAAATCTTATACAACCTCCATATATTTATTGTTTATGACGTAAAGAAGATGCTTGATGGGAATAATGATTTGGTCAAATTGTTCAGAATGGTCATAGAAAAAATTGAGAACAAGGATTTCTTTGATGTAAAGTTAAAGTTGATTGGAAGAAGGATTAGTGATGGAAGAAGGTATAATCTACCTATGTCTTTTGAAGTTACTAGATTAATTATTGGCAAATTTGATGAATCATTAGGTGATAGAGATATCTTAGTTGAAAATAAAACATATTAACCAACTGCATACTTCATATCTTGAGCTATAATATCCTCTACTATTTTCATATGGTGAAGATGGTTATAGAGAAGATATTCATTAACGTGTCATGGAGGAACTAAGTAGAATGGTCAAATGAATATAAGCACAATAGAGTATTTTTTTTTTATCATTTGCATGAAAGAGTATTTGAATTATTAGTTGTAATATCTTCTATGAGACTTCTATAATAATTTATTATTTGTGCATATACTATGTTTAAGACTTTTAGGTTGACATACAATTAGTTACATAAAAAATAATTGCATTGTGAATTATATAGTGGGCTAACACTTGCAATATTGAGACCGAGCCACCAACATAAGGAAAACGAGTTACTCTTCCCTCATCATTCACTATTGGTGCTAGATATATGATTTAGAACTGTCAAGATGCTATGGTGATTTTTAGATGGGTTGGTTATCTTAATCTTTTCATCATATTTACATGTGATCTAAAATGGCTAGAAATAGTTCATTTTGATGGGAAAAAAAGTTCTCAAGGCTAATGATTGCCCAGACATTATTAGTATGTATTCAAATTGAAGTTAGATTGTCTTATAAAAGATCTTTAAATGAACAAGATATTCAGAATAGTTAAATCAAGTAAGATTCCAATATTTGTTTTTTTTTACTTTGATTACACATTAAATTATGGTGTAATTTGTTAACATGATTCTATATGTTATTTCACTTATAGTTATATATATAATTTAATCCCAGATGGGTTTCCATATAAACATATATTGTTATTTCTTGCATCTCAAGATAAGTATCCAATGGGGAATGATATTAACAAAATCATTTTAGCTAAAATTCTAGATAGTAACATTATTTCGACATATTACAAATTAGTTTAAGATCATATGATACATGTACCATTTTGTGATACTAGAAGGAATTCCCTTTGCATGTCAGATGCTTTTTGTACTAAGCATTTCCCCAAAAAATTCATTGAATCAACAACTATTGATGATGATGAGAATCTATTTACAGGCGACGAGAGAAAACGATGGAGAAGAATATATTTTCTCTTGATAATAGATTTATTGTTCCTCACCATCATTATTTGTTTCTTAAGTATACTGCTCATTTTATTGTCGAGTGGTGTAATCAATTGCAATCTATCAAGTATTTATTTCAATATTTCAACAAAAGGCCATGATCGTGTTATTACCACCTTCTATGAAAGTACAATGAATGATAAAGTAGCAAAAAATGATGATGAAGTTTAGATGTACTACGATTATATATATATATATATATATATAGATATATCATCATGTGAGGCATCATGGAAGATTTTCAAATATGAGATTCAATTTAGGGGTTTGCGAGTTGAAAGGTTAGGCTTTCATCTTTCGAATTAACAAAGTATTATCTTCTCTAACTCTAATCCAATAGATGGTGTTTTGGATCAGTTATCAGTTATTCAAAGCATGTTTATGGCTTGGATGAAGGCAAATGAACACTATACAAAATTAAAGGAATTAACTTATGAAAAATTTCTAACAAAATTCATTTTGGATAAGCATAATAGAGAGTGGAGACCAATGTACAAGAGGTTCTCCATTAGATGTATTTTCTATGTCCCTCCTCATACTGGTGATTTGTCCTATTTAAGATGTCTTCTTAATGTTGTTCTTGGACCTAGAATTTATTATAAAATAATATGCATTAATGGTGAAGAACATTCAACATATTGTGATGCTTGCTATGCCTTGGGGTTTGTTAGATGATGATAAAGAATACATTGATGTATTATAGAGGCAAATCATTGGGCTTCTACATATTCTATAAGAAAATTATTTGTCACATTATTAGCATCAGAGTTACTAATAAGGCCATAAGTTTTTTGGGATAATTTTTAGATTTACATGACTGATGAAATTTTATATAAACAACGGTTAAGGTTACATCACAATGGTAACTTCCCTTATTCATTAATTTTATATTATCATGAATTAAATATTATAAATTCACAATACAATTCCTATACCTTCATAAATAATTTAATTGATTTCCATTACTCCATTTATGACATCCAAACTTATGGGTTGGTAGAGGTCAAAAATTTGTTGTGAAACTATGGTAAAAGCTTACAAGAATTTAAATCAATGTCATTCCCACCAAATGAGTTTTTTAAAATAGTAGGAAATATATTGATACTTGAGGAAATAAGTTATGATCCATCTACATTAAAAGAATAACTCAACAAACATTTATCTCATATGACCTCAAAATAACGACACTTGTATAAGACCTTAATGGAGGAAAATAAGTTTGATGTAGGTGGATTGCTCTTTTTTTATGGATATAGAGGTGTAGGAAACATATTTATGTATAGGAATTTATCAGTAGCTATAAGATTTGAAGGAGAAATCGTAATAGATATGATGTTAAGTGGAATTTCCCCTATTTTATAACGAGGTAGAAGGATGGCTCATTCTTGATTCATACCTATAGGTCCGAACTAAGATTCAACATATAACATCAAACAAGGTAGTCCCCTAGTAGAGTTAATTATAAGGTGTAAAGTCATTATATGAGATGAAACACCAATGATACATAGGTATTACTGTAAATCTTTGGATAATACCATGAGAGATAATTTATGATTCACCAATGATTTCAACCTTGAGAAGCCATTTAGAGGTAAGATAGTTTTTCTTGGTGGATATTTTAGACAAATATTACATGTCATTCCTAAAGGTAGTATATAATATACTATTCATGAAACTATGAACTCTTTGTACTTATAGAGATTGTGTAAGGTGTTATAATTAAAAAAAATAAGATTACAAAAACTAAGCTCGGTTGATGAATGTTTTGAGTTGAAGTAACATTTAGAATGGAATGTAAGCAATAAAAATTTAAGGTGATCTTCTAATAAAAAAAATTAAAAGACCCTATTGCAACTATTGTGAAAAGCATGTATCCAGAATTCAATGGAAATATCATTGACTATGCTTATTTTGAAGGAAGACCTATACTGCCACCAACTCTTGATATTGATGAGTTTATCAATGAATACATATTGTCAATTAACTTTGTTGAAGAGAAACCTATTTCAGTTATAATGCAACATGTAAATTAGATGCAACTAATTATTTATTACAAGATCTACAGACTCCTAACTTTCTAAATGGAATTAGTTCTTAGGTGTACTAGTACAGGTGTTGACTTTAAAGATAGGTACACATGTTATGTTGTTGAGGAATAAGGATCATTCACTTGGTTTATTCAATGATACTAGGATGATCATCACAAGGCTTAGATCTCATGCTTTGGAAGAAAGGATCTTTGGTGGAAGTAATGTTAACCATCAAGTATTATTACCAAGAATGTCTTTAACATCATCTGACTTGAGACTACCTTTCAAGTTTGATTGAAGATAAATTCCGTTGATTTTATCATATGATATGATGATCAACAAAAGTTAAGGTTAATCTCTTAATAATGTTGGTATTCTTTAAAAAGAAAAACTTAGTATTTGGTTGTGGTCAATTATATGTCACAGTTTCTTGAATCACAAATTATAAAAGTTTAAAAATTTTGATATGTGATGATGATGATCATGAAAGTAATTCGATAATGAATGTTGTCTTTAAGGAAGTGTTTGAAAAGATTTGTTTATGTAATTTTATCACTCATTTACAAATACTTTATTTATAATTTTTTAAATTCATATATTATAATAAATTGATTATATATTATTAGTTTATATTTTAATTTTTAGCCAAAGTGAAAATCTAGTAATAATAAAATAAGTTCATCATAAATACATAATGTAAACATGTAACACCCCGAGTAGATACGACTACGCGGGGGATACCTTGGAGCACTTTTAGATTGATCAGTTGGCCTTACAGATCATCACGAGTCCTTTCAGAACACTTTATCCTCACTCACACGCTTTTCGAGAAATTTTCTAAAATTTCCCAGGAGGGTCACCCATCTTAAAATTGCTCCACAACCAACATGCTTAACTATGGAGTTCTTAGAATGGAATCACCAAAAGGAAGGTATACCATGTTGATATAAGTAGCCAGATCAATCCTTATAACACTCTGCTTAATCTAGGATATTACAAAACAATATTATAAATCTTCCTTTAGTGATTACTTAATTTCTAGGTATTAAGATAATCTATTCTAACACATCTAATTCTCCACCATAAACAAAAGTCATTTTAGTATACACATAAAATGTGATATCACACTCACCACATGGGCTCATGATACATCGAAGGGGATTTCCTTTAAAATACCACACACTCCACACATTGAGTGCACCTACTCCTAGGGGTAACACAACATTTGAAAGAGCTATCAATGATAGTGTCCTCGATACTCTTTCTCTCTAGGACTCTCAGTTCTCTCATGGTGACCATCTAGGGATAGAGTTTGTTTTTCTAACAAGGTCTATTTCTCTATTCTCTTCCCTACTTTTCTTTCCTTCCTTCTTACTCTCATGTCCATCTCTATACACCTATTTACCCTCGTTCAATTGATTTTTTGGGTATGGGTGCTAAGGAAAGCCTTTGAAGAATTAAACTCCTACTAAGGCCCTAATATATGCACTTCCTAGCCTAAACAAAATTATTACACCTTTTGATTTTTCTCCAGACTTGCACCTTGTTGGTTAGCTATAATCGAATTCGGGGGATCTCTCTCTTCATTATGACCAACCTTCAAAACCCTTTGGTTCAGTTGATATGAGCTCGGGGTTCTTCAATAGTTTGGGATACTTTGGGTTTGTGGGCATTGAATGCTCAGATAAGGATAGTCAATCTCCATTAGAATTAAATCTAGTTTTGAGATTAGAGAAACATACTTCACGCTTCTTTAGAACCCTAAAATGAATAAAGTCTTAGATTATGTTTTATTATCTCATAATTGCACAAAAATTAAATTAACATTTGGCTATCACTTTGAGACTATTAAGATTATTCATCTAAATTTCCAAATGGAAGAATTTCATCTGCCTCAGAAATCATATAATCATATCTAGGTGGTATAGAGGTATCCCTTGTAGATCTAATTATGAATGTAATGGTGCTACCTGTTTTAAGTCATTTGGTGGCCATAGAACAAACAAAGACCCATGGCCTTCAAAGGTGAAGTCCCTACCCTCAATAATATTTTTTCCCAACTGTTTGTTGATGCTCAACCCATGAAATATGAGTTTTAAACCAAGCAAGTTTATTAATAATATTGATTTTTCTTAGGGTGCATGCTTACTGGGTCAATTTGTGTGGCTCTCTATTGATACATTTTTGGTTAATTTTGCCAAAGGTGTAGTCAAGGAATTATTTAAATATATGATCCACATCTCAAGTTGGGTTATATTATAAATGTAAGGCTTTGGAAAGGGTTCCTTACACTATATAGAGTAAAGCTTTGGTCTTAAAAGGATTCCCTCATTTTTTTTTCATTTGGGCCAAAAGAAATTATGAAAGTTTTGGTTTGGATCTATATTAAGAATCTTCCATTTGAACTACGGAATTCTAGCACAAATAGTAATATTAGCTCATAGGTTGGACGTTTAATGCAAGCTAATGATGTTAATAAACTAAAAAAGAAGGTAGGTTATGGTCATGTATCGGTTGAAGTTAACCTTGAAAAGAAGATGCGGAGTAAGGTGGAAGCTAAGTCTGATGATGGTACTTTTTTAAATATATTGAGTATGAAGAACTCCCCCAATTCTATAGTAAGTGTTATTCTATTGGTCATTCTATATCTTATAATGATAAATAGAACCAGATTTCTATTACAAAGGAGGTTGTTAACCATATCTCTAATTATGTTCCATTTGAGATCTACAAAACCACACCTATTTTTAATCCTTAAAGACAAAAGTTGAGCTCTCAATCTAGCCTAGGAGTGGGAGAAGCTAAGAGAAATCTATGACCTCTTAGCTCTATACCCAATGTTATCACTCAAGATTAGAATGTATCTAATAGCACCATCTAACTGCCTAATTTTTTTCTTGATTCCCAACTATCCTCTACCCTACACTAGAATCCTTTTAAAGGTAAAAATATCATTTTCGATTTGGATTCTATTTTTCCCTTGACTTATTTTCCTTCTATTGAGAGGGGTGCTAGAATGAATAATTCTAAAGGGGATTGAGCCATATGGTGTTGGCCCTTCTAAACCTAGTATAAGATAGAATGAAGACCACAACTAGCATCTAGTGATATGTAGATTAGGAAAGAGAAAATGAGGAGCTGTGAGCAAAAATGCATAAATGAGAAAAAGTTTTGAAGAGGGTTACTCAGCTTTCTTCTTTGAACTTGTTATAAATCTATTTATATGGAATATAAGGGGCATAGGCTCACCTATAAAATAAAATTCCCTGTTAAAACTTTGTAGAGAAAGAAGGAGTTATATTATGGGAATCTTGGTGTCAAAGTTAGATGATACCAAGCTTTTAAATATGTTGGGTGTCTTCTTTCATGGTTGGAAAGTACATTATTATTTCCATAATCACTATAATGGTTGTATTGTGTTGTTGTGGAATCCTCATTTAATTCATTATCAACTTTGTGATGTTTCACTGTAGACCATTTCATGTTTGGTTACTGGTTTTATTAATAATCATACCTTCTTCTTGATAGCTGTGTATGGATTTTACTATAATAGTGATAGGAAGAGCCGATGGGGTATGCTATGCTCCTTAGCTCTCTCAATTGATAGCCCTTGGATTATTTGTGAGGACTTTAATTATCCCTTGATCATTTTGATAGAGAAGGATATAGATACGTTACTAACTATGAAATGGTTGACTTTAAGGAGAGTTGTTTAGTGTCTCAGCTTTTGGTGATTCTTTTTCTTTATGGCCAAAATTATAAAATGAAAATCGGATATAGCTCTTATAAATTTTACAGGGTTTGTAGCACATTTTAATATTTGACTTACTTTCTTAGCCTCTAGCTCTATATTTGATCATTCTCATTACCTTGTTACTTTAGGGGACTCTCTTTTCTAATGCAAACCATTTCACTTCTTCAACACGTGGAGTGATCATCCAAGATTTATGGATTTTATGTGTTCTGCTTGGTGTTTTTATTATTATGGCACTGGTTGATATAGTTTAGGCTAGAAACTTTATTTAATGAAACTTCCTTAAAAGAAGTTAAGCAAATAACACTTATCTCATATTATTTCTTTTGCAGAGGAGGCCGGCGGCCTTCTTAAAGTTGCTAAAGAGAATTTTTTCTCTAGCTCTTTGGATATGAGTGACATTTATATTAAACAGTTGTGAGACAAATCTTTATTTCTTGGTATGGTTTCTATCAGATTTGTTGCTAAAAATGAAAATAGCAATTTCTTTTCCAAGCAAATTTGAATACTCGTTTCTTTTACAAGATGATGAAGGCTAACCATGCCAAATCAATTACCCTATGCATTATGAAAATAGATGGTTGTTGGACCCATAATGAAAAGGAATTAGAAGGCGAGTTTTGGGATATTTTTAGCTCCCTTTTAGGTGAAGCGACAATTTTTCCCCTTTTGGATATGATAGTTATTAAATAGGTGCCTATTTTGATTGAGAGTGACACAGAGGTTCTCCTTCATTCGGTTACTCACGTTAAAATTAAGCAAGCTCTTTTCTCTCTAGGGTATAATAGAGCCCCAAGGCCTAATGGATATTCTTCTATATTCTTGAATCATGACAGGTATATTATGGGTAGGGATTTCTATGATGCCATCTATGAATTATTCCGTATGGGGAAATTGCTCAAAAGAATTAATCACACTACTTTAGTGCTCAATCCCAAGCGTCCCAATGCTACTAGAGTGAGGGATTTTAGACCTATTTTTTTATTTATCATTTCACTACCTATAAATTTATCTCTAAGCTCCTTCACAATCGTGTAATAGCAGTATTAGAGTGCTTGGTTTGTATAGAAAAAGGTGCTTTTTTTAATGATCATCTCATGATGGAGAAAATATTTCTAGTTCAAGAATTGTTATAAGAATATTATAGGAAAAGGATGGATCATAAATGCTTAATTAAGGTGAACATTAAGAAAGCCTACGATTTGTTATCTTCGGTTTAATTTCCCTTCAAAGTTTTTTGAGTTACTAACGGCTTGTGTTACTTCTTGCTCTTATTCTCTAAGCTTAGTAGGAAAATATTTGGTTTTTCTAATGGAGATCATGTTTTTATATAGGGAGATCCAATCTCTTTGTATCTTTTCATTTTTTGTATGGAATACTTCCCTAGGCTCTTGAAGATGCACACTAATTTTTTACCTTTCTCCTTCCATTCTAAATATAACCACTTTGGTATTTCTCATTTAGCATTTGCTGATGACCTTGCTCTTTTTGGAAAAGGGGATTTAGCCTCAATTAGAGTTCTTATGGAGACTCTAAATTCATTTAGTTTTATACTTGGGCTTTAATCTAATCCTTTGAAGACTCAAATTTTTTTGGTTGGTATAGATGATACTACTAGATAGAGTAGCCTTACTTTTAGTAGTCTCTCCCAGTATACTTTTCCATTCTGATACTTGTGTGTCCCTATGAACCTAAATAAATTTAGGGTTGTAGAATATAAATTACTTATAGATTATATTTGTTAATATCTCAAAATGTGTTGATCGAACCTTATGTCGTGTGCACAAAGGTTAGAGCTTCTAAATATTATTATTTGAGGGATCATGAGTTTTTGGTAGAATATCTTTCCTTTGCCAAAATGGTGTTGAGCAAAATCACCTCCTTGTTTAGAAGCTTTCTTTGATAGGGAACGAAGCTATTGGTGTCATGTTCTAAAGTCTGCATACCACAGAAAGAAGGGGTACTTAGTCTCAAAGATTTGACTAATTGAAATTCGACATTCTTAAGCAAGTATATTTGGTTTTTATAGGATGAAAAGCATACACTATAGTGCAAGTGGATTCATGCTAACTAACTTAAAGGACAAGCCATAGAGGTTTTCTCCTGATCCCATAACTTGTCACATTTTGTGAGACAATTGTGGAGACTGTACAGCCTCATCTATGAGAAAGTTAGTTCTCACCTAAGTGTGGCCTCCACGATCTCCGCTTATTAGAAACAGTATAGTTTTTCCACTATATCTACTTTTGAATTCCTTTTACCTAGAAAAACCACCTGAAGAGATTATACCACAATTTAGAAGGGGTTCATGACCAAGCATCACTTCTTTGTCCTTTGGTTGGCATTGTTGCATTGCTTAAACACAAGAGATCGCCTTTCTTTTCTCAATATAACTCCTAAATGCCCTCTTTTTTTTGTCTTTGGAGATCTGTGATTGGTTAATTTTTAGTTTTCATATTGTTAAGGGCGTTTCATATGAGCTGAGATCCTAGTTGAAAATTAACAGAGGGGCTATGACCTTACATAGTGCCTCTCAGACCTTACGTAGGTAAAGAAACAAGAAGAATCTTCTCTTTAAGGCTCATAAACTAAATTTAGCTACTACTTTCAATTTTTTGTGGAACAAACAAAATACAGTAGCATTTGACTCTAAGTTTGATGATACAGAAAAGAGGTCCTTTAAGGCTCAAACTTTTCTATATAGAATCTCTTTTTTAAATATCTCTTTAAACCTCCTAGCTAAATCTTTCATTTTTGGATGAGTAACCAAATTGTGGTTTGCCTTCACTTTTTGGTTTACTTGGGAATGCCTAGATATTGTGTAACCCATAGGTTTAGATATGAGGATTAACATACCATAAAATACCACACCCACCACACGTGGTTAAAGTATATCAATGGGGTTTGCATTGGGATACCTCACATGCCACACTTTAAATGCCTTTGCTATGAGAGATAAAAATTTGGAATACCACACTTGCCTAAGAAATTGATAAAACTAAGTTCTAGGGGACTTTTACTAGGATACCTCACCAACCTAAACTAGACATCAATGCCACATCAGTCTATCATAGTAAAATTCTATACTTCAAAGATATGTGCATACACTCTACCGACCACATCCCAATAGAGAAGAAAATAGGTAATGAGTGAAAATATAAAATACAAGGTGACCCACTCACTAACTACAAGTTAGCTACCTCAAGAGTAGAAGAAAAAGGCTCGAACAAAATCCTAATCCAATTTTTATTAATTATCAAGTGGTATCATATAGAACATATTAACTCCATTACTTTCCAAATTGGGCATTTCCAAGTGATAAAACCAAAAACATCACATGGCATATAAGTCACCAATTGAGTGTTTAGAGATGATATAAAACTTAACCAATTAATGGCATAAATATCATCATGTTATTCCATACTAATTTTAGGGTAAACATAGTCAGAATCATGATTACAATATTTTAATTATATGGAAATATTAATATAGCAGACCCGAAGGGAGAATAATAATTAATGAATATGGTGAAATACGAAGAGAAAAGTTGACAGGTCCTTGGAACCTATTGACTGATCTAGTCACACTAAACCTAAACAAAAAAAAACCAACAAACCAATTAGCTAGTTTGTCCCATAAATTGATTGTTCATAGGAAAAAAGTTTATGGATTTTACCAAATCGGTAGATCATTTTAAGAAAAGATATGATCACTCTGGTCACAAGGCTACTAGTTGATGGGTTTGGCAATCCGATTGACTGCTTATAACAATCAAATCAGACTAATTGAGTGATCTTGCAACTAGCCGATCAAAATCCCCAAATTGAGTTAGTATGGGTGAAACAACACCCAAACATATGATCCGCAGACCAAAATATTGCACAAATTTATCATATTAATCCTAGCATGCTTTTATATCATAAAATAAACAAAAAGAAATATAGCACGCATAGAATCACATAAATATGGTAATAATGGCATTAATTAAAATAATGCTCAAAGCTACTAAAATCATGCAAAATATCAAAGAACCCAAAACATGCTTAAATTTCAAAGAAGAAAAATCTATCTTATGTTTAGGTCCCAGAAAATACTTAACTCCTGCTCAACACAGAGACACACCAAGAATATGAACGACAATTCCATATTCATATTAAAGATAAGAATGCCTTACCTTAAAAGTAATTCTTCTAGTATAAAAAACTATTAACTTAATGGATATCTACTAGGGCCTCAATTTCTAAGAGAATTAAGAATCAAAACAATTAAAACTCCTTTCAAAAACTAAATAAAAACAAAATTCAAAGAAGAAGGAGAAAAAAAATGTCGTAACACAACATTTTCTCATAATCAAAACCCAAGAACATAAATCTAAGGTCTTCAATATTTCTAAACACATTAACCCTTCCTTACTTACGAGAAATAAAGCAGAGCTAAAGTTTATATTAGGAGATGAAAGAATAGACTATAATTTTGACCAAAGTATAGGGAAAAATAGTCAACCCTCTTTTTTTTCCATTAGAGAAGAAAAGAGAGTAAAAGTGGAGAATGCCTAACACTTAGAAAATTTTCACAAAGGAATAGGGAGAGAATTAGAAAATGTAGATGATAAGGAGTGACTTGTATAATAAATGGGGTGTATAGGAGGGATGTTTTGGTTGACATATCCAAGTGGGAGAAAGGGAAGTTTAACTTTGGTTGAGTGTAGGTAACCCAGAGTGTAGGCAACCCAAAGTGTAAGGAGATCATAAGTTGAAGTAATGGAGGTGCGGTGTGACTAGGAAGAGACATGATAGAGGTCTGGTAGGCCAAGGGAGTAACATAGAAATTTAAACATGCAGTTATGGCTTCTAGAAAGAGAGGAACATAAGAGAGAAGATAAAAAAGGTGAGATATGCCTTAAAAAGTGCTTTTGGGACAATTTAGCTTAATAAAATCATAAAATGATCTAAATATTGTAAAAATAATCCAAAATCACTAAAATATGCTTATTATCACAAATAAGTTCAAATTAGAATTTTTCATAAATATTATAAAGATATTCAAATCAAAATAAGAAAAAGATCTATAGTTATATGACAACCAGTTGATTAATTTGAGTAAAACAGTCGATTGGTTTATTAGAAAATAAAATTTTTAGTTCTTGAGTGTACATGTTGATCAGTTAGCTAAACTAATAAATTGATGCACCTAAAATTGACAACTTTACTAAAATTTCAAGTCCTTTACAAAACTAAAACTCATTTATTTCCATCAACATAATTTTAAATATAATTTGAAGGATTTTATGATGAGGTATTACAAAAATTTTCCTCATAATCTTTGATAAGGTTTTTCTTTTCAACTTTATCATCTTCCAACTACATCAAACAAAGTGGCATAAGAAAATTGCATTATGTTAAATTATACGTGTGAAAGGTTTCAAAAATTATGTAAATATAAGATATAATGTAAAAGAAATGAGTTGATGGTGTTAGTATTCATAAAGAAAAAATGAGAATTTATTTTCATACTTCATTTGAACACCATTTAAGAAAACCAATGGGTTCAATCATAAATCATATAGCATGTCAACTATTTCTTATAATTAGCCTATTGGGGGATAATAACAAAGAATTTATTCATATTAGTCGACCGTAATATTATAATGACTAAAAATATTTTATAAATAAATAAATCTTTAATTCTCCACTATATGGCTCAAATATGATATTTGATAAACTAATTCAATATCTAGCTTGATTTAATAAAAAAATCAACCTAGTTAACGAAAAGATAAATAAATTTCATATTTGATCTAATAAGTACAAATTATTTTTGATTTG
Source organism: Tamarix chinensis (assembly GCA_030549775.1). Lineage (NCBI taxonomy): Eukaryota > Viridiplantae > Streptophyta > Magnoliopsida > Caryophyllales > Tamaricaceae > Tamarix > Tamarix chinensis. The sequence continues at coordinate 36,824,751 of CM060171.1, forward strand.
TACAATTACTAGTTTTTCATAAAAAATTATAACTTATAATCTTTTAATGATCACAAAAAATAATAATATATTATTTGTAAAATTTTAATTATTATAGAATTATTCTAATAATTATATAGCCCTTTCACAACTATTATGATATATAATTTAATTTAGTTGTAATTTTTTAAAATTAAATAGTTTTTTCAAGTTTGAGTATCTATAATACATTTTAACACCCTTTATAGATAATATATTACACTCATATAAATGTTGATATGGATATTATCAGACTTTTAATCCTTATTTTTAATTATTTGTTTATATTTATAAATTTGATTAATTAGAACTTTCATATTAAAATAGGATATTATCTAATATCATATGTATTTATGGATATCTAATAATTTGAATATTTAGCTTAGTTAACAATATCAAATATCCAATATAATGGTTATAGATACCTAAATACACCTTCTTACAACTAGTTACACTAAAAAAATCCAAGAGATACTCTGAGAGCTCCAATTTCATAATCTGAAGAGGTTGTTGTTGTGAAACTACCTTTATACATGCAAAATTTCTATTAAGTCAGAATTGTTACTATAGGATACTAATTCCTTTGTTTATCTATGTACACAATATCCCCCATGGTAGTACCTTTTTTTTAAATATTTTATAATACATATGTAGGCAAGAACCACCATGGTATCACTAAGAACACATTGTGGTATCATCTTTTTTGTTTAATAATTTATAATATAAGTTTAAAGGTATTTTTATGAAGATAACTTGATTATTATTCTCTCCTTCCCTACAATTAATATTTTGATCCTTGCCCCAACCCTTTTGTCAATTCTCCTACATCTAACTCTATGAGTAATGCTATTTTTTTCCCCTTAATGTTCCCTCCACTTCAATGCCTCCTGCCAACAGCCAACAGCCAACAGCCAACACCCACGTATACACTATGACCACCTCATATGCCCACCAACCAACCTCTATTCATGTGTTGCCACCCTATACTGCACCCACCATCACCACCATCTCCATCAACCCTTCCTCACCCTTCCACCATAGCTATCACTCATAGCCACTTGCACCGAGCCAGCTCCTATGCGTGCGCTGTATAGGTAGTGAGAGATGCAATTTGTTTTAAATTTTTTAGTACCTACTATCAATATGTAAGGGTATTTTTGTAATTTTAAAAAATAAATATTTTATGATTTTAATTATTAATTTCTTCATTAAATACTAATATGGTATTTTAATATTATTTTTAGGTATGAAAGGTGATAAGTGGGATCTTATCATATTCAATAGGATACTGTTATTTTTACATTTTTACTAAAATTTAGGTAACTTTTATACTCTCTTAAGATGGTAAATTTTGCATGATAGCACATTAGGATTTTTGCATCTTAAAAATGACAATTATGAGTTATAATGTTATAATTATGTGTTAGGTATTATATCCCAAAAATTAGAAAAATGAGCATGTTGTCATATGCAAAATATTTTGAGCACAAAAGTATGGGAAAATGATCTCTCATGATTAAGTACATGGAAAATGATAAGATGAGACTGTTTAGATATAATTAAGGAAATAATAATCATGGATGTATGTCCTAGGGGCAATTTGATCATTTTATGTGTATTATAATATTTACCATGACAAGCATGTCCAATGTATATTATATGTTGTTAAGAATGCGATTATGTGATCATAGATGTATTAGATACACATACTAGGGTTTTATATGCAAAATCTTGAATAGGGACAAAATGGTTATTTAGCTTATCTAATAATTTAATTGCATGATGAATTAACTTAATTATTATTGAAATGCCCCAAAATTCTAATTTTATTAATTATTATTAAATAAGATTTTATTATGAAAATTAATTAAATAATTTATTTTTATTAAAATAAAAGAAAATTAATTAGGGCAAATTAATAAGAAATTTTATAAATATTTTAATTAGAGGAAATTTGGGTATTTTAACTAATTAAAGATTTTAATTTGGAAATTCATTAAATAAATTATTTTATTTAAATTAAGAAGGATAAAATAGTTTCAAATTAATATTAATTTTATAAATAATTTAATTGAAGAAAATTAGAGTGATTTGCTAACTAAAATGGAATTTATGGAAAATCTTTTAAAAATCTTAATTTAGCCTAAAAAGGGATTTAAATATTATTTTATTTAAATATTATTATTTTTAAATATCCCAAATATTTTAATTAATATAAATATCCAACTTAATTATTTATATCTTTTCCTTTTTCCTTTTCTTCTTCCTTTTTTTCTTTCTTTTTCTTCTTTTACTTCCTTTTTCTTTTTCCTCTCCTTTTCCCCCGATTGGGCGTGCCTTCCCGCGGCCCAATCCTTCTTCTCCTTTCCTTCGGCCGGCTCAGCCCATGCAACCGTCCCCCTTCTCCTTCCCGTCCCAACGCTGTGTTTTAATTGTTTTAACCATCACCACGCGTCATTCGATTTAAGTACCTTAACCCTGCACCGAACCACCCGGTCTCCTCTCCTTTTCTTGCTTTCTTTTCTGCGCTAAACTGCCAATGCCCCCCATCTTCTTCTTCCTTCTTCCCTAGCCACGTTCGACTTGTAACCTCCACCGCCGCCTCCAAAAATCTCGCCACCAGTTACGCCTGTTTTGAACGACTGTTTTCCTTCCTCTCTCTTCCCCCTGACTCGTCGACCATTTTGAACCAATCCACTCCCCCATTCCTCGCACGATGTCCCTCTCCCTTTGCCACTTGCAGACACGATCGGGAAAACGTGCGCTGGCTGCCCTCGTCGGCCGGTTACCACGCCTGCCTACCACTCCCCCACTTTCCCTTTAACCCTAACTTCCTTTCAAGCCTATAAATACACCTTATAGTAGCGTTGGGTCGAGTTTTTTGGTTAATGTTCAGAAGATACCTTCTTTCGCACCACCGCCCCTTTAGATGCCACTTTCGCCGCCTCCGGCCAACATCGCCGCCCGTTCTAGCCACTTACGCCTTCCTTGCACCTCCCTCTAACTAACTAGACCACCCATACCCTTCGATTCTTTTTGAACAATCTACCCCGACTGTGCGAATTGCCCTTCATAACCAAACAATTTTCTGCCACCACCGCCCTTCGAACCACCCTTAGCCACCTCTTCCACCGCTGCCGCCGCTTCTTTCACCTCCCATTCTCTTCTGCAGACCCTCCTCTACCTTCCCCTACCTTTCTTTTCCTCTCCCTCCCTCTCCTCCTCTCTTTCTCTTCTTCTCCTCCATTCGGCCACTACCACCGCCGCTGTGCCACTACAAGAAAATGTATCTTTGGCAACGCGTTTTAGCAATGACTGAAAATCTTCGTTGCGAAAAAATATTTTTGGCAACAATGATTAAATATTGTGGAAAAATATTTTTGCCATAAATGCTGTGTTTTTATTGCAACAACAATATATTGTTGTTAAAAAACAAAAAATTATTACCATGTCAAATTATCTTTGCTAAAAAGTGAATATTTTATGCAACAAAAATATTATTGTGAAAAAAATTATTTTGCAACAATTTCATTAGTCGTGGCTAAAAAAAATTACAAGTTTAGAGGAAGGAGAAAAATAGCAGTACTCGATTTTATATCTTATTTTTATAGCCACAATATGTTGTTGTTGCTAAAAAAATTACTTTTTTGTTACAATAATATTGTTGCAAAAAATGTTATTTTGCAACAACTTCATTAGTCGTGGCTAAAAAAATTACAAGTTTAGAGGAAGGAGAAAAAGTGACGGTACTCAAATTTATATCTTATATTTATAGCCACGATATGTTGTTGTTGCTAAAAGAAAATAATTTTTTGTTATGATAATATTGTTGCAAAAAATGCTATTTTGCAACAACTTCATTAGTCGTGGCTAAAAAAATTACAAGTTGAGAGGAAGGAGAAAAAGTGGTCGTACTCAAATTTATATCTTATATTTATAGTTATGATATGTTCTTGTTGTTAAAAAAAAATGTTACGATAATTTTGTTACAAAATGCTGAAACCTATTTGCTACATAAGTTTTAGTTGTAAGGAAAAAAAATTGTAGTTAAATAATATATTTCATTGCCCTCAACATAAATATTATTTTTCCAAAAAGAAAATTTAAAACAATTGCATTACACTATTTTTTATTTTATGAAAATTAAAAGAAGAAATAATAGAAAACATTTTTAAATAAAACTATAAAAAAATTCTTTTAAAACTTGTGGAAACTCAAATTTTTTTAGGAATGGAACCTATTCCTTATGGTAGAATCTGATTTCATATTTTAAATTAACTTTTGCAACGATTATAATTGTTACAGAAAAGCCAATTTCACACAAAATTAAGACGTGGTAATTTTTTCCGCGCTAAGAACTAATTAGAAAATAAAATAAGATAAAATACATCATTCTAAACCTAACACGAAACAATACTTCATTCTCACAACCCGTCGACTACAACTATAAGAAATATTTGCACAGGGGCCATCCCTCCAGTCAACGCTTCCAGTGGTATTTGTCGTCGACTAGTAGTAGTTTCCATCGACTAGCCATGGATGACGCACTGTTAGGCTCAGTCGTTCGCCGTCCTCACTCCATCTCTTCCAATGTGTTGTGCACCTGCTCCCTTCACTCGACCCTTCCATTTTCTTCACTTTGTAAGCTCTACTTCCTCTGGTTCTTTTTGTCTTTAATCTATGTACCATATTATTTCCTTATGTTCTCATTAATTCTTTTTGGTCTAGTCTTGGGCATTGTCTGGTCCAATCGTCTCCCCTACTGCGCTCAATGTCATTCCCTAAACCCAAACTTCTATCATCCTCTCTCGTATGCTTTCATTTTCCATCATCCAAAACCCTTACCATATCTCTCTCAATCCCTGTTTCCAAATGTTTTGAGGCACCCATTTCCTCCCTCTTTGTGCGAAAAGTTACTGTATCTGCCGAATTTTACCAAGGGGAAGAAGAGGTAGGATTGAGCGATGGTCCACAGGAGCCCAATTTCTCTCTTGACTTGAAACTCTTTGTGGGTAACCTTCCCTTTACCGTTGATAGTGTTCGGCTTGCTGAGTTGTTTGTGAGGACTGGAAATGTCGAGATAGTTGAGGTATGTTATTGACCCTTTTTGTTAGTAATTGAAGTAATTTTTGTTGTTAAGTTATTATCGGCATTTATAACTTTGTAAAAATTTTCTGTTTTAACTGTCAATGACTTAATTAATGGGTTATTCTACAAGTCTATCTATACTGCTAATTAATGCGCAGTGTTGTCAATTTTTTCCTCTTTTGGATTGTAACAGTTAGGGTTTTTTGGGTTCGTGTCTTTAACTTAGAATTCAAGTTTTGTGCAAATTTTTATGGCTGCTACGTGAAATGAATTATATACATGTTTTGGGAGTGGGTGGTACTTGTACTCCTCAACTATATAATCCCTACTTTATCCTAATTTCACCCTTACACAACTTTACTACTACCGGCTACAGATTTGAGTTTCTTTTAGTTGATGATGTTAAAAGTTCTTGTTCATTTAGTTTGCTGGTTATCTATGACAAGATGACTGGACGGAGCAGAGGGTTTGCTTTTGTGACCATGTGTAGTCTTGAGGAAGTGAAAGCAGTCGCTCAACAACTCAATGGCTATGTAAATTTTTTTAATCATCTATACTTAACATGTCCATAATTCCATTGTATTCCAATCTCTGTTTGGATGCATTTTTTTTGTTCTGTCATTCTACTCATATATATATATATATATAAATTTGCTCTTAATTTGCCTCTGGTTGTGACCCGATTTGGTTGTAATTTGGTAGCCTTGTTTCCCTTTCTTATAAAATCATTGAATTGAGGGTGAGAAAAACAAAAATCCATAATTTCATTTTCTAGAAGTATTTTTAATGTGTCAAATACAAAAATTAGGGTTGAATTATGGGCATACAATTAGTCTATTTCATGATTGCAAATGATCTATACTTGTTATCAATGATTGATGTTTCATATTATTTATGATTATGGCCCAACTTTCTTAAGAACTTTTCTATACTAAAGCTACTATATTAGACATTGAATATGTTGCTACTTTGAAGATCTTTACAATTTATTCGCTTGTAAAGTTTGATTCCAAAAAACAGAAAAAAAGAAATAAATGAGTGTGATAAGTAGTTAGCTGCTACTGTTTCTGTGTTGAATTCTTTGTTGGCCTGCTACTGCCATTGATCTGTTGAGTTTGAAGCTTCATGCTACTGCTATAAGTGCTTTTGTGATGTGTTTCTTTATCCTTATATGAGAATATATATGGTGTGAAGGTTTCTTTACCTTGTTTTTGTGCTAGTATGGATAGTTATGAATCCTAATGTATAGAGATGTTGAGATACTTGATAGTGTTGAAGGCTAAGCTTACTTGCTGGTGTTGCTATGTATTGCCTTATTGCTTTCGCTAAACTACTTAATTGAGCTGATACAACTGTTTTTTGCATGAGGATTATATTGGATAGGGATTGGCTTGCACACCTCTATTTTTGTCCTTTTTGTGTATTCTAGTATCGGTGATAACTGAGTGATTATAACCCTCAAGCGAGTTGTTGTATTGTTGTGCTAGCAGTTGTTATCGCGTTTTGATATTCTCCTAGATCCGATCAACTTATTCCTCATTTGGCATAGAGAGAGAGAAAAAGTTTATGTTTCATTAATTTGAAGCTGCTTTTCTCTTATTTTTGGGGATACGTTCCTCTTAGATTTACGTCTTTTTCTTTTAGAATATAGTTATTTTGTTTTAGGAAAGGAGAGCCCTTTTGCTTGCATTTTTCATTGGTACAATTTTTATCTATCACTTTAGATGGTGTGAATAAGTATAAGAGGTTTCTTTTCCCTTTTTAATGAAGGATATAGGAGATATTATGTAGTTTAGCATGTTTAGTTTAGCCTAGAGATACCAAGGTTATGTCCCCCAGTCGCTAGGTTAGTTTTATGTAGATTTGGTTGATAATATGATTTTGGTCTTGATATTGTTGACCTATTGTCCTTAGAAGTTGCATTTCTTCTCTTCATCCCCAGACTGCGTATTTCCCCCCTTCTCTCCAGTTTCTCCTTGGCATTGAAGTATTCATGTATTACGTCACTTGACCTAAATGTGTCTATGATTAAATTAGGTGGTTAATAAATTTCTTTATCTTTTTTTTTGTTCTTACCTTAGCCATTAGATCATTCAAAACTCCCTAATCCATTTGCCTAAAAACTATAAGCCTTATATTTTGAAATGGAGGGAATATATTGGAATACCTCCATGCGACTTATGTTTAATAGAATGGTAGGTTTTATTTTGTAGGGTGTAGAGGATCAGGTGCCTTATAAAATATCTGGCGGAATGAAAAAATGAGCTGCCTTAGCTCTTTCGATTAATCTTGATACCTCAAAGGATACTGTCAAGCTAGAGGTATGTCTATTGTCAAATTTATGATGTCCACTCTTGATTAATAAATCATGCATGCATTTTAAGTGATTATGATACTATAGTACATTGCCAAATAATCTAAAATCATTTTAAGGGTCCAAACTAGTCTAACTTGATTAAGCACTTTGTATACTACATCTCTAATTATATTATAGGTATCTTATCAATTTTATTATGTAGAACTTGTCTAAAGTTCAGATCCTGTATATTTTTAGCAAAATCAGTACAAAAACATGAAGACAATACTTCTACGGTGCATAAAAACATATAGAAACTTAGCTAATTTTATTCTTCATTAGCTATAATAAAATTTCCCTTATATTTCAAGTTATGAACATGTAATTAGCTAGCATATTAACCAAAAATCAGATATGAAATCTAGATTGAAATTGAATAAAAAAAATTGATTTATACCAACACAAGCTCATAAATTACCTTAATAAAATGACAACTAGTTAAAAAATAGATATGAAATTTGAACTAAAATTGAATTAAGAAAAAATAAATAGATTCATACCAATAGAAGCTCATAAAAAAATAGCTCACTTGAATCACATACGAAAATAGAGATTTTAATGCCTAAATGACCTTAAATTCAATCCAAATTTAGCCATATAAGTCTAGGACTTTTTTTCCACAACTTATGCCATGTTTTAGCCTTTAAATCATGCAAAAAAGGTGATATAAAAATAAAAAATTAGACCTGAAAGTTTCACTATAGAAATCAACTCAAAACTTGAAGACGTTATCTCCAAAAATGCTTAAACCCCTCCTCTAAACTTATACCACTTGATTATGCTTTTAATGTATTGAATTCTCAATCATATGACAGGTCTTTAAACAAGTTTATAAGGTGAAAACAAGTTGATTTTAGATCAGAAATCAGATTTGTAAAATTGTTGTAGAAATCAGTCCCACACATAAAGGAATCACCTCCGAAAGTGCTTATAAACTTAACCAAACTAATCTTACTTGATTAAGCACTTTGTATGCTGCATTCCAAATAATATTAAAGTTCTATTATCATTTTTATAATGTGAAAATCATCTAAAATTCAGGTCTGAAATCAGATCAGTATATTTTCAGCAAAATCAGTACAAAAAGGTCAAGATAATGCTTCTATGGTGCAAAACTACCTATAGAAACTTAGCTAACTTTATTCTTCATTGGCTATACAAAAATTTCCCTTATATTTCAATTATTTGAACATGTAATTAGCTAGCATAATGGCCAAAAATCAAATATGAAATCTGAATTGAAATTGAACTAAAAGAAAGATTCATACCTACGTAAGCTCATAAATTAACTTAATAAAATGACAACTCATTAAAAAATAGATCTAAAATTTGAACTGAAATTGAATTAAGGAAAAAAAATAATCATACCAATATAAGCTCATAAAAAAATAGCTTACTTGAATCACATGCGAAAATAAAGATTTCAATGCCCAAATGACCTTAAATTCAATCCAAACTTAGGCATATATGTCCAAGAATTTTTTCCCACAACTTATGTCATATTTTAGCCTTCATATCATGCAAAACAAGTGAAATAAAAAAAAACTCAGACCTGAAAGTTTGACTGCACGAGTCAACTCAAAACTTGAAATTGCTATCTCCAAAAATGCTTAAACCCCTCCTCTAAACTTTTGTCACTTGATTATACTTTTAATATACCGAATTATTAATCATATGATAGGTCTCTAAAAATTTTTATTAGGTGAAAAAAAGCTAATTTTATATCAGAAATCAATTTTGTAAAATTGTTGTAGAAATCAGTCCCAAACATGAAGGAATCATATCCGAAAGTGCTTATGAACTTAACCAAACTACTCTAACTTGATTCACCACTTTGTATGCACTTTGTGTACTAGGTCCCTAATTATATTACAGGTGTATTGTCATTTTTATAATGTGAAAATCATTAGAAATTTAGGTCTGAAATTAGATCTATACATTTTTAGCAAAATTAGTACGAAAATGTCAAGACAACACTTCTATAGTACATAAAACCTATAGAAACTTAGCTAACTTTATTCTCCATTAGCTATACTAAAATATCCCTTATATTTTAGGTCTGTGAACATGTAATTAGCTAGCATAATGGCTAAACATTAGATCTAAAATCTAAACTAAAATTGAATTAAAAAATAGATTCATATTAGCAGAAGCTCATAAAAATAATTTTAGCTCAACTCAAATTTACCTACACATTTATAACCTTTTTTTACTTATTATAAAGATTCATAATTTTTAAAAGAAGGTATTCTAAGTCAACAGGAAAAAAAAATCAGGTCTAACAAGCAGGAAAAAAACCAAATTATATGTGCATTGTCCATAGCTATATAGTTAACTATAAAATGATTCAACTTTTAGCTTCATATCCTGACTCAAGGATGATTAAACATGATTTTGATATCCAATTGTCATCCTTAAATTCTATATTCATGACTCAAATTGCAGCAGGTCATACGTAATTACCAATTTATCAAAATGAGATTAAAAACATAAAAAACGTTATCTAAGATATCAATAATAGAATTTTCCTATATCCTAACCCTAAACCAAACCTCAAACCCTAGAAGATATATTAGACAACGAATTTGTAGTCTTTATGATTATTTATGAACATAGAAGATATATGATTGACATAACCTTACATCCTAATGAACTTCTTACGAAAGATAAGCATAAAATGATGGTAGCATAGAATATCTACATAACTTCATTTAACTTATTGAGAGCAATAAGTTGGTAAGAATGAAATGAAACTAGTCATATAATTTGATAGGTCAGCTTGGATCCCTTTTTTCTTTTTCTTTTGATCAAAAGGTAAAAGTATATAAATATATAATTTTTAATAATTACTACTTCACTAGGTATCCCTAGGAAAGGAAACATACTTTAACTAACATTACAAAAGGTAGTGGATTTTTTTCACCAACCACCAAGTGAGGTTTTGCACTAACTTCTGCCTAGTTCTAGACTTTAATTTCAGCATAAAATGACAAGAAAAACAGAAAAAATTAGAACCAAATGTTTATAGTAGAAAATAATAAATAACATGAAAAATTTACCTTCAAAACTACTTAAAAAATTGTCCAAACTTATCTCACTTGGTTGTGTTCTTTGTATATTGAATTCCCTTATGTAATCAAGGTCTGTGCTCATTTTTAAAAGTAAAAATAAGCCCATTTCAGATATGAAAATTCAGACCTGCACATTGTAAAACTAGTGCAGAAACAGAAGAAATGGCGCATAAAACCTATGAAACCTTAGCTTACTTCATTCTCATTTTATGCATTAAATTTCCATTATATTCTAGATCAAAGCATCAATTTTGACATATGCCTTCAAATCAACCTTAACCTAGAAATATATAATCAAATCATTTTGCACTAACTTTTGCCTAGTTCTAGACTTTAATTTCAGCATAAAATGACAGGAAAAGTAGAAAAATTAGATCTAAATGTTTACAACAGAAAACCTTAAATAACATGAAGAACTTACCTTTGAAAGTGCTTAAAAACTTTTCTAAACTTATCTCACTTGATTGTGTTCTTTATATATTGGATTCCTTGGTGTACTCAAGGTCTACTCATTTTTAAAATTAAAAATAAGCTCATTTCACATCTGAAATTTCAGACATGCACATTTATTACAAAACTAGTGCAGAAACATAAAGAAAGTGCTTTTACGGTGCATATAAACTTATGAAAACTTAGCTAACTTCATTCTCAATTTATGTATTGAATTTCCATTATATTCTGGAGCAAAGCATCAATTTTGATATCCAAAAGTCCTTAAATTCAACCCTTACTTGGCAATATATATCCCAAAACTTTTGCACTAACTTCAACCTAGTTCTAGCCTTTTATTTTATCACGAAATGATAGGAAAAGTAGAAAAATCAGATTTGAATGTTTACAGCAAAAAACAATACATAACGTGAAGAATTTACCTCGGAAAGTGCTTAAAAAATTATCTCTCTTGATTATGTTCTTTGTATACTAGATTTAGATTCCCTGGTGCTTAAAAACTTATTAATGGTGGAGGTTATTCCACCAATGGTGGTGGTAGCTGGTTTTCTAGCCTCCTTGCCATATTCTACCTCATATCATCAATGTCGATAGATTATAATATAATGTATTTGTATTCGCTATATGCAAGCTATTGAGGGTGGCATTATTGATGTTGCCTTGATAGTTATGGTGTCTCGATGAGGCTTTTTAATGTGTTTATGTGGTCACTATTTTTTCTTTTTGTTATTTGAAGTTGGGCACCGAGGGAGGGAATGAGGGACAGTGAGTGGTATAGGATTCCAACGAGGTAAGTGTTGTCCAAATTAGTTTTTTGATTTTTTAGTTGGATCTTCCCCTCCTTTATGTGACTAATTATACTATTTGAATGAATCATGATTGTTGGATCTACTGAATGATTGGAATTGAAGTAACACTTGTGTTTTATACATTTTAACTATATTTCTAAGTGATGTTTATTAATCCTTTTATTTATTCAGGTTTAGGACTACACTTGATGATGATGGCGTTGATGGTGATTATTGATTTATTTGTGGAAGTAGATTGTTGTAATTAATTGATATTTTGACATGAACTCGGTTTTCTTGATGACTGGAAGTCTTTTTGAATAAAAACACGAGACAATAGCGTTTTGACAAAAAGACTGGATGACCATGGTGATGTCTTTTTGGATGTTTTGACTAATACCTTTATTTTTGACAATTGTATTGGACAAATGATTGTACAATTGATGAATTATGTATCTTAAAATGATGATCAAAGTCAATTTGCTATTGGTGTTTGTATTTGATTAGTATAAGTAGAATTAAAGTTTATTACGGATATAATAGGTTGTAAGGTGATGTTTCATATATTATTATTGTAATAATTTCTTATCATTAGCAATGATGTCATTCCCCAAAATAACATATAATTATAATAAATTATTAGCAACAAAATAGTTATTGTAGAAATTAGTAGATTATTGGCAACAAAATAGACGTTGGAAAATACAGTATTGACAAACAAAAAAGTTGTTATAGAAAATAGTATATAAATGGCAATGAATCGATTGTTACAAAAAATAAAAGATTTGTTACAATAAAAAGGTTATTGTGAAAAAATAAGAGATTTTTTTTTTGCAACAAAAATGTTGTTGTGAAAAATAGTAAAGCTTCAAAATTCATGATGATCATATACGACAAGAAAATCCTCTTTAGCCACAAAGTTGTCGTTACTAAAAATAATTTCTTTTAGCAACGACAATAAATTGTTGCTAAAAATAGCTTTTGTTTAACAATGATAGCAAATCGTTGCTAAAAACATCTTTTTTTAGCAACGACAACAAATCGTTGCTAAAAACATCTTTTTTCAGTAACGATAATAAATTGTAGCTAAAAACATCTTTTTTAGCAACGGCAACAAATCGTTGCTGAAACCTTTAGTTACGCTATGATATACTACGAAGGCTTGTCGTTGCTAAAACTATAATATTGTTGCTAAAAATAATTTTAGCAACAACATTTTTTGTTGCTAAAAATCAAATTTCTTGTTTGCTCCTCTCCCTCTAGGCATTCTTAAACAACCCAACTTCCACCTCCATTCTCCCTATATTTGTCCCAGCATTCAACTTTTCCCTTTTTTTTTCTCTTTTTCTGGCCACCGCCGCCGTTGCCGTGCACCACCGCTGTTGCCGCCTATCCTCGCCAACCTAAGGTTGAACCTTAGACCCTCTCAACCCTTTTCCCTATTTTTACAAGCCTTAAATTATTTTATTTCATTTATTCTAATATAAATCCTATTATTATTATTATTATTGTTATTATTATTATTATTATTATTATTATTTCCTATTTCAAATTTCTATTATTCTTATTCCATTATTATTAATACAACCATTTTACCATTAGTGTTGTTGTTATTGTTATTATTATTACTATTATCATTATTATTATTATTATTATTATTATTATTATTATTACTATTATGATTAATAATAATAATAATAATAATATTATTATTATTTTCAAGTGTTAGTATATATTATTATTTTATATAAGGCTGAAACCCTATAGTTCTTATTTTAAATTTTAGTAGTAGTATTATAAATATCATGTCTTATTATTATTAGGGTATTAGTATTTTTATTATTATTAGTATTTATTCTTACTAGTGTTATTATTATTATTATTTCATCATTATTATTATTACTAAATTTGGTTATTTATTTAACTAATATTATTATTAGTATTATTTTGATAAAGGAGGCTGAAGCCTTTATTTTACTTTGTTTTTGAGTAATGCCTTATTATTATTGTTGTTATTATTGTTGTTATTATTATTATTATTATTATTATTATTATTATTATTATTATTATTATTATTATTATTTATGCTATTATTGATATTATTTTCAGTATCTTTGCTATTATTATTTTTTGATTATCATTATTATTATTAGGGTAAAGTTTTTAACCCTATATTATCAATTTTTATAATATTTCCATTACTTCTATATCTTTAGCAAAGTTAATAATTAGTTAATGTTATTTTATTAATATATTATTATTTATTTAAAAACCTAGTCTTATAATAAGTTAGTGTTTAATAGTATTTTTGGTAGGAAGGAATCTAATTTTAGCTTTTCCCTCATAATAGGTAAAACCAGTCAAAGCCCTAAGGAGGCATAGGAGCGTACTCCAAGACCGGTGTCGTTTTAGGTAAGGGTGTTACTAAGGCCTTTTGTGTGTTTATATGCATTATGTGCTTCGTATGCTACGTATTCGATGTTTATCATTATTAATTATTTTGTATGTGGTATGATGTTGTAACACCCCCAAATTTCACTCCTGAAATTTTTTTTTGAAAGAATAAAGCGGAAGCTAGGAGCGAATTTGGGAAATGTTACCGCCACATCTAACACAAGATAAATGTCAACCATCTATCTCATGTTAGATGCAAGGCTAAAACCTGTCAAACAATTAAATCCGAGTTTTAAAGCATAACAGCGTTACGAGGAATTAAAAGTCAATTACAAACCCTTAGAAATCTAAATACAATACTTGCAACTTCCAAAGGTGAATACAATTAAACAAAACAAATCCCGAAGGATAAATATCCGGATCGCCTACTCACTCAAGTCAAGCCTTCCACCCCAACACAGTATCAACCTGCACAAGAGGTCTGCTCCCCACCATCGGTGGATCATCACAGGACCCATTCAACCAATGTAGTATCAGTACGGGTCCAATACTGAGTAAGTTCCACTACCCTATCTTATGGAAGAGACGTACTATAACATCAAGTGCGTATTAAATCCTGGTACAACACGTTGATACAATATCATACATATTCACAACTCACAGCATGTATCTTACCATACAACTATAGTAACATATAAAACATATGCACATCCCATTTAACGTATAAGCAGGGTATAACTGAAATATAAAGTGACACATTATGCACATAAGCAGCATATGGTAATATAGACAATGGCCATGGTCCAATTAGACTTATTCTTTATTCTCATTAATAATATGTTCATTTCACACATATTCTTTAATAATCCATGTGAGCGCGGGAGCCCCACTATTATAGCCGGTGGACCGGAAAATATACGCACAGGGCAGAACGCCTCTGATCCACTATTATAGCCGGTGGACCGGAAAATAATCGCACAGGGCAAAACGCCTTTGATCCACTATTATAGCCGGTGGACCGGATCACAGCCCCGACTCACATGGTGTTTCGCTTTAAGTACTTAGTAGCTTTCCCATGGATTAACTTATACGGTTGGTTTGTCGAGCACGAGATCCCCCACTATCATAGCCGGTGGACCGGAAGATATCGCACAGGGCAGAACGCCTCTGATCCACTATTATAGCCGGTGGACCGGAAAATAATCGCACAGGGCAAAACGCTTCTGATCCACTATTATAGCCGGTGGACCGAAAAATAATCGCACAGGGCAAAACGCCTCTGATCCACTATTATAGCCGGTGGACCGGATCACAGGCTCGGCTCGACATCTTTCGCTTTACGTGATTAATGTCTTATCAGTGTCTTATTAAATCACACATCACCCTTGACATGCATAAATCATCCTCTTTATACTGTACACATCACAACAAATAAAATCCCACATTCATAACTACACTTTAGTCAATAAATACACATGATAACACCAAACAACTCTAAGCAACCATAACCAACCCTAATTGTCCACACCAAACCGTGGTTAACCACTCTTAACCCTATTTTACCATAACAACCATACTTAGCCATCTCAAACCTTAATTATCCTCGACAAATCACAATTAGCTACTCCAACCCTACTTAATCACAACGACCCAGAGTTAATCACTCCAAACCCCAATTCTGTCTCCTTCATACCCTGATAATACTCCGCGTACTATTCTCCGTCCAAAACTGTTAAACACCCAAATCATACTTGCATTACCTTCCTTACATCCCAAATCAACCTATCATACGTAAATTTTACTCCCACGCAAACGTTACACATCCCACACAACCTCTCGAACTTTTCATACAACCTTAAATCCCATACAATCATTAACTCCCATGTAAAACCCTAATTCCACCATGCAGACCCTAATACCACCATAAAAACATTAATACCACCATACAACCATAATACCACCATGCAAACCCTAATACCGCCATAAGCCATTAATACCACCATGAAATCACAAATACCACCATACAAACCCTAATACCACCATACAACATTAATACCTCCATAAAATCATAAATACCACCATACAAACCCTAATACCACCATGCGAACCCTAATACCACCATTCCAACCATAATACCACCATGCAAACCCTAATACCACCATAAGCCATTAATACCATTGTGCAATCATTAATACTACCATACGAACATTAATACCACCATACAAACCCTAATACCACCATACAATATTAATACCTCCATAAAATCACAAATACCACCATACAATATTAATACCTCCATAAAATCACTATTACCACCATACAAACCCTAATACCACTATACAACATTAATACCTCCATAAAATCACAAATACCACCATATAAACCCTAATACCACTATATAACATTAATACCTCCATAAAATCACAAATACCACCATACAAACCCTAATACCACCATACAATTTTAATACCTCCATAAAATCACTAATACCACCATACAAACCATTAGGACCGCCATAGAACATTAATACCATCATACAAACTTCAAGACTCCCATGATGGTTCCCAACTCACATTACCGTTTATCCTAATATACAGGTCCTAGAGGGCCATAACATAATACATCATAAACATCATACATATACATGTCATACTCATATCATGGGAACACATACAACATACCTCAATCTCCAAGCTGCGCTACACATAAGGCAAGTTATACACAAATCATATAATACATGGCATAGCATGGCATACACAACATTCAACACATCCATGTCACACATAGCACAAGGCCATTAGCTTCGTCCTTACTAAACGCCCATAAGTAGAGGTAAGTAGAGACTTACCTGGATCCGAAGCTAGCTAAGCGACGTAAGAGGGAGAGAGATCCCTAGCTCGTGGATCCACGAGAAAGCTTTCCTAGATCCGATAGAAATCGAAAAACTAAATTAGAAACTATCCTATCAATCAATAATTCACATACTCTAATTAAATACACACAAACGACACAAATTCTCTCTCTTAGAAAACGTGTCTAAAACTTAGAACTTAAAAGCATAGCTTTATTAAGATTTAAGGTTAAAACTAAATCAAAACGGATTAATACAAATATCACTCGGGACATTTCAACTTAATTTAGAAAGCCCGAGAAGGAATAATCGATCATAAGTTAATTTATCGAAAATAACTTATTTATTAGGTTTTACAACTAAATAGGTAATCTAACCATTTACATAGAACCAAATCCAACCCGATTAGGTTAGAACAGAATTTAAATGATTTAAAACCCAAAGATAGAATTCGATTAGATAAAATACACATAGCAAAATCAGTTTTATAAAATCATCCCCGAAAATTAGGGTTTCAAAGCCCATAACACAAACTCAAGTAATTCCATTTAATTAATTCAAATTAAAGGTATTAGAAAGCAATTAATACCATTTCAACTATTTCTATACATTCAATTTTAGAAAAAAACAACAATACAAGCAATCGACTTCATAATTTCACTTGAAATTTAGGGTTTTAGGCCCGAAAATACAACTCGTTAAAATTCTATAAATTTAATCAAATTGAATGTTTAGAAATGCAATTAAACACATTTTATAACATATCAAATAATCAATTGCACAAAACTAGTAAAAGAAATACACAATTTAGCCCAATTAGGGTTTTTGAGCCCGGAACGCAAATCCGATTAATTCTTGCCAAAACATATCAATTGACGGTTCGGAAATGTAATTAAACATATTCTAATGTAATTTATATAGTCAATTGAATAAAATAACCCGATTACCCAAACCAATTTAAACCCGCGGAAGTTTTGACCTAAAAATCCAATTCCGGTCAATTACGCACAATTTTCCCAAATCAACACTTCCAATATAAAATTAAATACATTTTAAACGATACTATAAAATCAATTGAGCGGAACGGCTCAATTATACAACCCAATTTCATTACACCCAAAATTTGACCTAGGAATCAAATTCCGATAAAACCTGCATAAATTTCTCAAATTGACGGTTCCAAAATGAAATTGGATACATTTTAAAACATATTGTATAATCAATTTGTCCGAAATCGCAAAAACGGGCGGATCCGAAAAATTTGGGCATAACCCGGCTAAAAATCCAATTTTTCCAAAATCTCAACATAACCATACAATTAACCTATCCAAATCAATCTTACAGCATATACATACATAAACAAACAATAAATTTAGCTTTTTATAAGCTAATTCATACCCAATTAATCAAAACAAGGTTAGGGTTTTTTTCGGAAATTATACCAAACGAAAAACTGACAAATCGGGGCAAAGGGAGGCCGGGGAAGCTTCGTCGGAGGCTAAGGACTGCTCGCCGGTGATCGCCCGAGCTCGCCGGTGACCGGGCGGTAGCGCAAGCGGTGCAGCTCGTTGCTGCTGCGCTCTGCCGCCGCTGCTACTCCTGTGCGCTGCTGGGCGTGGCTTCGACTGCTGCTGTTGCGTCGACGGTGCTGGTCGGCAGTTGGAGGCCGACGATCGACGAGGGGGGAGCAGGGAGGAGGAGCTGGGGAGATGGAGAGGCGCGAGGGGGGTCGGCTAGGGTTAGGGTTAGGGTTGCGAGACAGGGGGGTCGGGGAAAGGGAAGAGAGAAGAAAAAGAAGGGAGGGGGGCGCCGGTCGGGGTAGGGTGCGGGGTTTTTTTTTGTTTTTTTACAAATACACATTAGATAAAATACCAAAAACATCAAAATATTAGTAGAAGATTTTATCTAAAATTTATTTTGACCCGATTCGAAGGCTTAAAATTAGTAAAAAGGCTATATAAAGACTTTTGAAAACATTTTCGGAAGGATTTAACAACGAACACAAAATTTATATTATTTACGGAAATGTATTATAAGACCTCAAAAAATTATTTTAAAGTATATAATAAAATGTTTAAGTCAAATTCTAATAAGTTAAGACTAATTTTAATAATTTCCGAAATCGGTTTTCCACAAACTAAAAAGCGTAGAACGGAAGAAAATTAATTTCAAAAAGAAATTCTTAAATAAGTTTCGAAACTATTTTTAATTTAAACTTCCCGAAAATATTACATTCAATTAATTAAAACGTCGATAAAATATTACTTCCCGAAAATGATTAATTACATACAATTATGAATTCAAAATCGTTGATAAATCCATAAAACGAATCGAAATTAAAATAATTAATTATTTACATCAAATTACGCTAATAAAATCATTAAACTTAATAAATCTGGATTTAAAAAATACGGGGTATTACAGATGTGGAGTTGAAGTACGTCTTTGTGTATTCACATGGCATGTGTACTATTTGTGATAAAATATTATGGTATGTGATGTGACCCTATAAGACATGTATGTGAGGATGTATAAAAGTGGTATTGTGTGGGAAAAAGGTTGGAAATGGAAAATGGGAAGTAAGTTGACTAAAGGGGAAATGAGTTGACCTAAGTATTTTAATGATCTATGAGTGGGAGGAATAAAAGAAAGAATTTAAGGTTTCGTGTGGAGGAATCTAATTTAGGGTTTCGTGTGGAAGAATTTGATTTATGGTTTTGTATGGGAGAATCCAATTTATGGTGTTATATGGGAGAATATAATTTATGGTTTTGTGTGGGAGAATATAATTTATGGTTATATTTGTGAGAATCTAATTTATGGTTTTATATGAAAGAATCTAATTGATGGTTTTATATGAGAGGATCTATTCTAGGGTTTGGATGGATGAATCTTTGGTTTTGTGTGGATTAAATTTAGGGTTTTGTATGACAGAATCTTGTATTTTGTATGGTGGTATTAATGATTGCATGGTCGTATTAATAGTTGTATGGTGGTATTAGGGTTTACATGGTGGTATTATGGTTTTCATGGTGGTATTAATGGTTGCATAGTGGTATTAGGGTTTGTATGGTGGCATTAGGGTTTGTATGGTGGTATTATGGTTTTCATGGTGGTATTAATGGTTGCATGGTGGTATTAATGGTTGCATAGTGGTATTAGGATTTGCATGGTGGTATTAGGGTTTGCATGGTAGTATTAATGGTTGTATGGTGGTATTAGGGTTTGTATTGTAGAGTTAGGGTTTTGCATGGGAGTTAATAATTACATGGGATTTAGGGTTTGCATGAAAAGTTTGAAAGGTTGCATGGGATGTGTAAAGTTTGCATAGGAGTGAAATTTATTTATGAAAGGTTGATTTGGGGTATAAGGAAGGTAATGTAAGTGTTATTTGGGTGGTTGAACATTTTGAATAAAAAAATCATACGTGGAGATTATATAAGGGTTCGTAAGAGACCGAACTAGGGTTGTGGGGACAATTAGGGTTTGTTGTGGTTGCTTACAATTTTTGTATTATGATGTGTATTTGGTGATTTAAATGTAATTATGATGGTGGAATTTTATGATTTGTGATGTGTGAAGTATAAAGATAATGATTCGTGCTTGTCCATGGTGAAAGCTTTTGAATAAGATACTTAAGAAATTAATTACATAAAGTGGAAGATGTTGAGCCAGGCCCGAACCGATCCACCGGCATATTAGTGGCAGGGACTGTTTCCTTCGCGACCGATCCACCGACTAAAATAGTGGCAGGGCATGTACACTCGCAACTGATCTACCGGCTATAATAGTGGGGGATCCCGAGCTCAACAAAACAAACCCTACAGTTACTAAGACATGGGAAAGACACTAATTACTTATAGTGGAACACCATATGAGAAAAGGGCCAGACCGATCCACCGGCTAAAATAGTGGCAGGGTATGTACCCTCACGACCGATCCACCGGCTAAAATAGTGGGGTTCCCGTAATCGTATGGACTTGATAAAGAGTATGGTGTGAAAATAATTCGATAAAGGATTAATTAGTCTAAATTACATTAGATCTTGGCATTTTCACCTGATCGTTAATTTGCCTTTATGTTACCCTATCGCCACCACCGCAGCCAGCTGCAGCCCTCCACCTACTTCCTGCCTCCCCACCACAGTCCTACTCCCCTCCATTTTCGTCCGCGTACCAGCAATACCCTTCCTTGCCCCTGCATCCCCTGTTTTTTCTCCCACTGAATGTATCCTATCAACTCCACCACCGTCTGTAGCCTTGTTTGACTTGTCACCCCTCTTGGCCTCTAACTCCCCTCCTCCTACGCCCTTCCACTCCCTGCAGTAACCACCTACAACCCTCATAGCTCCAGTCCACCACCATTCTCCTCCTCTCGCGTCACCCAACAGTTGCAGCAGCCACCAACCTCCAACAGCTCCTCACCACTAACAAACCAAGCCCCCGACCATTTTTGTGCAGCCAACTTTGCCACCCGCAGCCAGCCCCAAGCTCAACCCCTTTCCTTCACCTGCATGACTCACTTTGCATGCAGTGTGAGTTGTGTGTATTTTTAAAAATATTGGTACCCATTTTAAGTTTAAGGGTATTTTGGTAATTTATTTAAAAACATATATTTTTATTATTATAATTAATTTTTTACCTGATAGATATTAATTTGATAATTTCAGAATTATTTTTAGGTTCGAAAGGTTGTTTAGCAGGATCCAATAACTTTAGTAGGATACCACTATTTTTACGTTTTTTCCGGAATTTAGGTCACTGTTATACCCTACTAAAATTATAAATATTGCATGATAGCACATTAGGGTTTTCGGTGGATGAAATATGTTAAGCATGATTTATTTTGATATAATTATGTGTTAATTATTATTATTATTATTATTATCATAAAAAGGAATAAAATGAGCATATTATCTGATGTAAATTATGTCGGGTACGAAGTATGATAAAATGATTCTAATAATGAAAAAATAGTTTGTATGGTAATTATGTATAAAATAATAGGTTGAGCATGCTTAGAAATAATTATGAAATAATTATTATGGATGTGTGCCCTAGAGGCAATTTAGTTATTTTTGTGTATTATGATATTTATCCTAAAAATCATGTCTAATATATATTAGCTATCATTGAGCATGTGAGTATGTGTTTTGGATGGATTAGATGTACGAAAAAGAATTTTATGTGCAAAATTATGTACAAGGGTAAAATGGTCATTTGATATATCTGAGAATTTAAATCGCGTAAGAAATAGTTTGTTTATGGTGTTTTAGCCTTTCCATGGAAAATGAATAAATTAAAATGGAATTTCTATTTAAATAGATGATAATCTGGAAATGTTGGTCTTGAGGGTATTTTGGTCTTTTTCGACATAAAATATCCAGATGTGAATAATTGAGCCTAGGACGACCTTAGTATATTTTAATGTTGGCTTCGAACTTGACCTTGATTATTGTTGTCTCGGATGATTGGAAATAAGTAAGAACAATTAAGTATGAGAATTGAATTTATCTATATTATATGCGATTTCGTGGTCACCTTAATAAAATACTAATATTTAAAGTGAAAGACCTCGAGATCGGGAATGGTGGCTCTTAGTGGTCGCTACCCTAAGGGCATGGTTTAGCCCATGGTTGATATGGATTTTTGCTGGTGTGCCTTATTGACCCAGTTAGGCCCTACATCTTACTCTATTCTGTTCTGTGGACTAATAGGGGGTATGCATATTTATGGATTAGGTGTCTTTGTCGGTAGGGTATTGTGTTACCTTCGTATACCAGTGTGACTAGGGTGCCTTTGCATTCTTGGGTTGATAGTCGGTAGGATACTATGTTGCCTTGTTAAGCCGGTATGACTGGAGTACCTTCGTGTCTTCAGGTCGATTGATCTCCCCTCGAGAAAGTAAATAAAAATAAAAATGATATGATTTGATGGAAATAATGATTATCGGATTATTGGATTGTTTGGTAGCAGCCTTTGTGCTTACCTGTGGTTTCGGTAGTAGCCTTCGTGCCGATCTGTGGTTTCGGTAGTTGCCTCCGTGCCTACCTGAGGTTTTCTATAGTTTCAGTAGTAGCCTTTGTGCCTACCTGAGGTTTCGGTGGCAGCCTTCGTGCCTACATGTGGTTTCGGTAGTAGCCTTCGTACCTACCTAAGGTTTTCTATGCTTTCGGTAGCAACCTTTGTGCCTACCTATGAATTTGATAGCAGCCTTCGTGCCTACCTATGTTGGTTTTAGGTCTGTGAGCACACTTGTGATATTATGGATATTATTATGTTGTATTTGTAAGTTACCTGTGATGTTACGGATTTATTATGCTGTACCTGTAAGTATAATTGGGATGCTATGGATCTTAGTAAATTATACCTGTGAACATACCTGTGATATATGTAATTGGTTGGGATTTATGTTGAGGCATGAATTATGATGAAGTTGGGTTTTAATTATTACATCAGAGGGTATCTATGGGATGTTCAATAATAAGTTCAATTATTTCAGATGAATGAATATGAGTAATATGTGACCTTGATGGAATTTGATTATCTAATTGATTATTGTATCTCAATTATCGTATGTATATATATATGTATTATACCATGTTAATTGTATGTCTTGCATGTGTTCTATGCCGATTTATCATATTAGTTTGGTATAAAGGGTTGCTCAGTACCTTAGTACCGAAGGGTTTATTTTTATGGGCTCCTACCTATTCAATGGGCGGTGGACTTTGCAAGTCAGCCTCTGAGCTCAGTCAAATGCTGATAGTTCGGATATGGGGGTGTAGGACTATCCGGTGTTTCTTTTACTATCTTATTTTTGGTTGCATTTGGATCCTCGTGTCCTCTTGTAATTTCTTTCTCGAGTTTTGTAAACTACTAATGTTGTTTTTAATTAGCATGATATTTATCTAACGTTCTCTCTATTCTGATTTCTGTAATCATGATATTAATTTAAGCGGAGTAATGATTTCAGCCTTAGCACTTGGTATGTCTTGTTTGGGTGGGTAAGATATCCTAACACAAGCCTCCTAGCATTTTGTATTGTCCATTGCTTAAGCGGGTGTACTCTATCAACTTTTAGCTCTCATGATGGTGGTATTCAAGGTGAGGTCGTGAGGTATCCTAGTATAAACATTCTTGATGTACTTCAACGATGTGTGATGGGTATGGTATCCCATGGTGTGTTAGCCCTCATGGCATGTGCCCTCAATGTGTGGTGGGTGTGATATCCTTAGAGAGATGCCCCTTTAATATATCCTGAACCCTTATCATGAGTGTAGTATCCTATTATCTATGTATGCTTCCATGACTTTTGTTTATTGGCTAAGGGATTTTGAGAATAGCTGGTGGACAATAGAGTGTTCCACTTGTAGGGTCATGTTGACAAACAGTGGAGAGGTTAGTAGTTCAGAGAAGCCACTAAAGATTAGTGGGAGAATTTCATTGAGATGCTAAGGGCATGGTTCTACCCTACTTGCCTAAGGATGGAAAAGTATGATAAGTTTATGGCATTACATCAGGGTATGTCTATGATGGAGTATGATGGAAACCGGTTAGGGTTTCGCAAAAGATCGAAGATTTAATCGAGCGCAACGTTCGATTTCCGCCGGTACAGCCTAAGGAAAACTTTCCAAAGGAAGAACCACAACTTCAAAAGCACAATTGATTCAATGGCAGCTGAATTTAGAAGGTGAATGATCAAGATCAATCGAGAAGAGAATGAGACAGAAGCAGAAAAGAAGCGAATGAGAGAATCGCCAAGAGAGAGAAAGAATCGAGAGAGATCGAGAAAAATATCGCTGAACTTTATTTCTGTCAAAGTGCCGTATTACATCGTATGTAGCATATATATATATGTATACAGCAGCCGTATATGATACAAAATACATACGAACGTCTCAGCCCGTTATGGACGAGCAATACGACCCGTTTGGGCCAAATATATATAAGGTGTCGAACAGCCCAACCCAAGCAACACCAACATAGAGCGTTGTCCAACCAGCTATCATAAAGAAAAATGACCCAATAATACAATTAAGCTTAAGGCTTAATTTCCCATCAGCTATAACAACTATAGCTAATCATGGTCATTAAGGATTGATTAATCCACAATCCAGCTAGTCTAATTTTATGGACTGGGTGGCGGATTATACAACCGTCCTAATTCCCATTAGCCCATTCCGACCGGCGAATGCATCATATGGGATTACAAAAATATTTAATACAAATTTACATAATCTGTACACTCCAAACATAGTTTGAACTGCCCAGCACTTATGTCCAAGTCCACAGAAATCCATATGCTGCGATATTATCCTATTAATTCAACAAATAAGATAAACAATTATAAGTAATTAATTCACAACAAATTTCAAAATTACTTAAATATAAATTTACAGGATTCACATCATTCCCCTCTTCTTGGAAAGGTTTCGCCTCTGAAACCTGAACAAGTCCCAGAAATGGACTAAGGTCTGCCACATTGAAAGAATTACTCACATTTCCAAACTTAACAGGTAAATCAATTTTATAGGCATTGTCATTAATTTTCTCTAGTACAGTAAATGGTCCATCCCCTCTAGGATCCAATTTTGACTTTCTAAAATTTGGAAACCTTTCTTTCCTTAAATGAACCCAAACTAAATCTCCAGGTTTAAAAATCATTTTCCTCCTTCTTTTATTAGCATGTTCAGCCATCTGTTGTACCTTCTTATTAATTTGTTGGCCTACAGTCTCATGTAATTTTTTTATACTTTCAGCTCTAGATTCAGCATCAAAATTTTGCAAGTCAGTATGAGGTAAAGGACTCAAATCTAACGGATTTAATGGATTAAAACCATACACAATCTCGAATGGAGTTTTATTAGTTGTAGAATGTAAAGTCCTATTATAAGCAAATTCCACTTGAGGTAAAACATACTCCCATTGTTTAAGATTCTTTCCAAGGACAGCCCTCAACATATTTCCTAGAGTTCTATTAACCACCTCAGTTTGACCATTAGTTTGAGGGTGACAAGTTGTAGAAAATAATAATTTAGTCCCTAATTTACCCCACACAACTTTCCAAAAATGGCTTAAAAACTTAACATCCCTATCTGAAACTATAGTCTTAGGAATCCCATGTAACTTAACTATATTAGAAAAAAATAATTCAGCCACTGCTACAGCATCATTTGTTTTATTACAGGGTATAAAATGAGCCATTTTACTGAACCTATCTACCACAACCATTATGGAATCCTTAGCTCTATTAGTCCTAGGTAATCCTAACACAAAATCCAAAGACACATCAACCCAAGGATGATTAGATACAGGCAAGGGGGTATATAATCCAAAAGGTTTTGAAGTAGTTTTTGCCTGTCTACATTTAATACAATTAACACAATGTTTCAAAACATCCTTTTTCATGTGTGGCCAATAAAAATGTTCAATTAAAACATCTAAAGTTTTCTGAGTTCCTAGATGTGCCATTAATCCACCACTATGTGCCTCTTGAATTAATAATCCTCTATAAGAGCATGCAGGGATACATAATCTATTTTCCCTAAATAAGTATCCTTCATTAATAAAATATTTTCCTTGAGAAGAAACTTCACACCTTTTATATATTTCTTTAAAATCATTATCCTCTAAGTATAATAGCTTAATACTGGAAAATCCTAATAAAGTAGTATCAGCAGTATTCAATAAAGCATATCTCCTAGATAAAGCATCTGCAACTATGTTATCACTACCTTTCTTATATTTAATTATGTAAGGAAAACTTTCAATGAATTCTATCCATCTACCTTGTCTCCTATTTAACTTTGACTGACTCTTTAAATACTTAATAGCCTCCTGATCTGTGTTAACTACAAACTCCCTATGCCACAGATAATGTTGCCATACTTCCAAAGCCCTTACTAAAGCATACAATTCCTTTTCATAGGTAGAATAATTCAAAGTACTACCATTTAATTTTTCACTAAAATAAGCCACTGGTTTTCCTTCTTGAGAAAGTACAGCCCCTATTCCTAACCCTGAGGCATCACAATCTAATTCAAACATTTTTTCAAAGTCAGGAAGACTCAAAACAGGTGCTTGGGTTAACTTATTCTTAAGTGTCTCAAAAGATTGCTGTTGTTCTAATCCCCAAATAAACCCATTATCCTTTTTTGTTATGGCAGTTAAAGGAGCAGCTATAGTACTAAAGTTTCTCACAAATCTTCTATAAAAAGAACACAATCCATGAAAACTTCTTACTTCAGTTACACTTTTTGGCACACGCCACTCTTGAATAGCCTTAATCTTTTCTTCATCTACAGACACACCTTCTTTTCCTACCACAAATCCTAAGAAAACCACACTTTCCAAACAAAATCTAGACTTAGCTAAATTAGCATAAAGTTGTTCTGCTTTAAACACATTCAAGATAATCCTTAAATGTCCCAAGTGTTCCTCTAAGGATTTACTATATATAAGTATATCATCAAAATAAACAACCACAAATTTCCCAATAAATTCCCTTAACACATGGTTCATAAGTCTCATAAAAGTACTAGGAGCATTTGACAACCCAAAAGGCATCACTAACCATTCATACAATCCAAAGTTTGTCTTAAAAGCTGTTTTCCACTCATCCCCTGGTTTCATCCTAATTTGATGATAACCACTCTTTAAATCTATCTTAGAAAATATAACAGCACCACACAAGTGATCCAGCATGTCATCCAGCCTAGGAATTGGATATCTATACTTAATAGTTATCTTATTTACTGCCCTGCTATCCACACACATTCTCCAACTACCATCCTTTTTAGGCACTAGTAATACAGGTACTGCACAAGGACTCATAGACTCTTTAATGTATCCTTTACTTAACAATTCTGTTACTTGTCTTTTTAATTCCTTAACCTCTTCAGGATTTGCTCTATAAGCAGGTCTGTTTGGTATAACAGCTCCTGGAATAAAGTCTATTTGATGTTCTATTCCCCTTAATGGAGGTAATCCACTGGGTATATTCTTAGGAAATAAGTCACTATATTCTTCCAATAACATTTTCACTGTACTAGGTACTTCTTCAATTGTTCCTTTCTGACTCTCATAGCAGTCCTTAAAAACCATCAAATATACATTAGCATTTCTTTTTATTGCCTTTCCTACATCCTTACCTTTAGCATAAAATCCAAAAGTGCCTTTTATGTCTTTTGTGCTATGATCATTTCCCAAATTAGACTTAGTTAACTCCTTATAATCAGATTTAATTTTGGTTTGATCCTCAAATATTTCCTTTGGAGTCATAGGTGCTAAAACAATCTTCCTATCATCCTTATGTACTGTATATCTATTCTTATAACCATCATGTTCTACCCTTCTATCATATTGCCAAGGCCTACCCAACAACAAGTGAGCAACATGCATAGGAACTATATCACATAAAACAGAATCCTCATATTTTCCTTATTTTAAATTCACTAGAACCTGTTGACTAACCTTAACATCTCCCAACTCATTAAGCCATTGCAATCTATATGGTTTTGGATGTTTAGTAGTGGTTAAACCTAATTTAGATACTAATAGGGTACTAGCAGCATTAATACAACTACCACTATCTATAGCCATGTTAAAACACTTATCATCAATTAAGCATCGAGTATGGAATATATTCTCTCTTTGTATAGCATTGGAATCAGGTAACTTATTACTATTTAAAGCTCTTCTAACCACAAAAAGATCCCTACTCACTGGTAATTCTATTTCATCTTCTAGGTCACTATCTTCCTTTCCTACTACATTAGCCCCTTCTTCCTCTTCTTCAGATTCAGATTCAGATTCTACTTCCCCAGATTCTCTAATCAAAATATTTCTCTTGTTAGGGCATTCAGAAGCTATATGACCTAAACCTCCACATCTAAAACATTTAATATCCCTAGTCCTGTTTGACCCATTTACAGGATTTGCCATTACATTCCTGCCCTTTTTAGGTTTCTGTCCTGTCTTAACTTCATTGTTTCTCCCCCTAAACTCTACCTTACTATTGTTCTTCCAGTTTCCAGAGGTATTTCCCCCAAAATTTCTCCTCATAGTAGTCTTAAACCCAATCCCAGGGGGTTTATATTGCCTAGATTTCCTCAATTGAATCTCTATCTTAGTAGCTATATTCACCATTTCAGTTAATGTTCCACAAGGATATAGCTCTACCTTATCAGCTATCTCTGAATTTAATCCACTCAGAAACCTAGCCATAGTAGCATCATCATCCTCAATAACTCCTGTCTTAATAATCAGAACTTCTAACTCTTTATAATAGTCATCTACTGATCTCACTCCCTGACTAATAGTTTACAACCTTTTATGCAACTCTCTATAATAGTAACTTGGTACGAATCTCTTTCTCATTAAAGTTTTAAACTCTGCCCAAGTCTGTATAGCAGGTTCCCCACACCTACGTCTAGTTAACACCAAATTATGATACCAAGAAGACGCATACTCAGTAAACTCTACTACAACCACTTTAATTTTCTTTTCCTCAGAGTAATTATGACACTCAAATACCAATTCTATTTTTCTTTCCCACTCAAAATAGTAATCAGGGTCATTCCTCCCATTGAACCCTGGTATGCTCAGCTTAAGATTATTTAAATTCCTATCTACGAATTCTAATTCCCTATCCTGCCTATTGTTCTGTCTAGGCATCCTATCACTATTGTGGGATATTTGATCTTCTAACTCCTCTAGATTAACTATAGGTGGAATTCTAGTCCTAGGATCCATTGGAGCCCTTCCTAAAACTCCTGCTTGATTAGTTTCAATTCTGTTATTTTGCAATTCATTAAGTCTTACTTCCTGTTCTCCTAATCTTTGTTCTAGGTTAGTAGATAAGACAGCAAATTGTGCAGTCATTTGTTCTTGGAAAGTCCTAAGGGTTTCTAGAAGGTCATTACTAGACACAGACTGATTCACTGATTGACCATTATTAGACATGATGAATTTCAACAGTAATTAACAATCAACACAGCAGTAATTTTAATCACAGAAGCAACTAATCCAAGAATCTCAGGTAACAGACACACAATGTGCCACAGAAATATGGTTTCACAAATATTAACAGTAATAGCAACAGTAAAAATTTTACTCAGAATAACTCACTGCCTATGATAATTTGACAAAACTATTTCAACAATACGAAATAAGTAGGAGGAAACGATATTACCGCGTCTGCTTAAGCAATTAGTTCAATTATTTAGGGTGCCCCTCTTCTTGGAGGTCTATCCCCTTTCTTGAAACCAAGATAGTTCGCCGGTTGTAATTTTCAACCTATATACTTAACAATAAACAGATAATTTGTCGAAGATTTTAAATTAAGTATAGCAGATAGTAGTATTAACAAAGGAATTTACAAATCGAAGTTACCAACAACAGTCGGTCGCACTGTCAGTTAAGATTCAGATTCTTGACCAAACCCTAGGTCGATTAGGGTTTTCTTTTTCAGACTTTCAAAATAGTGGGTCGAAATGCTTTAATCGCCGGTTTGAAAGCGACAAGAATCGATACTGAGTTCGTCGCTGCAAAACCCTAAAATTCACACCTCAAACTAGGGTTAGCGAAATACAGAAATCGAGTTAACAAAAATGAAGAAAACTTAATCAATGATACAGAAACTACGAGCACTCTAGAAAATCGAGGCTCTGATACCAAATGATGGAAACCGGTTAGGGTTTCGCAAAGGATTGAAGATTTAATCGAGCGCAACGTTCGATTTCCGCCGGTACAGCCTAAGGAAAACTTTCCAAAGGAAGAACCACAACTTCAGAAGCACAATTGATTCAATGGCAGCTGAATTTAGAAGGTGAATGATCAAGATCGATCGAGAAGAGAACGAGACAGAAGCAGAAAAGAAGCGAATGAGAGAATCGCCAAGAGAGAGAAAGAATCGAGAGAGATCGAGAAAAATATCGCTGAACTTTATTTCTGTCAAAGTGCCGTATTACATCGTATGTAGCATATATATATATGTATACAGCAGCCGTATATGATACAAAATACAGACGAACGTCTCAGCCTGTTATGGACGGGCAATACGACCCGTTTGGTCCAAATATATATAAGGTGTCGAACAGCCCAACCCAAGCAACACCAACGTAGAGCGTCGTCCAACCAGCTATCATAAAGAAAAATGACCCAATAATATAATTAAGCTTAAGGCTTAATTTCCCATCAGCTATAACAACTATAGCTAATCATGGTCATTAAGGATTGATTAATCCACAATCCAGCTAGTCCAATTTTATGGACCGGGTGGCGGATTATACAACCGTCCTAATTCCCATTAGCCCATTCCGACCGGCGAATGCATCATATGGGATTACAAAAATATTTAATAAAAATTTACATAATCTGTACACTCCAAACATAGTCTGAACTGCCCACCACTTATGTCCAAGTCCACAGAAATCCATATGCTGCGATATTATCCTATTAATTCAACAAATAAGATAAACAATTATAAGTAATTAATTCACAACAAATTTCAAAATTACTTAAATATAAATTTACAGGATTCACATCAGAGTATTACAGCCTCTATTGATGTAGAAGTATCTCAAGCATCCAAAATTAAATATAATCAACTTACTAATTTTTCTAATGTAGAAAACTCCAAAACTCTTCTCATTTAGGTCAATAAATAACTAGATTAACTAGCGGCCATGCAAAATCCAACATTTGCAAAAGCATGGCTCTATTTGGCTGCAATATGGCTCCACAAATATAACATTCTAAAATTTTAAAATCTAAAATTAAATATTTAACCTTTTATATATAATAATTTAATATTAAATTATTGAATTAATTATTTGTGGAAAATTAATTTACAAAAATGGATAGAGTTATTTAATAAATTAATTCAATTATTTTGATCATTTTATATTACTCTTTTATTTAAATAATTCACATAACCCATAATTTTATCAAAATTATTCTCTTAAATTAATATCTTAATTTTTGGATAAATGAATTTAACATTTTTTTACATTAGCAAAATTTAGCCTAATTTCTCATACTAACTCTAAAAATAATTTTCTTTTTTTGTTTCCCCTTTTCCTTTTTCCTTCTTTCATTCTCTTCCTTCCTTTTCCTTTTCCTTCTTTCTTCTCTTCCTCCTTTTTTGGGCAAGGCCAACCCTTCTTCACCTTTTCTTTTCTTTCCTTCTCCCATTGGGCCGACCCTTCCTTTCTCCCTCCTTTCATTCTTCCACCTTGGCCAGCCTAAGCCTTTTTCTTTCTTTTTTCTTTCCCTCCTCTCCCACTTTGGGCTAGCCCATCTCCTTTTTCGAGTGAGCCACCCTACCCTTCTCTTTTCCCTTCCCTGCATGACCCTTTTTTCTTTCTTCCCCCTTCTCCTCGCCTGCATGCTAAAGCCAAATGCTCCCAACATCGTCACATGCCACTTCTCCCTCTTCTTCCCCTACACCTCTGCATCCCTTGCTAGCCTGCATCTTTACCCTCTACAGTGCCTTTCCTTTCCATTTTAGGCCCTACATCTCCTTATTTTCCTTCCCCGTGTGCCCTCTCCCTTTCATTTTCATTCCTATCCTTTTTAACTAGTTCTACCATGTAAGCTCTTACCTACAACCTCCCCCTAACACCCACATAACCTTGAATGCCTCTCTCTTGTCCTCTTCTTTTTTTATCCTTCTACTCTTCTTCTTTGCCTCACTTCTCTCTCGAGCTCCCCCTATCTATGTGCTTGATTATCTCTTTCCTTTCCTCTCCCATTTCTCCCTTATTTTTTGTTTGTCACCCTTCTTCATTGTAACACCCCCAAATTTACTACTAAAAAATTTCATTTAATTAAAAGGTTTTAACGCAAGCGAAAAGGTAAAACTGTAAACTCGGGAGCATTACCGCCACACTTAGTACCAGGATGGTTCACTCCTACCGTCTTGGTACTAAGTGCTAAGGCTAAACAAGAATAACATCAAATACGAGTCATTAATAAAACATAAGTCATACACAATTAGAGTGCGGAAATCAAAAGGTACATCCCAAAAGTACAGTTTTAAAGTACCAAATGACAGAGAACATCATACAGCTGGATAAAACAAGATATAATAATACAGGGGAAACAAAACGGATGATGGAATCCAACTACGTCACTCTCAACCCCCAAGCTAGGTCTAGGCTCAACTCTCAGCCCCGCCCGATGCCTCGTAAGCATCGTAGGCATCGATTCCTACCTGTACAAACTCAGACGGGTCTTCTACTTGTGGGAATGAGCAGCACCCATGAAACGGGTGATCAGTACGCTACGTACTGAGTAAGGTAACAGATTCTCTAAGGCCATCATACACAAAAATACACAACATAGCATACATGGCATAATTACGTAGACAACATGCAGTAACACAGATAAACAAGACCAGCTATGGACCGGATAACTTATTATTTAGATCTCTAATAAATATAGTTGATTCACATCATAGTCTTTATCAATCCATGCAAGTGCGGGAACCCCACTATTATAGCTAGTGGAATGGTCATGCAAAGCAAAATGCTCCTGGCCACTATTATTAGCCGGTGGACCTGTCATGCAAGGCAACGTGCCCTGGCCACTATTATTCGTCGGTGGACCGGTCTAGCCCCGACTCTCATTGTGTTCCACTGTAATTACTCGTATCTTTCCCATGTATTATCGTTATTATGTTTGGTTTGTTGAGCACAGAAACCCCCACTATTATAGCCGGTGGAACGGTCATGCAGGAAAAAATGCTCCTGGCCAATATTATTTGCGGGTGGACCGGTCATGTAGGGCACCCCAGCCTTAGCCACTATTATTTGCCCATGGACCGGTTTGGGTCCGACTCAACATCTTTATCTTTAAGTGATTAGTGTCTTAACATATCTTATTCGAAAGTATTTCACCCTTGACATGCATGGCTAACT
Organism: Tamarix chinensis; assembly: GCA_030549775.1. NCBI lineage: Eukaryota > Viridiplantae > Streptophyta > Magnoliopsida > Caryophyllales > Tamaricaceae > Tamarix > Tamarix chinensis. The sequence continues at coordinate 36,858,691 of CM060171.1, forward strand.
ATATCCGCACTTATCCTCTCAGGAGGGCCTGTCCCATATCTTGAGACTTCTGCACCTCCTAACTCGCTCTGACATCCTTCCCTTAATCCACTTTCTCACACCGGGAACCCAACTCCTAAGTGTGTGGGTCAAGGCCCACCACCTTATACCCCAAGGTCCACTCACCTCCTTACCCTAAGGTTTCCTCCAGAAACCCTAATTTGGGCCTATGTGGCCCATCATTCTCTGCCTCCCACAACCCACACTATTTTAACACCCCACACGTCATGATCCTTAGATTTAACTCTTCCCTCATACCTCACTTACTCTCATTTATTATTTCATTATTTTCTCTTTCTCTTTCCACCTTCTCAAATTAGGGTTTCCTCCCAAACCCTAGTCGGTCCTTATGTACCCTTATATTATCCTACGTACTATTTTTCACCTTGAGCTTCCAGTCACCCAAACAAACCTTCCATTTCCTTCCCTATGTCCTAAAGTAACTTTTCATATGTAAGGTTCGCCCCCATGCGAACCTTAACCACCGCATGTATATCCCTCGATCTCTACCATGCCAAACCCTAAGATTTCTATGCAAACCCTAGTTCCTCCCATGTAAACCGTAGTTTCTCCCACTCTTTCATTTTATTTAATTCCCCTTTCACTCATCCGCTCATGGATCATAGATTACTTAGGTCATCCTTACCTACGTTAGTCAACTTACTTCCCTTAGTTATCTTACTTTCTCATTTTTCTCTTTCATGCCTCCATCCCACAACACCACATCAAATACTCTAGTATGCATGTCCTAAGGGCCACATCATATCACATCACATCACAACTTGACACATATCCACATTAGCACATATCAGAAGGGCACACATGAAAATACCTCTATTCCAAGCCGCGCTACACATAAAAATAGTTAAGATAATAGCATATAAAACATGACATATAATTATACACGACATTCAAGGCAAGTAAGACACATAGAAACAGGTGGCCTTAGCTACACCCTTACCTAAAACGTCACCGGGCTTAGAGCACGCTCCTATGCCTCTTGAGGGTTTTGACTCGATTGACCTATAAGAGGGAAATACTATGAGTTAATCTCCCTCTACCGGAATTACCATATTTTCCTATCTTACCCCTATCATGGCCTACTACTAAGGATAATAGTGATAATAGTGGTATTATAATTAAAAGTAGGGTTATTATTCTTAAAATGATTTATCGTGCCACTACTAACCAAAGTAAGTCTTAGTAATATTCATAGTATTAAAGTAAGGGTTTCAATATTACTAATAATAATAATATTATTAATACTAATAATAATAAGAATACTAATAATAATAAGAATAATAATGATAATAATGCTGATAATAATAATCAAAATCATAGTAATAATAATAATAATAATAATAATAATAATAATAATAATAATAATAATATTAATAATAATAATAACAACAACAACAATAATAATGATAATAATGATAAAAAAAATAATAAAAATAATAATAACACTAATAATAATAGTTAATAATATTACTATTAATATTAAAATCATTAAGACTTTTATATACAGAGTTTAAGGGTTAAGGAGTTGGGAGACCACTTAGGCTGGGTGGTGGAGCCGGCAACGACGATGGAGGAAGATGGGTGGTGGAGAGATGGATGTGGAGGCTAGGGGAGAGTGAAGTAGGGGAAAATAGAGAAAGGTAGGGCAAGGTTCCTTGGTCATTTTGAGGGGTAGAGACGGTGCTACAGGAGGCGGAATCGACGGCAACCGGCGGCACGAGGGGTGGTACAAGGTCGAATGGGGTTGTTCGGGAAGGTGATTTTGCACGGCCGGGGTGGCTCGTGTAGGGCAAGGCAAGGAAGGATGGTGGTTCGGTTGTATAGAGGGCGGTGTAGGGAACGATTTGGTGGCTGGAGTGGGCAGTGACGATGGCCGACGACGGAGAAAAAAGGGGCTGAATAGGTGGTGGCGCACGGTTTGATTTTCTGGGATGCCAAAATCAAAACCCAATTATGGCAGCCTTCGAGGCTATTTACAGCTCGATCAAAAAGGGAAAACAACAAAGGCGAGTGGGAGAGTAGGGGGCAAAGGGTTATGGGCTCCGACCGGTGCAAGTCTACCTTCGTAGGCCATGTTTTTTTGGGGCAAGAGGAATGGCATATAGGAGAGGGGAGGAATGGCTCGGTTGAAATGGGGATAAGTCAACGGGAAAGAGAGGGGAGGAATGGTTGGAGTGGGCAGTGTGGTTGGTGGCAGGATACCCAGAGTCGATTGCGGGAGTTGCATGGCACTGGAGGTTGAAGATGACGTGAGGTGGGCTAGACACTACAAAAAAGTCCATTTTTAGCAACGACAGTTTTTATTGCAAAAGATAGAAAGTCGTTGCAAAAAATATATATCGCAACGACATTTTTTGTTGCAGGGTCGTTGCGCGTCATGGCGTTGCAAAAAAATAAAGCAACGACAATGGTCGTTGTTAAAAAGTAATTAACTGCAACATAAATTATCGTTGCCAAATAAATGTCGTTGCAATACATCACTTTATCTAACTACATGTGTTTATATATTGCAACGACTTTTGTCGTTGCAAAATATGGATCCTACTTCGGCAACAATTTATGTCGTTGCAAAAACCTATAATTAGCAACGACCTTTGTTGTTGACAAAAAATGGTTTTATTTTGGCAACAAATTATGTCGTTGTGAAAACTTGTTATTTGCAACAACAAAAGTTGTTGAAAAAAAAATAGCATATTATAGCAACAATATTTGTCGTTGCAAAAACACATTAATTGCAACGACTTATGTTGTTGCCAAAAATTGAATAAACTTTATAAACAAAAAATTACAAAATATCACGAGTCAATACGAGCACATAGGCGCCACCTGATAGCACCCGAGACCCACAAATTTCTGACATCCCGAGTCGACGTTTTTGGATTGATCGACTAGGCCCACAGATCAACACAAGTCTTTTCTGAAACTTCCCAGGAGGGTCACCCATCCTAAATATTACTCCAGAGCAAGCACGCTTAACTGTTGAGTTCTTCGAACAGAATCACCGTAAGGATTGTATCCTATATTGATATAAGTAAGCATATCAATCCTTATAACATTCCACTCAATTTGAGGGAATTACACTTTATCATTGCAAAAAATACATAATTGGAATAATAAATTTATTTCAAAAAATTATCGATAATTTCTTTTGCAATAACTTGTGTTATTGCATTAAAATAATATAAATATCTGCAACAAGTATAGTTGTTGCAATAAATTTAATCAATATTTTACAACAAAAAAGTCGTTGTAAAAATATTTTGTACAAAAAAGTCGTTGTAAAAATATTTTGTATATTGCAACATATAAATGTCGTTGCGAATATACTATCACATATATTGTAACGACATTTGTCGTTGCAATATATATATATATATATCATTACGTTAAAATAATCTAAACATTCGCGACAAGTATAGTCGTTGCGATAAATTTAATCAACATTTTGCAACAACAAAAAGTCGTTTCAAAAACATTTTATATATTGCAACATAGAAATATCGTTGCGAATAAACTATCACATATATTGCAACGAAAAATGTCGTTGCAAAATATATATATATATATATATATATCATTATGTTAAAATAATCTAAACATTCGCAATAAGTATAGTCGTTGTGATAAATTCAATCAACATTTTGCAACAACAAAAAGTCGTTACAAAAACATTTTATATATTGCAACATAGAAATGTCGTTGCGAATAAACTATCACATATATTGCAACAAAAAATGTCGTTGCAATATATATATATATATATATATATATATATATATATATATATATATATTTCATTACGTTAAAATAATCTAAACATTCGCAACAAGTATAGTCGTTGCAATAAATTCAATCAACATTTTGCAACAAAAAGAGTCGTTGCAAAATCATTTTATATATTGCAACATATAAATGTCGTTGCGAATAAACTATCACTTATATTGCAACGACATTTATCGTTGCAAAAAAGATATATATCATTATGTTAAAATAATCTAAACATTCGCAACAAGTATAGTCGTTGCGATAAATTCAATCAACATTTTGTAACAACAAAAAGTCGTTGCAAAAATATTTTGTATATTGCAACATATAAATGTCGTTGTAAATAAACTATCATATATATTGCAACGACAAATGTCGTTGCAAAAAATTTCCTAATAATTATTATATAAATGAATTATTTTTGGCAACAATTTTTTGTAACGTCATAAAATTGTCGTTGCCAAATGACATTTTTCGCAACAACAAAGTGTTGTCGTTGCAAAAGTTTTGTTGCTATAAAAGAGTTTTCTTGTAGTGAGACCAGCGGTCCAAGGGAAAAGAAGAAAGAAAGAAAAAGAGGAGGCCGAACCGACCGGGAGAGGGAAAAAAAGACGTTGGGAGGGGCTGGGCTGCGCAGGGGGGAGGGGAGGAGTTGGGCCAACGGGCCGGCCTAGGTCGGGGGGAAAAGGAGAAAAAAGGAAGAGAAGAAAAGGAAATAAAAGGAAAATGAGGGGGAAAAAGGAAAAAAAGAAAAAAGGAGAAAGAAAGGAAAAAGGTGGGTTGGCTTAATTAATATATTTTGGGTATTTTGGGATATTTAATAAAATATCAATATTAAAATAATAATTAAATCCTCTTTTTAGGTTAATTTAGGGATTTTGAAAGAATTTTCTTCAATTCCATTTTAATTAGCAAAATACTCAAATTTTCCTATTTAAATCATTTATTAATTTCTCTTAGATTTACCTTAATTAATCCCCTCTTATTTTATTTCACTAATTTTTCCTAATAATTTCTTATTTGGCTATGATTCCCTAAATTAGAGTTTTGGAGTATTTCATTCATCATCTCCACCACCTAACCAGCCACCACACCACCCACTCCTATACCCTACCTGCTCCCTGCACTTCCCCATGTAGCCATCACATGCCACCCTATAGCCTACTCCTTCTCTTTTCTCTCCTTCTTCCACTTGACTTTGCCTACACCCATCACCTTTGCTCCTTTTCTCCCTTCTTTTGCCACCGCTCCAACATCCCCTTAGCCACTGGACATCACCTTAACCTCCCTCTACACCCCTTTACTTGAACCACCCTACATCTCCCCCTTTCTCTTCCTCTTCTTTTCCTTTCTTCCTCTTCTCCCTCCCTTAAATGCACCTTTTTTCCTACAAGCACCATCACCATCTCTAAATTTTTTGAGCTGCCATACCTTAAACTCTAATTACCATCCACATCTTCCTTCATCCCTACACACAACAACCAGCCCTAACACCTCTCCACTTCCTCCCTCAACCCTTTTACCTAATCCTTCCTCTTTCCATTTTTGCTTCCCCTTACCCCTTACGTTTAGTGCATGGCTCATACTATATGAACATGTGAGTTATGCTGTAAAATTTTGAGTATGCTTTAGCTAATGTTGAGGTTTAATATATATTGGTAATATTATATATTTAATAAGTATTTTTAATAAAAATAATTATTTTATTTATCTAATAATGATATTTTATTTGTGACATTATTTTAGATATAAAATTTTACCAAACAGAGCTTAAGCATTTTACACCGGGATACAGGTAAAGTTTGGTTTTTGCTGGAAATAAGGTAACTATTATACCCCACTAAAATGTATGGATTATTATATGTTAGCATATTAGGGTTTTTGGTATGCGATTTATGTAAATATAATGTGTTGTTGACAATCCCATTATTCTTAGTGTTAACTTGGAAAATAGAAAGAAAGCCATGATATCTTGTATATGAGGTGGCATGTGTGAAAGGGTGGTTAAGGAAGGGGTTTATGTTGATAATGGATATTATGTGTATATACATGCTATGATAAATAAGTATGGACCCTTGTAGTGAAAATAATACTAATATAAACCCCAGGGGCGATTTGGTCATTTGGATATATTATGATGTTTAAACCTAAATGGGATGCCTAATGTGTTATGAATATTGCGAAGAGTGGATATGGGAGTTTGGTGGATTATAAATGTATGTATTAGTAGAAATATCAATATTTTATAGACTAAGGGTAATTTGATAAATTTTAACATATGGTGGTGATCATTTTATTAAAATTGCATGTTAAGTATTATGTGGTGTTGAAAATGATGATAGGGGTTTGTGGCATTGAAAATACATGTTCCATTATGAATAATAATGTTTTATGTTCTAGGGGCTTTTTTAGAATTTTTATATGTTCCGTAGGAGTGACCTAAATAAATATGCATGGTAAGTAATGATTGGTGTGAAGAATAATAATAAGGGTTTTGTGGTATTAACGTATGTTGGGCATGAATATTAATATTTTATGATTATGGGATATATTAGTAATTTTGCATGTGAAATGGGAGTTAACCTAGTAAATATGCATGATAAGTAATAATTGGTGCTAAGTATGCTAATAAAGGTTTTGTGGTGTTAGTAATACATGGTTGGGCATGATTATTAATATTTTATGACCTACGGGCATTATAGTAATTTGGCATGTCTAATGGGAGTCAACTTAATAAATATGTATGGTAAGTGGTAATTGGTACTAAAAATGACAATAAGGATTTATGGTGTTAGAAATGCATGTGGGGTATGATTATTAATATCAAATGACCTAGGGAAATTTTGGTCATTTTGTATGTAATATGGTGGTTAGTCTAACAAACATGCATGGTAAGTATAAATTGATGTTAAATATGATAATAGGGATCTATTATCTTAGTATCACTTATTTGAGCATGATATTCAATAAAATATGGTCTAGTGGTATTTTGGTAATTTTACCTATAAATGGTGACTAGTTTAATAAGCATACATGGTAAGTATAAATTGATGTTAGATATGATAATAGGGGCCTATTATCTTAATATTACTTATTTGAGAATGCTGTTCAATAAAATATGGTTCGAGGGTGTTTTTGTAATTTTACATTTCATATGACAATTGGTATAATAAATGCTCATAATAAGTAATAGTTGATGTTAAATAAAAGAAGAGGGGTTTATTGCCTTGGCATTATCTCTTCTTGCATGATTGTGACCATTATAAGGCCTAAGGGTATTTTGGTAATTTAGAGGGTATCAGAATAAAAATGTATGGTTTAGAGATAACTTAGTAAATTGGAGTATGTGGTGTTGTTGTTCTCATAAACATGGAGGAGTGCATTAATTGTTGATTTAGCATGAGAAAGTGTGTTGGTTGTTCTAGAAGTGCATCTTAGGGTTTTATATGTAAAATGATCATTTGGTGTGCTGGGTAACTTAACTTCATAATCAATAGTATAATTATGATGTTACTCTTTTATGGCATGTTGATAAATAAAAAAGAATTATGTTATAGAAGTGGAGGGTAAAGAGGTAGCCTTAGCCTTAGGGGCATTTTGGTCATTTTGACTTGATTTACCTAAGTATAAGGATTGGAATCTAGGATGAACATAGTGAACTACTTATGTTGATCTTAACAATAATCCTAATTCTGGTTACTCCATAATATTGGAAACAAATAAAATTGGTTACGTATATGATTGATGTGTTTCTCATGATCACCTTAATTAAGATACTAATACTTAACTGGAAGACCTTGAGATTGGGAATGATGACTCTTTAGGGGTCACTACCCTAAAGACATGGTTTAGCCCATGATTGATCTAGATTTTTCTTGTGTGTCTTAGTGCCCCATCCAACCCTACATTTTACTCTATTTATCTCTACGGACCTAATTAGGTATGCATACTTGTGAATTAGGTATCCTTGTTAGTAGGGTAATGTATGTCTTTACGCACTAGTGCGATTAGGATACCTTTACGCCCCTAAGTTGATAGTAGGTAGGATATTATGCTACATTTATGTGCCAATATGACCGGTGTACTTTTATGTCTGTAGGTTCATGATCTCCCCCATATGTAAATAAAATGGAATGGTGTGGTTAATAAATTGAAAGACACTCATCACTTATAATGGAACACCACGTTGGTCGGGACCATGTATAGTATATATACCGATCCACTGATTATAATAGTGGTCAGGAGCTTTCATCTCTAGATTATATCATTTGTACTAGTACACTAATTATAATGGTGGTCATGAGCGTACTATCTAAGAGTATATTCTATATACCAGTCTGCTGGTTATAATAGTATCTAGAAGCGTGCTGCTATGGCTTGTATTATGTAATTATTGATCCACTCGTGAGAATAGTAGGTTCCCAAAACCTACGTGGATATAATTCAAGAGATGAATAAATTCCAAACTAATTGCTTGAGTTTAGATAATAAGGAATAAGCTATTATGACCTACTGATGTGATATGGTAATAGCCTTGGTGCCTACAAGAATGGATTGAGTTTAAAATTATATTGATGGGCCTATGGGCTTACCATTGAGTTGAGTGGATGGTGTATGCTTGAGTATATTTTCGGCTCTCTAATTATACTAAAAAAAGCATCGCTTGGATGCTCCCTTGGTAATTCTTTTTATTTCTAAGTGAATGAGCCTTTGTGACATATAGTCTTGATGCATGTAGCCATTCTAATGATTATTATAATTTAGTATATATGTATGGTCCTATGTTCATATGTTTGATGTGTGGCAAATGATGAGTTTTATACGAGCCCTACATATAAGTCCTGTATAAAGGATTACTCATTATCATAGTACTGAAGGGTTCCTTTCTTAGGCCCTTACTTATTCAATGGGAACTGACCTTTGTAGGTTAGCTCACAAACACTCTTGAAGATCTACTCTTAAGTTAAGAGCGTAGGACTATCCATGAAGGGTTTTGGGTTTTTCTTAAAACTCTCATACTTCCTTTTTATTGGCTTTATTCTATTACAACTACTAGTGGATTTTATTTCTTGTAATTTATCAATTATGCTACTCTATTTTATGATTATAACCTTGCTTTGTCTAAAGTACATTTTCAGCCTTAGCACTTTGTACCTGAATGGTGAAGGAAAACCGATATGGTGTTAAGTGTGGTGATAGCATCCTCAAAATTTACCATATTTGCTTTTACTTATAATTTTGAAAAACAAATTTTTTAAAGGCGTGTTTGGTATAGGGGTAATAAGGGTGGAAAAAATTTTCCCTTATTTTGTACCTCTTATATTAAGTATTTAATAATAATAAATATATTTTTAATGAAATACCCATTTTAGATCAAATTAAGATCTAAAATGGGTATTTATTAAAATAAAATATTTAGTTTTAAATAAATTATATAAGATATATAAAATATGGAGGTAATTTTTTCACCCTTATTACCCCCATACCAAATGAGCACTTAGTAGTAAATTTTAGGGGTGTTACAACAAAATCTACCCCATAACCAACTCTAATATGGCTCCATTTACACTCAACCAAGCTACCATGTTATCTACCTCTACACTTCATTTATTTTTAGCCAAAACATAAACTGTGTTATCAAATATTTTTTTGGAAGAATTAGGGATATTTGTAATGTAATTATGGGAATTTCATGGACCTCTAAATCTGGATTAGTCTAAGGAGAAGCAACCTCCATGCTTCGCAGAATCAATTAGCAGCTATCGAGTGGACTACACCTCTTTTCTTATTTCCTTTATTAGCTAAAATTAGTTAAAATATATTGCTAGACTTTCCTATTATGTAATTTATGTTCACTAGGATTTTTCATAGGATGTAATGACAACCATTAAATGATGGGTGGCTAGTAGTGTTGAAAACACAATCAACATTAGCTGATTGAAGTTTTGTAACCTTAGTTAGTCTAAGTTGGTATCAACCATGGGCAAGGATGTAACTAATCTAACTATAATGGTTATATTATGCTTATAACCCCTATAATTTGATTAACACTCTTAAATAGAGTGGGAGAGGCTACAAGAGGGGACTATTACATTTGATAAAAAAAAATCCTAATTATGGAAAGCCAACTCCTCTTATGATTAAGGTGTAGCCTTGAGTATTATTCAAATCTATACCAATTAATCTAAGAGTTGAAACCTTGGTTGATGAAAGTACTTGGTTTTGAAGGTTTCAAGATCAAGTTATCCTTTTTAGATTTTCCTTCCTCTTCCAAGCTTTGAGAATTTAGTTGAAACCTCCCCATTTTCAACATTAATACTTATCATGGTTCCATATGTTTAGCATTATGCATCAAATTGGTATTAAAGCTCAAGGTTGGTAATTTTGAAGTATCGCTTGTGCCATCACCCTACTTATTAAACCATTATCCATTTTGGTGATCCACAACATTTTTCTTTTCATTAGCCATTTTTCCACAAAATCGAGCCTTAATCCACCTTTGTTCCTCTTTTCATCTTTTTGGGTGAAACCATTTTTTTTCTAAGCAGGTTGAGACTAAAATATGGAAAATCAACCTATTTTAAGGGGGTTAAGTCTTGAAGAAGCTCATAACATAAATAGTATAGGGTCGTATGAGCATTATAAATGGAAATGAGGAAAGCATCGCACATATTGGAGTTACTAGTGCCAAATGCTAGCCTTCATCAAGAAAGGAGTCCTCTACCACAAGGAGAAGAAATGGAAAATGATGTAGAGGATGAGCCAACTAATTATATCTCATTCTCTAGCAATTCCCCTACAACATTTCAAAGGAGAAGGATGGTTAGAAGAGAGTCTTTTAGTGATATTAAGTTGGAAGTCCTAGAGTTTAATGGATCCCATAATCTAAAGGAGTTTATGGAGTGGGAAATGAGGTGTAACTAAATGTTTGAGGCTAGGGTTTTAGATGATGAGAAGTCTTTTAAGGTTTTTATCCTCAAGTTAAATGGTCATGCCTCCTTATGGTGGGAAAATTTAGTACAAAATCAAAGAGAGGAAGGGCAAGTTTAAGGTTAGAAGTTGGGAAAAGATGAAGAGGTTGATAAGGGAGAGGTTTTCATCACCTTCAATGTACAACAAAATATCTTCTTTAAGGATTCTTTGAGTGTGTAGGAGTATATTCAATAGTTTGAGAGGATCATCATGAGGCTTGGTTTATAGGAGGTTGAAGAACACACCATATCATGATTCATAGGAGGGTTGAGGAGTAACATTGCTAGAAAGGTATAGCTATAAAAATATTATACGTTGGATGTGTTATTCCATTTATCCATCAATGTAAAGAAGAATAAAAAGGAAAATAGGAGTCAAGGGTTGGGGGGTTGAGAGAGAATGCTTACCCACCTAAAGAATCCCCAAAGTTGAACTTAAATCCTAAGAGGTTTGATGTCAAGCCTAAAGGAAATCTAGAAGTGGGTGAGTTTAATAGAATTAAGGGTGTGAGGTGGTTCAATTGCCAAGGAATTGGCACTATCAAAATGAGTGTCCAAAAAAGAGGGTAATGATCTTGATAGACTAAGAGGAGAAAGAAATGGAATGAGGTGACACTAAAATACAATCAGTCATGGAGGGTGGGGTTGAGGTGGAGGAGGTAACCCCAGATATAGGGGAATCCTTAATGGTGAGAAAGATGTTGCAAGCAAGAGAAGATGTGGAAGAAGAGTCCTAAAGGGAGAACATATCTCATACCAAGTTCACCATACTTGGTAAAATATGCTCCCTCATTGTGGATGGAGGTTGTTGTGTAAATGTGGCTTTCACCACTTTGGTGGAGAAGCTAAATTTTCCAACCATGACACATGTTAAGCCATACAAGTTTTGATGGATTAATAATGGCTCAATGGTTGAAGTTACTAATACAACACTAGTATCATTTTCCATAGGGAAAACCTATCAAGATAGTGTTGTTTGTAATGTCATTCCCATGGATGTTTGTTATTTGTTGTTAGATAGACCATGGAAATTTGATAATAATGTTAAACATCATGGTAGGAAGAATACATATATCTTGATCTATGCTAGCAAAAATATTGTACTCACACCCCTTAGTGTTTGATCCTCATTTGTTAGAGAGAACTTGAAGTGTAAGAAAGCTTTGTTAGTTGATGAAAAGGGGTTGGAAAGGGCTATAGGGAAGAGAAAGACCTTGTACTTGTTTTTGATGCTTCAACTTAATGAGAAGATAAATAAACTTGATCCTTGAGTCAAAAACCTACTAGAGGAGTTTGGGGATATTTTCTTAAATGACTTTCCTAGCGAGTTGCCTCCCATAAGGGGAATTGAGCACCAAATAGATCTTGTTCCCGGTGCTACTCTCCTAAAAAACCATCTTATAGGTGTAATCCTAAAGAAGACATGAAGTTGTAAAGACAAGTTGAGGAGTTTTTGCAAAAGGGTTCCATAAGAGAATCCCTTAGCCCTTGTGTAGTTTCAGCTCTCTAGGTACCTAAGAAGGATGGAACAATGCAAATGTGTGGATATAGTAGGGCTATTAATGACATTAATATCAAGTATAGGTATCCTATACTTAGGCTTGATGATATGTTAGATTTCTTGCATGTAGAAAATGTATTTTCTAAGATTGACTTGAGGAAAGGATACTAGCAAATTCGGATAAAGAAAAAAGGATGAATGGAAGACTACTTTAAAGACTAAGGAAGGGCTCTATGAGTTACCGGTCATGCCATTTGGACTCTTTAATTCACCAAGCACTGGATGAAATTATTCAACCCTTCATTTCAAAATTTATAGTTATGAATTTTGATGATATTCTTGTATTCTCTTTTAGTCCAGATGATCATATAAGGTACATAAGACTTATATTTTTAGCCCTTAAGAAAAAAAATTAAATGGAAAATTGGAAAAGTGTGACTTCTATGTGCTAAGAGTCACCTTTCTAGTTTTTTTTTATCCGAAAGTGGAAGCTATATGGATGAGTCAAAGGTAGAGGCAATAAAGCATGACCTACACCCACATCCATCACCAGATTTAGATCTTATCATGGGCTTACCTCTTTCTATAGGAGATTTATAAAAGGATTTAGCACACTCCTAACACCCTTCACCGAATACCTCAAAAAGGGATGTTTACAATGGACCAAATCTGCACAAGAAGCCTTCGAACTAATCAAAATTAAGTTAAGTGAGGCTCCCATTTTACAAATACATATCTTTGACATGGTGTTTGAGATAGAATTTGATGTAAGTGGAGTAGGTATTAGAGCCATCTTGTTACAAGAATGAAGGCCCATGGTTTTCTTTAGCGAGCAACTTAATGGTTCAAGATCCAACTACAACACTTATGACAAAGATTTTTATGCTATTGTTAGGGATTTAGATCATTGGTTACATTATCTCCAACCATTACAATGTATATTAAATCTAGATCATGAGTCCCTATAATATATAATCGGGTAGCATAAACTTAAAACTAGGCCTGCTAGGTGGGTGAATTTTTTACAATCCTTTTCATTTGTAGCAAAGCATAAGAGTGGCAATACCAATTTTATTGTCGATATACTCTCTAGAAGGTATTATATGCTATCATTACTAGAAGCTAGTGTCCTAGGATTTGGGCGTCTTAGAGAGTTTTACAAGTAGGATGATGACTTTGCTTGCTATATAGAGGAGCAAGACAAGCTTTAGGGACCATAACTAGTGCAAGAAGGATTTCTTTTCAAGGGCAACAAGTTGTGCATTCCAAAGTGCTCCATCTAAGAATTGCTCATTCAAGAAGTGCATGGAGTAGGTCTAGCGGAACATTTTGGGATAAAAAAAACTTATGATGTACTCCAAAAGCATCTCTTCTAGCCTTGAACTATGGGAGATGTGCAATCCATCATGGCCAACTACTCTACATGCTAAAGGTCCAAGAGTTACTTCCACTTAGGACTCTACACACCTTTACCCATCCCACACCACCATTAGTATCATGGCAGCATAAAATTCATAGTGACTTTGCTTAAGACTCAAATGCAAAATATTGCCATTATGGTAGTTATTGATTGGTTCTCTATGATGACTCATTTCCTCCTTTGTTATAAGATTGATAACGCCTCTTATATTACTGATATCTACCTTAAAGAAATAGTTTGGTTGTATGGTAACCTGAAGATAATCATCTTCGATCAAGATACTAAGTTTCTCAACTATTTTTGGAAAAATTTATGGAGACTACTCGTTACTAAACTTCTCTTTATTACAGCTTACCACCAACAAAATAACTGTCAAATAGAAGTTATCAACGACTCCATCAAAACGATTTTAAGGAACCTACTTCACATGTCCTTGAAAGATTGGGACATAATGCTAAGTCATGTAGAGTTTGCTTACAACTACTCTACCACATATATCGTAGGATACTCACCTTATGAAGTGGTGTATGGGGTGAACCCCACCACTCCCATTGACTTCATCCCTTTTCTAATCTCATAAAATAATTTTAAAGAAAAACAATGACCCATAGACTTCAAAAATTACATGAACACATCACATCCAAGAAAGAGAAATTGGATGACATGAACCAAAAAAGGACTAACAAGAATTGAAAAGAAAAAGTTTTTGAACCAGGGGACCTAGTGTAGTTGTACCTTTGAAAGGAAAGATTTCCATCCTAGAGGAAAAATAAAATCATGCCATGAAGTGATGGGCCTTTCAAAATCCTTGAGAAATTTGGCAATAACACGTATCATTTTGAACTTCCACATGACATAGGGAATTTTTCCTCTATAATCAATTTACAAGACTTAATCCCTTATCTACATGACACACCTTATGAAGATGAGGAGGTTCCTTCTCAAGAGGGAGAAGATGATGCAGAAGTATCTCAAGTATCCCAAGTTAAAGATACTTTACTTATTAATTTTTCTAAGATTGAAGACTTCAAAACTATTCTAATTTGGGTTAATAAATTACTAGATTAACTAGCATCCATACAAGCCATGTTAACTCCAACATCCATATAAATATGGCTCCGTTTGGCTGCAATATGGCTATATGAAAGCTACCCCATTACTGGCTCTAATATGTCTCCAGTAGGGCTCCATTTACACTAAACCAAACCACTACCTTATCCACTTCTACACTTCCCCTATGTTCAACCAAAACATAACCTATATTATCAACCATTTTTGTGAAAAAATTAGGGAAATTGGGAAGGTAATTATGGGAAGTTCAAGCCCTACAAAGTTGGCTTAATTTAAGGAGAAGCAACATCCAACCTTGGCAAAATCAAGTAGCAGTCATTGAGTGGATTGCACCTCTTTTTTTATTTTCTTTATTAGCTAAAATTAGTTAAAGCATATTGTTAGAATTTCTTAATATGAAATTTACATTTCTTAATCTTTATCATAGTATGTAATGATAACCATATAATGATGGGTGGCTAGTAGTGTCAAAAAGACAATCAACACTAGCTAATTGAAGTCTTGTAACCTTAATTAGTCTAAGTTGGTATCAACCATAGGTGAGGGTGTAACTTATCTAACTATCATGGTTATATTATGCTTATAACCCCTATAATTTTATTAACACTCTTAAATAGAGTGGGAGAGGTTACAAGAGGGGTAGATTACATTTGATACAAAAATCCTGGTTGTTAAAACCAAGCTTCTCTCAAGATTAAGGTGTAGTCTTGAGTATTATCCAAATCTTGCACCATTTAGGATAATATTTGAAACCTTTGTTGGTTGATGTAAGTACTTGGTTTTGAAGGTATCAAGATCAAGTTATCCTTCTCAAAATTTCCTCCCTTCTTCTCCACTATTTTTGAAATTTGTTGAAAGCTCCCTATTTTCAACACCAAGACTTAGTATGATTCCATTTATTTATTATTATTCATTAAGTATTTAGACCTAGTACAATTTGCTTCAGAGGTTGATGTTAATAAGAGGATAAAGGTTTACCAATTTCAATTAGAATTGATTCTAAGACTTTAGGAGATGTTGATGGGCCTCGTGCA
The DNA here is from genome assembly GCA_030549775.1 of Tamarix chinensis. Taxonomy (NCBI): domain Eukaryota; kingdom Viridiplantae; phylum Streptophyta; class Magnoliopsida; order Caryophyllales; family Tamaricaceae; genus Tamarix; species Tamarix chinensis. Next base: position 36,874,513 of record CM060171.1, read on the forward strand.
TAAGAATTACAGGCCATGTACGTTTATACCTTAGAGGCATAAGTGATTACGTAGGCCTGTAACACCTAGTTAAAGGCCAACCTAAGGTTTTAGGGTGGTCAAATCCAAGGGGGTAAAAATTTCCAAGCCATAAGGAGTTATTAATCGGGGGTGCTACCTTGATATGGATGGTAATTGATTCAACTAATTATGAGGTGCCTCATATGTCAACAATCTAGTAAGAACCACTAAGGGATTGATTATAGTTGATAGCTAGTTTAGTGTTATGGCTATGGTAGGATGGGGCACCAATAGTTTGAGTGTTACACTATTGAGGATAGCATCCTACAATGGTAGGCACACTCATTAGGTAGATTATTTTATATGTCACCAGCTCAAAGGGCTTGACCAAAAGATAATGGAGCTAGTAAGATTGCTCCATAAAAGAGGGTTTAGAGGCCTTGTGCCTTTCAACAAGGGTAGGGTTTAGGTAGTGTTGTTGGACCAAATCCAAGTATTTTCCTAAATGTGATGACTCAGTAAGAGGCTAACAGGTAGACAGATGTCATTATGGGTGTTCACGGTTGTTTCCCTTCATATTTATGTTTTATTTAACTCAGGAGATTTGCACTTTTTTTGTGTCCACTACTTTTGTAGCTAGGAAAGGTATGATTCTTTATAATAAGATAGAGACTTTTGTTGTGCTCCCATCTGGGGATAAAATTCCATGTGCTAAGTTGTATAGAGATGTGTCCTTAGTCATTAGTAGAACTAAGATTATGGTAGACCTCATAGAGCTTTAAATTTTTGACATCAATGCTAAGATCTATTATTAGAGACGCAAGCCTAAGTCCTCAATTAGGGTGCTTTCTAAAATGATGCTTGATACGTTGGTACGTAGGGGTACCCAATCTACATATATAGTGCTTAGGATATAGGTGTTAAGAAGCCATTTATTGAGGTTATCTTAGCGACGTGAGAGTTTCCAGATATGTTTTTTGATAAGATCCCAAGTATGCTGCTAACACATGAGATGGAATTCATGATAGACCTTCTATTAGTGATTGAGCGTTTGTTAAAGGCACCCTATCACTTAACTAAGATAGTAGAGTTGTGCACTTAATTAGAGGAGTTATTGGATAAGGGGTACATTTGACTAAATGTACCCCCCTAAGAAGCACCGATACTTTTTTTTAAGAAGACATATGGTGAGTTGATAATCTACATGAATCACTAAGGATTAAATCAGGCCATAGTGAAAGAATTATTAACCTTTACCTTGAATCAATTACCTTTTTGATCAGCTATGTGGGGCTATAGTATTTTCAAAGATTAATCTCAGATTAAGGTATCATCAATTGAGGATCATAGAGAAGAACATACCAAATAAAGATTTTAGGATGAGGTATGGCCATTATAAGTTCACCATGATATCCTTTGGACCTATGAATGCGTAAGGAGTTTCCATAGCTCTCATGAACCACATCTTCCAGTAGCATCTTAAACCATTTGTTGTGATCTTCATATTAATTTACTCTAGGACTCGTGAGGAACACAAGAAACATCTAAGATAGACTATGGCATTGTTGAGGACCCATCAATTATATGCCAAGCTCTCAAAGAGTGAGTTTTAGCTAGATGAGGTAACTTTCCTTACTTATGTCATATCAAAAGATGGTGTTTTTCGTGGACCCTTGAATGATCCAAGATGTATTAAAGTAGTTATTATTGATGAATGTCAGGGAGATACACTGTTTCATACGACTGGTTGGCTACTAAATACATTTCATCCAGGATTTTCCCAAAAATGCTTATCCATTGAATACCTTGTTGAAGAAGACATCATGGTCATGCCATTCCTACCATACTTCAACTTGTGATATTTTTACACTTTGGGATGCCCATATTCAACCTAAGACATCCCTCTCTTCCACTTAGGTATGTTGACCAACATTCTCTCCTATACACCCTATCATCTACACTTGCTAATTATCTCCCTTTTCATTTGTGAAAAATTTTCAAGTGTTGGACATTCTCTTCTTTACTCTCTCTTCTTCTATGTTGGAAAAAATAGAGGCTTGCCTCTTATTTCCTATCATTTAGTTGTAATTATTATCTCTTTTTTTCTCTCTTAATCTCAACCTTAGCTTTACCTTGTTTCTCTTAAATAAGGAATGGTTAAAGTTTAAAGAAAGGTTAATGACTTGATGTTTTGGTTTTAGGTTTCAAGGCTGAGAAAAAGGCTGTATTCAATCATTTTTCTTCTCCTTCTTGTTTTGATTTCATTTTTATTAATTTTAGAAAAGGATTTTTAGTGGTTTTGATTTTTAGTTCTCTTAGGAATCAAGGTTTGGGTAGATAACCCTCATGATAGGTGTTTGAGCAAGAAGAATTGATTGATAGATGGCATTTTAATCTATAACATGAATAAAGTCTTTTAATGAATATTGTGGTTCCATGTTCTTAGTGTTTTTATGTTGAGTATAAATTATTGTATTATAAAAATCAAGAGTATGCTTGAGTTTTCTCCTTGAAATTTAAGCACATCTTAGCTTCCTTGATATTATACATGATTTTAGCAATTTTGGGCATGGTTTCATTTAATGTCAACATTACCACGTATTCTATTAGTTCTATGTGTGCAACATGTCTCTTTATGTGTTTGATGACATAGAAGCATGCTTGTATTACTATGGCAAGTTGAGTGAACTTTTGGTATGTAGATTGGAAGTCCGGGTGTTGTTTTACCCATACAAGTCGATCGATTTGTTGGACCTATGGACTACTTGTGTGAATAATTGATTGATTTGATGATTTTGACCAGCTAGTTTTCAAATCAATTGATTGGTTCGATGAACCAATCATTGGTTCCTATGACTAGTTAATTCATGTGTCAAACCTATTGATTGGTTACCTTGTAACCATAGTGGTCTGGTATCTGCATACACCCATTTAATGGTTTGGTCAAAGCCATTGGCTGGTTTCTCATGAATAGTCAATTAGTGAGACCAATCAGCAGGCTAGTTTGGTGGCTAATTTTTTTATTGACCAGACTAGTCGATAACTCGTAGTGACCGATCGACTAGTAGACCTATTTTTGCTAAATTTACTTATTAATTAATATGCTTTTGTTGGGACTTCTATAATAATGTTTTTATGTAATTAAATCATTTTAATCATGATAATAAACATTTTTACCTTGAAATTAATATGCCCCAAAAGATGATAATTGATTGGTTAAGTTTGGTGTCATCTCTAAATACCCAATTGGTGGTTTATATGCCTTGTGATGTGTTTGGTGTTATCTCTTGGAAAAAATAATTTGGATAATAATGGAATTAAATTGGGATTTGTGATCTCATTTGGTGATTATTAATTAATGGAGTATGATTTCATTCAAGCATCTTTCTCAAACTCTTGAGGTAGCTAGCTAGGAGTTAGTGGCTGGGTCGCTTTGTGTTTTATATTTTCACTTAGTAACTATTTCCTTCTCCTGAGTTGTGGTTAGTAGGGGATATGTGCATATTTTTGATGTATAATATTATATTATAATAGGTTAACGTCACATCTATGTCTAGTTTAGGTTGGTGAGGTGTCCTAGTACAAGCCCCTAGCCCTTTGTATTGTCCATTGCTTAGGCGGATGTGGTACCCTCACTTTTAGCCCTCACGGTGGAGGTATTCAAGATGTAGTGGGTGATGTATCATAGTACTATCCCCCTTGATATACTTTAATCAATTTTGGTGGATGTGGTATCCCATGGTGTGTTAGCCCTCGCGGTAGGTGCACTTGATGTGTGGTAGGTGTGGTACCTCCAAAGAAAATTCCTTGGATGTGTCATGTCCTCGTGTGGCTGGTGTGGTATCCCATTATATTTGTATGTTGCGATGACTTTTATTTACGGTATATAATTGGGTGTGGTCTAACATATTCTTGTAATAATTGGGAATTAGGCGATCACTAAAGGAAGATTTATAATATGGTTTACATTATGTGTTATGATGCATGCATTGTATTATTATTGTTCTACTATGATCTCCATGTAAGCATGCCTTGTTTTATTAGTTTCATGAGCATAAGTGTTATTTTATGTTTGTATGATTATCACCATGCTACTATGCAACTTCCACGTGCTGCATAAGCCCTTACAATGTTTAAGGTAATATGTTTTATGAGTACTTCACCGTACTAATACTACATTTATGTGGTCACTATGATAATTTGGCTTCTGGTCTAATGAGCAAAGGATGATTTGCAAGGATATAATTCTTAGCTAGAATATAGTGAGGATGATACCATAGGCTAGTAGTTGGCTATTGCTCGAGGATTTGAGAGTTACTTTCTTGTGTGGTTTAGAGTTAGGCTAACCGGTTAGATATATTTTTGCCCCTTACGTTGGTATGTTTTTATTTATTTTGGTTATTTAAACTCTTGTCTTTAATCCTTGTATTTGTATTTGTAAAGTCTCTCTTGTATCTAAATATCATTCTTGCCATTTTTATTATAAACTTTTAGTATTATTAGTTGAGCATGCATTCTTTTATGATTGTTCCATTTTACCTTATATCAGGCATGTATTAGGTGATAATAACACCCCTTTCATTGTTAATATGCCAGTAACATTCTTTATTTTTGCTTTTACAAATGCGTTTGCATTGTCTTTAAAATAAAATTTTCTGCTTCAAAATTGTGAGGGTGTTATAGTTGTCATGTGAACAAAATGAAGAAACTTGAATATTCATTTGGGGCAAGGTGACAAAAAAACATACATATTTAGGATAGATTTGTGGGCTAATTATGTTTATTTTTTTATTAAGGACTTTCTCTTTCCTTCATCATCTTCCCAAAGCATAGAATAAAAAAACATAAGAAAATTGCACTCTAAAACAATAAGAAAGAAAGGTTTGGAGTTACAAAATAAAAAATTGAGGGATGTGTGGATGGCAATAGTATTTTAAACAATAGGGGTATTTAATTAAATATTTGAGAATTCTAGATTCTATCAATTTCTTATAAAAACTATGAAGAGGCTGTGTGTGACCCAACTTAATATATCCTTATGATTCGTACTTGAAATTGTCTTGTTGTGTTGTTGTTTATAACCGTTTTGAATAGTCTGATAAAGAATATAAATAGATGTGAGCATTTCATCTATATTTTTAAGAAAACAATATAAATTAAATTTTAGCATACACTAGAGACTAAATCAGGTACATTTCACATAACAATAACATCTTTATTGATTCAATAGATTATAATTGAAAATTTTAACAGGATAATTTAACAAGAAAATTGAGATATTTCCTTGTGCAGTAACTAATGTATCAGTGTGTCATGGTGCTGAATGTAACTTAGATAGTTTTTATTTTTATTTTTATAATTGATCTAAAGCTCTACATGAGAGCTAGAAACATACAAAATAAGAAAGAAACACCTCCGGCAACATTACATACCCCCATGAGGGGAGACCTTTAAGGGGTAAAACTGCCTCAAGCAAGCCAGCGCTCCCACCCACAAGTAGAAGTAGAGAAGAACAAGAAAAAAAATCAAAACGTAAAACAACCACTCAAGGTCAAAGCCAAAGATAAAAATAGAGAACCTAACCAAACCAAGACGTAGAAGTCGAACAGGAACCAACACCTATAGTCTTAAAACTCTCATCCCTATAACATGTGCCCCTTAGTGTCTACATACTATAGTAAGTCAGTAATACCCTATTAGCACTTGGACATTTTGGACCATATCACCAAGTGTGTAAGTAAAAAGTTTATTTACATCCTTAACCCATAAACCAACTCAAATGTGTACTCTCATCAGCATCCACTTACTACAGACTTCTACACCTTCGAAATAATTCTATTTCTAGCTTCCCATATGGTTCTAATAATGGCAAAGAAGGCGGAAACCAAATGATGTCCTTTAAGCTCTTCTTGAAATGTATAGCCAAGCTAATAAGACATCCATAGTACTCAAAGGCATCATCCATTCTATTCCAAGCCACTTACATACTCCGTACAGAGTTGACCAATAAAGGAGAAATGCATAAACATATGGTTAATAGTCTCTAGTTCTTTATGGCAGTAGGGGCAACTAACATCTAGAGGCCAAAGAGGTTATCCTTTGTATTGAGATGTTGCTGAACCATGAACCATGTAACCAGCTCGATCCATGGGGTTTTACTCCACTCTAGATTCTGTTGAAATTTTTACAAGTGCCTCTAGAGCCAATTTTCTCTTCCCAAAGTGCATAGCTAAAAGATCTAACTAAAAACATCCTACTTCTATCTTTAATCCAAAATACTATGTCTGATCTTTTCCTACATGGGAGTGCTTGATCGATTATTTGTAATAACTTATGTTCACATTCCCATTACCACATAAAAGACTTCTCCTCCACATGATATTCCAATGCCAAACTGCCCCATCCTACATACCTATATTTGCTACCTTTTAGTTCTAATACAATACATTGAGAATAAACTTGGAAAGTACTGACTCAAAATTCCTTAACCAATCCAATCATCATGCCAAATACTAAACTTCTTCCCATCACCTAAGCTGAGCTTCAAACCTGTAGCTATCAGGACATTTTTCTCACCATGTGCCTCTACCGCCATTCCCATTTAGGATCTCAAGCACCTCTTTCTGATTGTTTGAGTAGGCGACTTGAATTACCTACTTCTCATGGCTCCATCAGTAGTGAAAAATTGTTACCACCATTTAAATAACAAAGCATTATTTTTAATCACCAAATCATCAACATCCATACCTCCCCTTTGCTTTGGTCTTTGAATGGTCTTCTATTTGATTAGGGTAAAGCTTTTCTAAACCAAAATAAATTTCTTTTAATTCTAATAATTTCTTTAACAACACCTTTAGGGATCTTGAAGAGGCTTATATAGTAAAGAGGTAGGCTATTGAGGACATTTTTAATCAGAATGAGTCTCTGCCCTAGAGAGCATTATCACTTTCCTGCTACTTAGCCTATCCTTCACTTTTTCAACCACTGATTTCTAGGTCAATATGCTCCTCAGATTAGCACCTAAATGAAGGCCTAGGTAAATACTCAACAAGCTGTAGATATGGCAGTTCAGAATACTTACTACAGAAGTCAACAACTCTATATTAGCATCTAAATTGATAAACTTGGACTTCAAGAATTTTATACCCAACTCAGAGATAAGGTAAAAATAGTCAAGCAACCTTCTCTAATTCCTAAGAAAATCTTCCAACACCGAGAAAAAAGCTAACTTATTGTCCCTATACTAAAAGTGACACACCTTTAGCTGGATACTACCGATCTTAACTCCTTGTATTATACTTGAACCAACAACTCTCCCGATCATCTAACCAAGACAAAAAGGAAAAGAGGAAGGGTTCCCCTTGTTTGAGACCCCTCTTCATCTTGAATGGAGGGGAAGGTGTCCCATTTATGAGAATCGAGATGCTTGTAGTTGTAAGAAATTCTTTAATCCATGTTCTCCAGGTTATGCTAAACCACATGATCTCCAACATCAAGTCCACGTAATCCCATTTTAGTATGTCAAAGGCTTTTTGGAAATCTAACTTCACCACCATAAAAGCTTATTGATTGTCATTTACTAGTGATGACACTAACTACTTCAGTATATCCACCATAATCTTCGCTATGACCTTATAGATACATAAAACGATACTAATGGGTCTTAATTACCTAGCCTCTTTAGCATTCTGGACTTTGGGAATAAGAGAGACTAGAGTAGTGTTCACTGCTATAGGTAGCCATCTTGAAAGGAAGAAATCTAAGACTGAATCTGTGAAGTCTTCTCCCACAATACCCCATAACTTCCAAATAAATCCCAAATGGAAACCATCATAACTAGGAGCATTTAAAGGCTCACAAGCCCAAATAGCTGCTTTAACCTCATCTCTCTACGGCATGCACTCTAGCCAGAAACTTTTCTTGACCGTAAGATTTCTAAGACCTTCATTCGACATGCGCATATTAGGTAGTTTGTGTTCACTATAAAGCTCATGAAAGTAGGAAATAAGAGCTTGTTGCACCCTTTTATGGGTCATTTAATTTGTAACACCCTCATGATCTCTAATCGAATGAAAGAACGATTTCCTCTTCCTAACAGTGGCCAAAGTGTAAAAATTTCTAGTATTTCTATCCTTCTCATTGAAGCCTCTGACTCTTAAAACCTACCACCAATAACACCCTAGACAATTCTATTTGTGTGAAGGATTATATGGTGGAAAAAAGCTCGTTGTAAGGTTATACCTTGGTTGTATCATGGTCAAACAACGATATTATGTTTGTAGCAAACCGGTGAGCAATCTTATCCCTTTGCATTAAAGGCTCATTCTTCCCTTTGTATAATCTTCCAAACCACCAATAGGGAGTTTTTGATAAAAGATAAACAAAAGGATGGGATGATTTCCAAAATTTTATCGTGGTCAAGATAGACGTTTATTTTGTGCTAGTATTTATAAATTATGGATATGTAACACATATTTGAGCATTGCAACTTCCAACCACATTTTTATTTTTTAAGAAAAAAAAATAGTTCCAAGTTTAAATTGCCTTCGATGTTTAAGAATTAAAGGTGGTTGTGTTTGACAACCACATAGCCATTCATTTGGAATACATACAAATAACAGAAATAGAATTTTCTTTCTATTTTATTTTAGAATTATCTAGTTTGATATATCAAAATAAATAAATAAAACACTGTCTTAAATAAATTTGGGAGATATAAATCTTATGGAATTAGAAATAGATTTTTATTTTCATTTCCATTTCTAGGAAATTTCATACCAAATAGGTTATCAATACTTTATCAATATTCATTGAGGTGTGCATGAAGTAGTTTGATAGGAAAACTAGAATGAAAATTTGTGGTTATAGCCTTGGGTGAGCATTTTAGTCTAATCTCGAATCCGATAATTTGATTCAAAGTAAAAAAAATTCAATATATAGTTGGGTTTCAATCCATTTTTACTTTTGTCTAGTCCAATCTCCTTTTTTAATCCAACCTAAAAAATTCCTAGCATTTTACTTGAAAAATTTATACTTTAATAAAATAATTAGAAAAGTTTATACTTTAATAAAATAATTATATATTTTTTAATATTTTGTTTCAATCACATCTTAGATATTTTTTTTTGTGGTCTGACTTAATTTAGCCTTTGAAAAATTTTAAACCTTAACCGAATTCAATCTTATTCATACCATGATGGTTGAAGAGTACACAACAAGTTCTTCACAATTTATATCCTAGGCTTAGGAGTACAATACAAAGTATACCCACTAATGGATATCCATTTAACAAAAAAAAGTGCACAAATGCAGGGCTCATATACATTTTGTGGTCCCCTCTTGTTTTAAAATTTTAAATGAATTATTTTCTTGTGATTAAAAAATTAAAAAAAAACAAAATATTTCTTATTTTCTTCTTTATAAATATATATCTATATTGCTATACTTTAAACTCAAAATAATATTATGTAAATTACACTACAAAATTATATAAGACATGTTATGCTCATAAGCTTAACGTCTATGGTTTATAAACACTAAATATTCATATTCCTTTTCTAAAAGGCTTACATTCATTATCTATAATAATTTATGTATGCATGTTGAGGAGTTGACTAATGCATAAGTAATTAAATATGATGAACACTCTGTTTATGTATTATCAAAAGAATTAGTCATATAAATGGAGATGATGATGCTTGAAAATAAGATATTATGATTTAATAATTAAATAAAATATGTTGAGCCTATATCTAATATTTTCTACACATATATCAAATATTTACTATAACTATATAAGATACTTGTTGAAGATACATTAAATTTTTATTGAATCAATATTAAATATTTATTAAATCTGTATCAAGTTTTGCTTATTGTTTTAAAAGGAAAATAAGACAATAGAAGATAAATGGTCACCAATTTAGGATCAAGAGTTTACATCGCCCATTAATAATTCCTGATTTTTCTTTGCTAAGTATATATCCAAGTTTTCTAATGTCTTAGTTTTTACTTTTGAGTGTTTGGATTTTGATGAGAGTTTCTCTCCTTGTTTTATAAGTGCCTAGGCTTGAATTGGTTAGATATAAAATAGTGTTCTTATTGTGGGCACAACATGTATGGGAAAGGATTATATGTATGTTGGAATTGCCTACAATTTGTTAATAAACTAGCTGTTAGTAATAGGATCAACTGTTATCATTACTTACGGGCAAAGATGATCGTTTTGACTATTTCAGCTAGTTAGTTAGAGTAGTTAGGATGTTTAGAAAGGGGTGCAAATTATGTTGTTGTAAAGACCTATCTACCTATTGATCCTTGGTGTATAAACAAGGCACGTATGAGTTGATTGTAATTCATTCCAACAAAATCAAATCTCCCTGGTGGTCAGTTCTTTTAGTTTTTTGTTCTGTTCCTAAACTAGTTGTCATCTTTCTTCTTTTCTTTCTTTTTCAATCTTCGATCAATATTGAATCTTTCTCCTTTAAGATTCTTAAGTAACATTTGCTAAACATAGAAGAATCATTAATGTGTTTTTTTTCCACCAAGAGTGTGATATCTTATGAGAGGAAGTAGACAAAGAAACCAAGTTTGCTGGCTATAATCTCTGAGTTTTTTTTCCAGCAATTGGTATCCGAGCACTCAGGTTCTGGTCATGGCTTCCTCTCGGTTTGATGTGGAGAAATTAATTGGAAAAAATGATTTTAGGTTGTGGAGAGTAAAGATGAAGACATTGTTGGTGTAACAGGCCCTACAAGGAGCATTGTTAGAAAAATAAGAAAAGTTGAATGAGAGAGGAAAAGAAGTGGAAAATAAAGATGTAGTAATAGTAGTGGAAAAGGCATATAGTGCCATAGTCTTGTGTCTGGGTGATAAAGTAATGAGAGAGGTTTCTAAAGAAACCACTACTGTTGGCGTTTGGAAGAAATTAGAGGGACTATACATGACAAAGTCTCTTCCAAAGAGGGTATTACTAAAGTAGAGACTTTAATCATTTAGGATGGATCTTGGTAAAAGCGTAGAAGACCATCTTGATGACTTCAATGAGATGGTGTTGGATCTGGAAAATATTGAAGTAAAAGTAGGTGAGGAAGATCTAGCTATAATATTGCTCAATTCCCTACCAACAGACAAGTATGAGAACTTTGTTGACATAATGATGTATGGAAATGAAGATCTAAAGCTTGAAACAATGATTACCTCTTTGGTTTCAAAGGAGTTAAAATGGCAACAGTCTTATAAAGAAGATGTAGTTGCTGAACCTTTGAATGTGAGAAGATGATCTGAGAAGAAAGATCCTAAAAGGTATAAAAGAAATCTTTCTCAGTCTTAGTCACATACAAGGGGATCAAGGAAGTGCTTCTATTGTCATAAAAAGGGGCATTTTAAGAAGGATTGTCTATAGAGGAATTGTAAACCAATTCAGGGTAAGAAAGAATAGTTAAAGATTCAAGATAAAGGAGATGAAGACATGGTTTCAGATGGCTATTATAGTGTTAATGTGCTTCTGGTATCCACCGTTGCAATAAAAGAATCATAGGTGCTTGACTTAGGGTGTTCATTCCATATGTGCCCTGACAAGTCAAGATTTAATAACTATGAGAAGGTGCAGGTAGGATATGTGCTTATGGGAAATAATAAGGCATGTCCAGTAGTGGGTCTTGGGTAGATTTTTATTAAATTAAGCATGGGAATAACCTTTGTTTTAAACAATGTTAGACATGCGCCTGAACTGAAGAGGAATCTCATTTCCTTAGGAATACTTGACAAGGAAGGGTTTATAATTACGGTGTGGTTCTTTGAGAGTGATGCAAGGTTCCATGGTTGTTTTAAAAGGAAATTTAGAGAATGGTAAGTGTTTGGCACAGAATTATGAATATGAGGTTATGTCAGTGTCAAGCTCAAGGAAAGAAGGGTTACAAAGTACCTCTGTGCTGTGGCACTACAGATTGGGTTATGTAAGTGACAAAGGATTGAAAATCCTAACTAAGAAAGGTGTTCTTGGAAAAGAGAAGCTTGAGGATATGGAATTTTGTGAACATTGCACTCTAGGAAAGGCCCACATGTTGAAATTTAGCACAAGTGTAGGAAAAACAAAAGCTACACTAGATTATGTGCATGCAGATTTATGGGCGCCATCAAGGACCTCTTATAGAGGTGGTGCTAACTACTTCCTCACACTCATTGATGATTATTCAATATATGTTTGGATTTATTTTCTTAAGCACAATAATGAAGCCTTTAATTTCTTTATTGATTGGAAGGCTATGGTTGAAAAGCAGTGTGATAAGAAAGCGAAGAAAGTAAGAACATATAATGGACTAGAGTTTCACAATAATGAGTTTAATGACCTTTGCAAAACCAATGGAATTGTGATACATTACACAGTCCTTGTAACCCCACAAAAAAATGGGTTAGTGGAAATAATGAATAGGACTATTTTGGAAAAGGTAAGGAGCATGTTGTTTATGTCAGGTTTGCCTAAACCTTATTGGGCAGAGGTTGCTAAAACAACCTATTGCTTGATTAATAGAAGTCCATCCTCAACAATAGACTTTGAAGCTCTTAAAGAAAGGTGGCCTAGGAACATTGGAAGTTATGATAACTTGAGATTATTTAGCTACATTTGTTATGCTCATGTTAAAAAAGGAAAACAAGATCCAAGAGCCAAGGAGTGTGTTTTCTTGGGCTATCCTGATGGTATTAAAGGCTATAAGGTGTTAAGCCTAGATTCATGTGGAGCTAAAACCTTTGTGAGTAGAGATGTGGTGTTTAGGGAATTTGAATACTACAATGATCATATGAAGGGTAATGTACCTAACACTACTGGTATGGAGGAACAAAGAACAGAGGTGGAAACTATTCCAAGTTTGTTACAAAATGCTGAAACTGAGGAAAATTCAAGAAAACCAGATTGTTATGATGAACAGTCAGAGGATTTGAGTGAATATCAGTTGGCTAGGGACAGAAGATGGAGGCATATAAAGCTACCTGTAAGATTTGGGTGTGCAGAACTACTCGTTTATGCACTAACAACAACTGCTATGGTTGAAGATGAGCCTTTAACTTACAAAGAAGCAGTGTTGAGCAATAAGTGTAGGCAATGGCAGTTAGCAATGGAGGATGAAATGAATTCTTTGATGATTAATAGGACTTGGAATCTAGTTCCTAAACCAAGGAATCATAAATTGGTAGGTTGCAAATGGGTCTTTAAGCTTAAAGAAGGAGCTAGTGAAAATGAACATCCAAAATACAAGGCAAGATTGGTTGCAAAGGGTTTCACACAAAAAGAGGGCATTGATTATAAAGAGGTATTCTCTCCTGTTGTTAAACATACATCAATTAGAGTACTTCTGTCAGTAGTAGCTACTCTGGATTTAGAGTTGGAACAATTAGATGTAAAAATTGCTTTTCTACATGATGAGTTGAAAGAAACCTTTTATATGGTTCAACCACTAGGATTTAAAGAAAAGGGGAAAGAGGATATGGTTTGTTTGCTTAAGAAATCCCTCTATGGCCTGAAGCAATCACTTAGGGAATGGAATAAGAGGTTTGACCAGGTGGTGTAGGGTATTGGATTTCACAGAAGTAAATTTGATGCCTGTGTTTATATCAAACATAGGATGGATAAAGATGTTGTGTATTTGTTATTATATGTAGATGATATGCTTATTGCTAGTAAGGATAAGGGTGAAATTAGGAAAGTAAAGGAGCTACTGAGATAAGAATTTGATATGAAAGATTTGGGGCATGCAAAGAAAATTTTGGGTATGGACATAAATAGAGTAAGGTCTGAGAAAAAATTGTATTTGTCTCAAGGTTCTTATGTAAGTAAGGTACTTGACAGATTTGGTTTTGCATATGTTAGACCTATTACAACTCCAATGGCTCCTCATTTTAAGTTGTTTAAGGATCAATGCCCTGAAACTAAAAGTGAGAAGAAGGAGATCAGTAAGGTACCATATACAAGTGTTGTTGGCAGTTTGATGTACTTGATGATTTGTACAAGACCTGATCTATACTATGTAGTAAGTGTAATCAATAGGTATATGGGGAATCCTGGATTGGAACACTGGAGGGCAGTCAAATTGGTGATGGGATATTTTGCTAGGACAAGTAGTTATGGTCTGGTTTATGATTTCAGTACAAGTGATAGGCTGTTTGTAGAAGGATACACAGATTTTGACTATGTAGGTGACTATGACTCTAGAAGATCACAGTTAGGTTATGTTTTCAAGTTGGGTACCAGTGTAATTAGTTGGAAGGCTTCTTTACAGAAGGTAGTAGCTCTGTCTTCAATAGAGGTTGAATATATATCCTGCACGGAAGCATTGAAGGAGGCCATGTGGTTAAAAGGCTTGGTTAAAGACTTCTTTGTAAATCAGTCTTCATTGGTGATTTGGTGTGATAATCAAAGTGTTATTTACTTGAGTAAGAATCTTGTGTATCATGAAAGAAAGAAACATCTCGATGTGAGGTGGCATTTCATTCGAGAGGTGATAGTAGGAGGAAAAATCAGGTTGGAAAAGATAGCCATAGCAGATAATGCTGCTGATTTGCTGACAAAACCATTAAGAGGAAATAGGGTTCTTCACTGTTTGAAATTACTTGGATGTGGTACAAATGTGTATTTAAGGTGGAGAATTGTTGGAATTGTGTACAATTTGTTTAAGGATAGATAATCCTAATAAAATAATAAACTAGCCGTTAGTAATAGGATCAGCTGTTGTTATTACTTATGACCAAAGCTGATCGTTTTGACTATTTCAGCTAGCTTTAGTTAGAGTAGTTAGGATGGTTAGAAAAGGGTGCAACTTGTATTGTTGTAAATACCTATCTACCTGCTGATCCTTGGTGTATAAATAAGGCATGTATGAGTTGATTGTAATTCATTCCAACGAAATAAAATCTCCCTGGTGATCAGTTCTTTCAGTTTTTTGTTCTATTCCTAAACTAGTTGTCATCTTTCTTCTTTTCTTTCTCTGTTAATCTTCAATCAAGATTGAATCTTTCTCCATCAAGATTCTTAAGTGACATTTGATAAACATAGATGAATCATTAGTGTGTTTTTCTTTCCACCAAGAGTGTGATATCTTATGAGAGGAAGTAGACAAAGAAACCAAATTTGTTGGCTATAATCTCTGAGTTTTTTTTCAACAATGTATATAAATGATCAAGTGTGTTAGAAGATGACATTGCTTCGGTTCTTACTTTTTTGACTATATTAAATATTTGGTTAATCAATATAAATTATTTATTAAACTTCTATTAAATATTTGTTATACCTATATTAAATATGTATTGAACTTATATTAACTTTTTACAGAAACTATATTCAATATTTTGGTAAGTTGGTTCCATGCTCAATGTTTGACGTGATATTTTTGTTTGACTGTTAGGTGTCCATAGGCATTGGGTTAAAAGAAAAGAACAGAAGAAAGAAATTAATTGTAATTTGCCGAACAAAATAGAATGCTTTAATTAATGAACATTCCCTTTTTGTGTGGCATAGTGTTCTAGTTTTTCATATCTTCTGTTCTTTTAATTTAAAATCAGTAATACTGAAACGGGCCCTTAATAAAGATGAAGAAAAAAAATGAACATTTTGCCATAACTGGAGATCTGTTGCTGATATTATTTGGTTACAAATTTAAGATATGTTCACAATTTAAGATATGTAAATGAACATCATTGCCATAACTGGAGATCGGTTAACGTTATTAAAACTAATATTATAGAATTAAATTATAATATTTATTTTAAAAATATAAAAACTAAATATTTATAACCGCAGATGCTATAAAAAATAAAAATCGAGCTTACGCACTATAATCGTGCAAATCTCACAATCATTTTATCCTAAAAAAGCTACGTTTCTTTTTATCGAATTATCATAAAAAAGAGTCAAGTCCAACAAAGGAAGTAAGGGACTTTCCTCCCTTAATATCATGCGGATCGATGACACACGTAGCAGATATATGTTGAACTGACATCGGTATCACTACGGGATTTATATATCTGACATGGGACTCATCTACAGGGACCGAAGATCACTTTCATGTCTTCGTCTTCAGCTTCTTTTTTTTTTTTTTTTTTTCACCAAAAAAAAAATCTTTTGCTCATTCATACTTATCACCTCAAATTTTGATAAATTTATATCAACAGACGTATTCGTTAAGAGGTCCCAGGCTTACCTGTCAGAAAAAATTCCTAACTCATTTGAAAAATTAGCTTAACAAATGATGACTAGGCCTACTATATAAATTTTCAAATATACCGTTAATTTTTGACGTGAGATCACATCGTCACCTCACTCGTTGGAACTAAAAGGTTGGACCCCTGCCGCGCCACCCCTATTTATTGAATTCGATTGCGCTTGAGTGTTGACTTGTAAATATGGAAACTGATCCATAGCTAACCGGGAATGATCTACGTAAAGACAGGAGAACGATTGAGCTAATCTAAGGGTCATCGACCCTCTCAGCTGATATGCCTTACACATTAGCTGTTTTGTGATGTGCTAGTAAGATATTAATTATCTACCGCAAATGATCCTTATTAATTAATGTTACAAGGTCAAAGAAATGTGGCCACTCACTTGTATTGGCTCAGCAATATGGTCTATTACTGTTGGCCGTTTACGGTGCATTAATATTATAAAAGAATGTGCAGTTTATTTCTGGTTATTTTCTATCAAAGAGTAAAAATATAGATGATTACTTTTTTTAAAGACAAGCATATAGTGTTAAATAAAATATTAAAAAAAGGTATCAAAGGTGGACTTCACATATGAAGAGAAGAGTCAATCAAAAGAAATTATATAATTAGTTTATAATGATAGAAATTAATTATAGGATCGCATGTTAATTCATTAAGATTAATCAATATATAATTAAGTCGGAAGCGAACCTGAATCTATAATAATAAAATATTTATCTGGTATCATCGAATCTGATGCGAAACCCTAACGGTCGGTTTTATAGTCTTCTAGATCACGCACGTACCCGCTACTTGCCAATGACTGATGGGAACCAATTGGAGCGAAGTACGTGTGACCTAGGGACCATAACCACATATATATAGATAACAAACCTGTTATCTATCGGGCCATCCTAATTCGGTCCATCAACGATCTAGGACTCCCACAGTCTCTACACATATGGGTCCACATTCAATCAGATATATTAGGCCCAACTTAATTAAACCTAATTTGATCACGTTTATTCGAGCCTAACCGATACGACAACGTCCAATTCGTATCGTTGACATGCAAGCCCAAAGTCAGATAATAATCCAACAATCTCCCACTTGGGCTATATGTGCAACGTTACTAATTGTGACATAACCGAATGAGCTCAAATCTGTTGTCGTTATAAAATATATCTTTAACCAATCCGGTCCATCAATCATATAAACATAGGATCAAAGCGGCTTTCGTCACATATCTTTGTAACTAAACCCTCAATGGTCACATATGTTGACATGGCTGAATGACATAGATCAAGATGTGGATGTGTAGCATAGAAATATCATGCAATGTGATCCTAACATGCATATTTCCAACTGGTCCACCTTAAAACTTTAGTGAGATCAAACCATACCAAAAGATAGAAAGGAAATAAACTAAAACTTTATTTCTGCAGAAAACGTATGGTCAAAATATCCATAAGTCAAACCAAAGAGAGTCTATACATAAAACAACTGAAATTACAAACTCCCACTGAAACTAAAGATCATTAACTGATATAATACCCATACGAGCTACATGCTTGAGAAACTGCTTGGGTGGTAAGGCTTTAGTAAATGGATTCACAATCATGGAGTTTGTACTGATATGCTTTATAGACAATTCTCCTTTCTGAACATTTTCTTTAACAACTAAGAACTTGATATCGATACTCTTCGATTTCGTAGAACTTAGATTTTTGTTGGAATACTGAACTGCAGCCTTATTGTCACATAACAACTTGAGTGGTTTTTCAAAACCATCAACTATACGCAGCCTCGTGACAAAATTTTGCAGCCATATACCACAATTAGAAGCCCCGTAGCATGCCACAAACTCTGCTGCCATTGTGTAAGAGGCAACAACTGTCTGTTTGGAACTCTTCCAAGACACAGCTCCTTCAGCCATCAGAAAATAAAACCTAATGTGGACTTCATACTATCTTGGCATCCAGCAAAGTCGGAGTCAGTGTATCCTACGATCTCAAGCATGCCTGACATCCAATATGTGAGCATGTAATCTTTCGTTTTCTGTAAGTACCGCATGACTCGTTTGGCTACTGTCCAATGGTCAAGTCCTGGATTGCTCATATATCTGCCCAACATCCTAGTAATGTACGCAATATTCGGATGCATACATACCTGAGCGTGCATAAGACTTCCCACAGCTAAAGCATAGGGAATATTTTGTATTTCCCTTCTTTCATAGTCATTTTTAGGGCACTGATTGAGACTAAACTTGTCTCCCTTAGCGACAGGGTCATTTACCGGTTTGCAGTTATGCATTCCATATCGTTTGAGAACCCTTTCAACATAGGCCTTTTGTGACAACCCTAGGATACCTCGAGAACGATCTTGGTATATCTCTATGCCCAATACAAAAGATGCATCACCAAGATCTTTCATTTCAAAATTCTTAGCTAGAAATCTCTTGGTCTCATGCAACAAACCTATGTCATTACTTGCTAGCAATATGTCATCAACATATAAAACCAGAATTATGTTCTTACTCCCACAGAACTTATGGTATACACATTCATCAACCAAATTCATCTCAAATCCAAAAGAGGTGATTACTTGATGAAATTTAAAATACCATTGTCGAGACGCTTGTTT
The DNA here is from genome assembly GCA_030549775.1 of Tamarix chinensis. Lineage (NCBI taxonomy): Eukaryota > Viridiplantae > Streptophyta > Magnoliopsida > Caryophyllales > Tamaricaceae > Tamarix > Tamarix chinensis. The sequence continues at coordinate 36,893,353 of CM060171.1, forward strand.
GAGCTCGTAGATAGATTTCTTAAGTTTGCAAGCCATATTCTTTGGGTCTCCGGACACAAATTTTTTTGGCTGTACCATATAGATCGTCTCTTCAATTTCACCATAGAGAAAGATGATCTTTAAGTCCATCTAATGTAACTCAAGATTAAAATGTAGCACTAATGCCATAATTACCCTCAAGGAGTCCTTAGAAGAGACTGGAGAGAATGTCTCTTTGAAATCTTCTCCTTCCTTTTGTGTAAAGCCCTTAGCGACTAGACTTGCCTTATATCTTTCCACATTGCCTTTTGAATCCCTCTTAGTCTTAAATATCCATTTGCAACCAATGGGTTTCTTTCCTTCAGGAAATGGGACAAGATCCCATACGTCATTGTCCATCATGGACTTGATTTCCTCATTCATGGCATCAATCCACCTTTGAGAATTCGAACTCTCCATGACTTGTTGGAAGTTGATTGGATCATCTTCCATCATGCCAATGCCAAACTCATGTTCTAGGAGAAATACAATATACTCATCCAGAATAACACTTCTCCTTTCTCTAGTGGATCTCCTTAGCTCTTGAGGTTGTTGAGATTGTCCTTCTGGAACAATCACTTCATTTTGAATGGGTGGTTGTTCTGCATTGTCTTTTTGAGGTTCTTAATTTGCCTCCTCCTCAATGGCAGGTGCTAGGACTTGCACATCATCAGAGAAAATATTAGGAATAGTGACTAATTCCTCCTCAAAGACAATGTTTCTAACCTCATTTCTCCCCCAAGCTCAACATCTTAAAAAAAATGTAGCAGTTCCCGTCTCAAGAATCGACTTAAGTGTGGGATTATAAAACTTATAGCCCTTAGATCGCTCCGCATAACCAATAAAGTAACTACTAACTGTTTTGGAGTCCAATGACTTTCATGTGGTCTATAACGCCTTGCCTCAACTGGACATCCCCAAATATAGAAGTGCCTTAAACTAGGCCTTTTGCCTGTCCAAAGCTCATAAGGTGTTTTAGTAGTTGCTTTAGTTGGTACTCTGTTTAGAATGTAAGCTGCTGTTTTTAGTGCTTCTCCCTAAAGTGATTCTGGTAAGGTATAATGACTAATCAAACTCCTCACCATGTCCTTAAGAGTTCTGTTTCATCTTTCAGCTACACTATTCATGTTAGGAGATCCCGGTATGGTGTACTGTGGGACGATACCGCACTCCTCTAGGAATTTAGCAAATGGTCGTGGACATTGTTCACCTGAACCGTCATATCTGCCATAGTACTCACCACCATGGTCAGATCTAACACACTTAATTCGTTTGTTGAGTTGATTCTGAACCTCAACCTTAAATGATTTGAACATGTCCAGCGACTGTGATTTCTTGTGAATGAGATACAGGTACTCATAACGTGAATAGTCGTCTATGAATGATATGAAATAATGTTGACCATTCCAAGAAGCCGTAGGGAACAGTCCACAGATATCTTTGTGAATCAATTCTAAGACATCCGAAGATCTATTTACACCTGTTCTCTTAGTTTTGGTCTGTTTTCCCTTGACACAATTGACACAATTGTTTAAGTCCGCAAAGTCAAGGGAATTAAGTATACCATCAGACACAAGCCTCTCAATTCTAGCTTTTGAGATATGACCCAAGCACTTATGCCATAATGACGTTGAATTTTTCTTATTTAATTTGTGTTTGGTACCACGTGATTCTACGTGCAGGGTTTCATGATATGAAGTGATGATGTCAAGCATATATAGGTTATCATAAGCACATAATGAACCGGTGTCAATCATATTTGAATTTAATGAAAGACTAAATTTATTATTTCCAAATGAAAAAAAATAACCAGACTTGTCCAATAAGGAAATGAAAACCAAATTCCTTCTAAAAGACGGTACAATGAAAGTGTCTTTCAGATCAAAATAGAAACTAGTTTCTAATAATAACCTCAAGGTGCCAATCGCTTCAACTGGTGCTGCCTTTCCATCTCCCACATAGATGTATCTTTCGCCATCACTTGGCTTTCGGCAGTTCAGACAACCCTGCATAGAAACACTTATGTGAGTGGTAGCTCCAGAATCTAACCACCAAGTGTTTCTAGGTACTGAGGCTAAATTAATCTCAAAAAAGCCCAAAGTAAGGATTGTACCTTTCATTGCACGCCAAGCATGGTATTTAGGATAATCCTTCTTTACATGTTCAGTTTTGTTGCAAAAGAAGCGGCTATTCTTTTCCTTCTGCTGTTTTTTTGAACTGGACCCTTATGAGCAGCTTCATCCTTTCTTTTCTTGCCCTTGCCCTTAGAGGTACTGGCTAAGTGAGCACTTTTAATCCTGTCATGCTTTACTCTTTCCTCTTCTTGCACACAATATGATATGAGCTCATTGAGAGTCCATTTCTCCTTTTGGCAGTTATAACTGACCTTAAACTGACTAAATTGTGCAAGAAGTGAAAGCAACACCAAGTGCACGAGCAAATCATCTGATAACTCAAGCTTTAGCACTTTTAGTTTTGAAGCAATTTTGGACATTTCTATTATGTACTCCCTTATATTTCCTTTTCCTTTGTACTTCATTGAAATCAAGCACTACAAGAGAGTTCTTTTTTCTGCCTTATCGTTTTTTGCAAAATGATTCTCAATTTCGGCAAGGAAATTCTTAGTGTTGGTGATTTCCTCAGACACACTACCCCTAAAGGTTTCCGGAATGCTGCACTTAATGATCATTAGACTCATGCGATTCGACCAATCCCACTTCTCAAAGTTTCTCTTATCATCAGATGTACTTTCAACCGTCAGATCAGCGGGTTTCGGAAGCCTAAGTGCATGATCCAGATCCATGCAGCCAAGGACAATGATAACATTGTCCTTCCTTTCCTTAAAGTTATTCCCGTTCAGCATGGGAATAGAGCTTAAGTTAGCAGATATAGTAGTAGTAGACATGGCTGTACAGAAAACATAAACATAAATAAATATTCATGCTCACAAAAATAATTCACATAATAAAATAATCAATGAATTTAAATATTGGTGATCCCATCACAAGAAATCGGTGGAACATTAATATCAAGTCTTTGGACAATAATATTAACTGCAAGTGGTGTTCCTGTTGCAATAATCAAATACTGACAATAAGGCTTGTCAAATAATAAGCCCATCTTTGGATTGACTTATTATCCACATGGCAACCAAATAATCGTCACATATTTATTATCGCACGTGCATATGAAAATCTGCCAGATATTTGTCTTCCTTTGGGCTGACTGAATAACCGCACGAATAGATATATGCACAAACATCTAATATGTTCGATAAACCAATTTTCATAAAAGAGGTCACTTTGGTGACATATTATTTCAACCAGCTTATCTATTAATATTAGATAACCAATCATTTAAATAAATTGATCCTTTAATTTTATTTCATAAATTTGGACCTATAATATTTGGACCAACCTTATTTAGATTTGATATATATACAACAATATCAAATCTAGCTTTATTTGCATAAATTTCAAGTAATGCACATAAATAGGCCCATATGAAATTTTAATTGGAATAAAAGAAAATAAACTTGATATCCAATTAAAATAAAATTAATTAAGTCAATTATGTATTATTATTATTTTAATATAATAATACAAAACAAATATAAGGCCTAAACTATAAGCCCAAATAGTGTAAAATGGAAACTGAGCCACAGAAAAAAAAGCAATCATAGGCCCAAAGCTAGACCGGCTGGACATAAGGATTTATCAGCCTAAAAAAAACTAAATATATATATATTTGTGAGCTCTTGGGCCAAACTCATCGATGACCCAACAGCCCACCCAATTGCTCGGCCCGTAATACACAACTACTAGACGAGGCAGCTAACCGAAAGAAAAAAAAAGGCAGCCTGGTCCATTCCACGTTGGCCAGGTCGTGCGACCGACCTTTTTTTTTTATAGTAGTTGGGCCATCCTTAAACCTATCGACAAAAATGAAACAAAAAGTTGCGAGCAACACCTACCGTCGCAGCCTTACCTCCTTTTTTTTTGTTGTGCTGGGCCATCCTTGCTGCCATATTAATATTGCAGGCTCTAGTGTTTCACATAAAGAAAGAAGAGAAAAATGCACCTTCCGCTGCAGCCCTCCTTTAATCCCTTTTTTTTTGTTAATAGCAGCGACACGTATCGACAGACGGAAGAAAAAAAGAAAGGGTGCGAGGCATGCATCTGCCGTAGGTCTCAAAATCTGCCGCAACCCCTTTTTTTTGTTGAATGGCCATCGAAACAAAGGGTGATTAAGAGAAGATATTAATACTCATATACAGGGCAAGTATATCAATCCATGAATACAGATTTGAGCGAAGGAAATTTGATATGGAACCAAAACGGGGCAACAACAACAAAAAAGAAACCGAATATGAATTAAAAAAAATTATATCTCAATGAATCAAGCATGCAGGCTCTGATACCAATTGATAGAAATTAATTATAGGATCGCATGTTAATTCATTAAGATTAATCAATATATAATTAATTCGGAAGCGAACCTAAATCCATAATAATAAAATATTTATTTGGTATCATCGAATCTGATGCGAAACCCTAACGGTCGGTTTTATAGTCTTCTAGATCACGCACGTGCCCGCTACTTGCCAATGACTGATGGGAACCAATTGGAGCGAAGTACGTGTGACCTAGGGACCATAACCACATATATATAGATAACAAACCTATTATCTATCGGGCCATCCTAATTCGGTCCATCAATGATCTAGGACTCCCATAGTCTCTACACATATGGGTCCACATTCAATCAGATACATTAGGCCCAACTTAATTAAACCTAATTTGATCATGTTTATTCGGGTCTAAATGATACGACAACATCCAATTTGTATCATTCACATGCAAGCCCAATGTCGGATAATAATCCAACATATAAAAGAAGGTAATGTCTCACAAAATTCTTACTATCAACTAGTTATAACAAGGAAGGTAGATAAATACTTAGTTTATTTATTTTTATCTATATATATCATATTCACATAATTATTAAAAATAAAATTAAAACTAACTTTTTAAGGAAAAAAATATTTCAATCATGAAAACAATAATATGGATATTTATTTAACTCTATGGTGTGTGTATGTATTTTTCAAAACTCAAACTTCCATATCTCTCACCCTTTGATAGAAAATATGTACCAAGAAATGGGATAAATATTTTTTAATATTTTAAAATTGTATTAAGTTTTATAAATAAAATATTTGTTACATGATTAATATTTTTTTTTTCATATTATATGATAAAATTCATGTCTATATATATTTCAAACCTCAAACTTCCATATTGCTCACCCTTTGATAATAAATAAGCACAAGTAAATGGGATACATATTTTTAATATTTTAAAATTATATAAATTATTCTAAATGAAAGATATGCCATATGCTGAAATTCTTATTATTGTTTTCATGGGATACATAATATATTAAAATTCTATAATTATTCTAAATGAAAGATATGTCATATGGTAAAATTATTATTATTGTTTTCATGATTAAAATATTATTTTTCTTAAAAATTTAGTTTTATTTTAATTTTAAATAACTACTAGACAAAGATATATGTAGACAAAAATTAATAACTTATTTCATTGCATTCCTACCTTCCTGCCCTTAACTAGTTGATAGTAAGAATTTTGTTAGGCTACCTTTTTAAACTAATTATATACTTTTCTTTTATATTTCCTTTTCATTTACTCTTCCCTTTATGCTTGAAGTCCATCCTTAATATATTTATTATTATTATTATTATTATTATTATTATTATTATTTTATTTAATACTTTAGGCTTGTATATATAATTTTTCCCAAAAAAAACCTCAATCTTCTATGTTTTTTTACTCTTTGATAGAAAATAACCATAGACAAACTACACAAATATTTTTTTAAATTTTATTTTATATAATTATTCTCAAAAAATTGAGTTAGTTGAGGATGAAATTCATATACTATTTGAAAAAAAAATGAAAGATTATTTAACTTAAAAAGCTAGTCCACTATTAATATATTTTTCCATATATCTCTATTATTTTGTATAATGAATTGTTTAAATTTTATCTCAATTGTCAAAAAAATATGGTAATCACCCAAACACAAGAAAAGCTCAACACATAAACTAAACTCATCAACCTAAGGTAATGATCGAAAAGTAAATCACAACACAATACAAATCTCAAATTATGCAAGACAAATCTTATACACTAGAGGGCCTAAGTGTAGAAGGGATTCATTTGATCCAAATATCCAATGAAGAATTTGAGGGCCTAAGTTTGATGCTAAGACTTGTATACAATTCCTTTCCCAACTCAAGTTATCTTTAACCTTAAATTATTAATGTTTTATTAACACCAAATTATTATTATTCAACAATGGATACTAAGATCCACAAAAAATAATTAAGCAAGTCATCAACCACCTTGTCCACCCAGAATCAATCAACAACTAGCCACAAAAGGTCTTGACCCCTCAGGGTTAAATCAACCACTATCCCTTAAAGATCTTAACTACTCACGATCCAATAAATAACTAGTCATAAAAGATCTTGGCCACTTTAGGAAAAATCAACAACCAACCATGAAAGGTTTAAAGTCAGACAACAAGCCATAATAGAAAAATCTAGCAATAATATATTAAGTTTAGGTAGAAAGTCCTAATTATAGACACATACAACATCTATCCATGAAAGGATAAGATTAGGCAACAGAACATATCTGCATAAAATAGAATCAATGCATTTCCAACTTAGTCCTTTAGTTTCAATTATTCAAAAGTCAACTACTAGTCAATGATCAAACTTATTGTCAACTACTATTTAAATAAGGTCAACCTATTCTCATTTACTCAATACCTAAACAAATTAAGCATAAAAAATTATACAACAACCTAATGGCATACTAGAAAAACAAATGAAAGCCAAGTCAATCAAGCCAAAATAAGATGAACCATACTTAACCAAAATAAGATTACTTAAAAAAGTATTAACATGACTTAAAAAATCAAAGAATTTGTTTGAAGGATATAAAAGACCGAACTAGAAATATGAAAATACTTAGAACACCAAAATAATCAAATAGATAATTTTTTCCCAAAAAATTCCATTTATAAAAAAAATCATGGTCAAGCTTTGGTGAAAATTTCTTAAAAAACCACTTATAATCCTAAAAAACCCATTTAAAAGCCAAACAAGCCTAAATATTAAATATGTTTGAGTCAAAAATCTAGCAATAAGGTTGTATGGTATTTAAAAAAAATAACCATTCATAGTCAAAATCAATGGTCTATTGTTAAGGTCAAGGTCCTAGGTCATACTTTGACTTTCACTATTTACATATTTATTATTTTGCCTTTTTAATGACAGATATGATCATTATATGCCAAGTCATAATTAATCATTAATTGACCCTAATAAAAATAATAAATTATCGACTAACCTTACTCATAGTGATTGGTAAGTAGTGAAGAGCATTGTAATCACCCTAAACCATCCCCGGCTAAATTTTAGGACTAGAAATTTTCATTTGATGACAAATGCGGAAATGTTAAAAACTTAACTAGGGGATGTCACCGCCACATCAAATATAAGAGATGTATGATCATTCATCTATCTTATGTTTGGTGCAAGGAAAAATGGAGCTAAATACAGAAATGATCTATAGAAACTAACATAGCATTTGTAAAAGGGAGAAGTATAGGTGATAATGTGCCTCTTGCAATTAAATTGGTTAAATATTATGATAAAAAAAACACTTATTACCAAGATTTTTGATTAAGTTAGACATAAAGAAGGCTTATGATATCATGAGGTGGGAATTTATTAAAAAATTAGTATGTTCACTACATTTCTCTAAACAATTTGTCTAACTAACTCACTAACGTGTCGCCACTATTATTTTTTATTATTATGTAGCATGGGGTTTTGCATCCTCCTTTTCAAGCATAAAGAGGGTTGAAAAGAGTATCCTCTTTCCCCTTCCCTCTTTGTTATTGCTATGGAGGTCCTTCCTATACGTATGTAACAAATCTAATTAAAGCATGAGTTTCTCCTCATCTTAAGTGCTAAAAGATTCATATGGTTAACATGATGCTTCTTGATAATCTCCTTTTTTTATATAAAGAAGATTGGCCTTATATTAGGTTAATCCTTGAAAACTTTAATAAGTTTTCTTCCCTTTTAGTCCTTTTTTACATCTTCCAAAAGATCAATCTATTAAGTAATGTAGGAGTATCCCCCTCAAGAGTTTCTAATACACTTATTAATTATCCTAAGTTCAAAGAATTCAAACTCTTCTAAATTTAACTAAATGAATAAATTAAAATTTTCCATGTCATGAAAGGTGTCAACCTTGCTCTTAGGTAACTTGAATTCCTCAAATTTTAGCTACCACTAGGTATATAAGGAGCATACTTATTAGAGATGATTTTGTGGTTTATTCTCAAATTTTATTTAAAGTAAATAAAGACTAAAACTAGGGTAAGAAAACTAGAGTTATGGCAACCTTTTTTGGCAATAATTTGGGTATATGGGAGTTTGAAGATCAGGGAGAAAATGGTTGATTTATTCAAGTCCTTATTAGCTAGATGGTGTTCTTATCAAGGCATTTATGGAGTTGGGAGCAGCATAGGGGACTAAATTTTTAGGGAGAAAACTTGCACCCTTTTTGTAGCACCCCTATTTTTCATCACTAAAATTTGTTGTCTTAAAACATTTTGGAAAAAAAATACAAGTCCAAATTTTGAAAAATGGGGTGCATCTACCATATCTAACACAAGATAAATATCTCACTACCTACATCACACTAGACACAAGGCTAAGTATCTAACCAATCAAATATAATGAAAATTTATGGTGATCAAGAAAACATTTGGAGATAAGAAAAATCAAGGTTTAAAACCTAGGGCTACATCAGCCCAAATTTTGTTTAAGATATATCAGAATAAGACACTAACTAGAATAAATCAATTTCAAATAAGATACACCCTGATCACTCAAGGACCATAGAGAAAAGTCTCTAAGAATGCCTATGCTCAATAACCAAACTATATTAAGAAGAGGATGGACCACTCACTGATCATCCTTAGAAAACCTACAACAAACCTCCTACTCATGGGATTAAGAAGGGGATTGCAAAAACCCCATTAGTATGCACACATACTGAGCAAACCAATTTACCACTATCATGTAGATCCTAGTACAAGCAAGAACCACACAACATGCTCATGGTACCACTTACCAAAATGTACATGTAAGAAGAGGATGGATCACTCACTGATCATCCTTAGAAAACCTACAACAAACCTCCTACTCATGGGATTAAGAAGGGGATTGCAACAACCCCATTAGTATGCACACATACTAAGCAAAACAATATACCACTATCATGTAGATCCTAGTACAAGCAAGAACCACACAACATGCTCATGGTACCACCTACCAAAATGTACATGTGATTATCTTACTATATCATTCATGTACAATCATAAAGGTCATACAAGACATATCTGTATCCATATAAAACTTCTTAATCATAATCTTACTAGTACACAAGGGTATATAGATTATAAAATACATACCATATTCCTAAGAAACATGGATTACTTAGGCTATCCACATAATAGTGTTAAGTGTATAGCTTAGAGTGTATTATGAAATAAAAATTACATATATGAATTTCCAATAATGGATTTTACAATAGGTTAATCATGATTAAGATAGTAATATCATGAAATCACTAATGGAAACATGCCAAAAACACAAAAGTGCACCATAATGGCTCATTGAATGGAAACTTATGATTGACATATAACTTAAGGAAGGTAAAATTGAGTTACATAACATATTCATCCATAAGCGAGGTGTGAGCTCTTTATGTATTAATAGGGAAAAACAAGTCTCATATCAACAAAATAACCATATCAAGAAAAAGCATAAATAAGATAAGGTCAATTAATACTTCTTAGGTTTCACTCCGGTTATTATTTTGCTTTAGTTGAATATAGGTTTTCCTTTACAACTTATTAAGCAATAGGTGAGCATATAATTCTTTTGCCCCAAGTTATTGAAAAATAAGCGATCACATAAGTATTTACCCCAAGTTATTGAGCAATAGGGAATCAAATAATTATTTACCCTAAGTTATTGAGTAATAGGTGATCACATAATTATTTACCCTAAGTTATTGATTAATATATGGGATCATTCCCCATGGTCTATCTATACCATAGAATTCAAATCAAATAAATGGACATAAATTCCTAGCTCCTACCAAAGTAACCCGGTGGACATATGTCTTGACTCATGCCAAAGTAACCTAGTTGACATAAGCCCTAGCTCAGGGCAAACAAATATCATGTGGTGACTAGACCCTTTAGTATTGATACCTACTAGTACATCATTATTGTCTAGAGTAGGAAAGGCACTGAGATCAATGAGGATCCTACCCAAAGGCACCTAGAGGTAAAATGCTCGAAGGTAGACTAACCCCTGGTAGCTAATCGAGGATTGAATAATCCATACCTATCATGATACTCATTCCACTTTAAGTGATTAATATTTTATTAGATTTGGATGCCATATTAGATAAAGGGCCACAAGAAATATCACACCAAGTAACCAACCATTTCAATTCAATGCACTACACAAGGCTCTCACATCATCAAGTTTTTCCATTTAAGCAATTAATCCATTACGTGATCAAATATTCTAAGGGGTGGAATTATATAATGTTAGTATTATCCAAAACTGTCCAAGCCAATATTTAATTTTCACTTATTCCCTTTTTTTCATAATTTAAATATAGATAAAAGGCTAGGGATAAGGTTAAAGCAGAGTTCATTTCTTAACCACATTCTTACCAATTGTTAAAGGTTGTTCTAATTTAATCCCAAAAATGAAAGATGAAGGTCCAGTTAGAGATCAACTAGAGTCCAACCCTAGCTCATAATTATTTATCCATTTATTTCAATAACTATGTAAAAGTCATTATTCATAGATAAGGAAAACTTAAGGCAACCGTATATGTCCATGCTAGTTTCTTCTATTCTTGATAAGTACTTGAACTTACAAGGTTTCACATTTTAAGGCTATGGTGTAGGTCATTAGAGGTCTTTTATCCATCATATTGATTCATTACGTGAATAATAAACATAAGAAGAATCCATTTTTATCCATCTAATCATTTAATTATGGTATAATCAAGAGAAAGGCCCTAATGTTAAATTAAGATAAACATTAGTCGGCTAGCATAAAATTTCTATTTAGTAACTTTAATCTAAAATTTAAACTTCATTAATCTGGGTAAATTCATAGCTACTAGCATCTTAGGTAATTATCCAAACATGAGGAAAATCAAAACATCACATTTAAGAAGAAATAGGCAAGAAAATAAAAAATTAGTTAAGACTAATTGATGTGTTTCCAAAGCTGGTTGATGGGTCACACTAACTATTCAATCGCTTTCAAGTATCAATTGATGGATCAAGGTGCTACCAACCTTTCTAGTGGTGGTGAACCAATAAATAGGTCAACCTAACCTGTCAAATGTTCTGAGAACTAGTTGATTGGTTTGGTTAAATTGGTTGATGCGACTAACTTGCGGCTAAGACCATTGGGGTCACTAACCAGCCAACCAATCGGTTGACCTAACCAATTGGTTGTTTTAGGAAGATTTTGATGGGTTTAATCAAAACAACTGATGGGGTTAACCTAAGACCAAGACCACTAATGTCGCAAACAAACCGGTCGATGGCTTTATGAGCCTAGTTAATCGGTTATGCGGATTAGTTGGTCGATTGGGGAAAACATAACCCCAAATAGTGCACAAACACACCATTTAGTTTCATAATCTTTTCTCAATCAATCTAAACATCAATATTAGGTCATTTAAGGTTTGTAACAAGCAGGATTCATGAATTAACAAGCAAAATACCAAAATCATGATGGGAATCTCATTAGAAACCTACTTGCACTTTATAAACTTAATAAGAATAAAAAAATATGTATCACATTCTCATCTTAATAAATCTTCATTAAAATAATATATGCATCTTATTACACATGCTAACATAACCAAGATTCTTATAATATCATAGACATTATGAAACCTAAAACCATATTTATGAGGCTTATGCATACAAGACTTCAAGTTAAGCTTGTTACCAACTCCTCCATTATTTCAACATTTTCCTACTCTACACATTCTTATCATTAGAACCCATATTTCATACATAATCACATCATATAATGTTACATACTTATACCATTTTCTACAAAGTAGGGAAGACAATGATTTACCTGAAAAGAGTTAAGCAACACACCAAATAGAGCAAAAGTCTTTGAAAATCCAAACCCTTTTCCTACAATTAAAAAACTTTCAAGAGATATAGATTAAAATTTATTAAAACCTTTTAAATCATGCAAAGAAGGTTTAGTAAAATTTGAGAGAGAATATCAGAGAAAACCCACTTTCTAAAGGAGAAAACAAAGAACATTATAGATGAAAGCTCAACCCTCACTTCTTTCCCAAGCGTAACATCATCTTGCTTAAGATCAAAATAAGAAGCAACTAGAGAAATGATTAAAATGGAAAGGAAGATTAGAAACTAAAGTCAAGGAGAGGAAATGTGGCAAAGCAAGTATGAAGAAAATAGAGCAGTTTAGAGGTCGGGGAAGGAGGGAGAAAATGAAACCTTTTGGTTTGAATTACTGAGGGTTTCTACTAAAAGTAGAAGGTAAGGGAGTGTATAAATTGAGACCCCAAACCCTCATTTGATTCTAATATTTCAAGTATAGGTTTCTAAGGTGCAAGGCTTGTATTTCTGCTTTTGACCTTAATTGGTGGAACTATAGTGTTCTAGTTAATGTGCCCTAGAAATCTCTAACATAAGAAAGGAATAATGACAAGAAGGGAAGGAATCAAAGTTCAATAATCTATAAAGGTTGTAGGAGCAAGTAATAAACTCAAGAATCTCACGAAAGAGGGAAACAAAGGACGAAGAAGACAAAAGAGCTGAAGTTATGAAATTGACTCCTATGAATTTCTTCTTCGCAATTCCTTTGTAAATCAATAAAATTGATTAGGCATGCTCCAAATCTTCATGAAAATCATAAATAGATTGCTCAAAACATAATCACAATGTAGGAAACTTTTTAAGGAGAGATTTATATTGAAAATTAAGTAAAAAGAACAACCAATTCAATTGCACCAATTGACTGGTACCCCAAACTAGTTGATAGGTTCATTGAGTAGTAAGATTCTAATTTAATGAACAAACTTGTTAATTGGTACCTCCAAATAGTTGACTTATTTTTCAATAAAACAAATTATATTCCAAAATTCAAACCGATCTTAATTAGAAATACACTCATATCACCATTAAGTGCATGGATTAGTGCACATTAAAGCCCTAAAAAGTAAGGTATTACAATACTACCCCCTAAAAAGAGGTTTTGTCCCCAAAGCCTAAGTCTTAGACCCTAAACATAAATATCCTACAATGAATTTGTGAAAATCCTCTAATATCAACAAGGTTACCATTTCCTTAACAGATTAGGAATGCAGTGGTTGCATCACATATTGAAGATGATACTAATATGTTGGTGATGATGTGGGCATGACAAAAACCATTAGGGTCAAGAGCTTAGGTATAAAATGAATATATAATGAGCATATAAGATAAGTGATGATTAAACAAGGAGTACAAGTATTAACAATGGTTCTATTCCATTCGATAGGAAGTGACACTTGCACAAATATGGTGGTTAGTGAGGTAAGGAGAGATGGATCATTCCTTATGAAAGGGAATGGAATTACCACAAAAAGGATATGCCAATAAAGGAAAATCTTAGTAAGAGTGCCATATTTTAAAAAAGAATGATATGTTTGGTAAACCTTATTGACAGAAAAACAATGTCTAAATGGAAGTCAAACCAAATATATGGACCAAATGTGTCGGCTTATGCCGAAATAACCAATAGGGCATAAGTTCTAGCTCATTCTAAAGTAACCTTATGGACATAAGTTCTATCTCAAGCAGAATGACCATCCTCTGATGACCATATCCTTTAGTATCGATAACCCTTGGTATATCATCATTATCTAGAGTAGAAAAGGCACCAAGATCAACAAGGATCCTAGGATCAACGGTAAGTTCCTCAAATGTTACTACCCATAAAACTCTTCACATGTATACTCCTGGCCCGCAAGAGTATAAATTATGAACGAAAAAATTATAAAATAAATATCTCTATTGTAATACCCCTAGCCCGTAAGAGTATAAAGTGTGAATGGTAAAATCATAAACTAAAGATCTCCACTGTAATACTCCTAGCTCGCAAGAGTGTAAACTATCAACTGCAAGTTAAATCAAAGAAAATGTCTAAATCCTAGCCCACAAGAGTATAAACTATGGATGGCAAATTAAAAAAAAAGATAAAAAGAAAGCCGAAAGCCAAACCCGGTTCAAAAGTTGTTAACTGTTGATGAAGAAAGACAATGGAATGGGGTTTGACAGTTGGAAAAACAGCCGAAAGCCAAACCCGGTTTGAAAGATGCTAATCGTTGATGAAGAAAGATAGCGGAACAGGGTTCGATAGTTGGAAAAATAGCTTAAAGCCAACCCTAGTTTGAAAGTTGTTAACTATTGATGAAGAAAGACAGCGGAACGGGGTTCAATAGCTAGAAAAACAGTCAAAAGCCAAACTTGGTTCGAAAGTTGTTAACCGTTGATGAAGAAAGATAACTGAACGGGGTTCGACAGCTGGAAAAATAGTCGAAAGCCTAACCTGGTTCAAAAGTTGTTAACCATTGATGAAAAAGACAGCGGAACGAGGTTTGACAGCTAGAAAAAGAACCGAAAGCTGAAACCAGTTCAAAAGTTATTGATCATTGATGAAGAAAGAAAAACTGTTGAACGAGGTTTGACAGCTAAAAAAAAAAACCAAAAACCGAACCTAGTTCAAAAGATGTTGGCCGTTGAAGAAGAAAAGTAGTTGAATAGGGTTCGACGGCTGTAAAAACAACCTGAAGCAGAATCAAGTTTGAAAGATGCAGGTCCTTGACAAAGAAAGGTGGTTGAACGGGGTTCGACAGCTGTAAAAACAGCCTGAAGCAGAATCAAGTTTGAAAGATGCAGGTCCTTGACAAAGAAAGGTGGTTGAAAGGGGTTCGACAGCTGATGAATAGTCTGAAGCCGAACCCGGTGCGTAGGCTGAAGGCAATCAAATATGGTTCAAAAGCCGCTGACCCTTGACAAAGTATCACAAAAATTCTGTTGATATGGGATGCTGTCATCTGGGGGCATCATCACGGACTATCGACACCATAATAGGAGCAACACTTACAATATATATATATATATATATATATATATATACACAAATATACATATACATACATACATATATATGCACCTCAAGTGCAGCTAGAACGCTAATCTTGATGAAAGAAAAGAAGTCCGATGGTTTGAGAAAACTCCTTGTGACCAATTTGAAATTGCATTATGACCTAAAAAAAACTACCTGTGATCAAGTATCTGCCACGAGAGGAAGAAGATAGGTCCGAGCATCTGCAAAGATCAATTAATATTAATTTGTAAATAACCGAGAGTTGAAAAAAATTAAATAAAATACACACACACACACACACACATACATATATGAATCTTGTCATAGAAAAGGTACAGGAGGCAGGCTTACGAGTCGTGTATCACAAAAAATATATATATATATACTAAAAAAAAGAGAAGTTTTATAAGTGAAGAAAAAATTTAGTGAGGAGTCATGCAGAAAAGAATTACCAAAGGTATGTTGATGATAAAGCAAAGCAAGAGACATCCAAATATAAATTGAAAAGTCTTCGGTCTTCTTGATACGACGAGATAAATTTCGGTTGCCAAGTTATTGTGTTTACCTGGTTGACTAACATTTCATGTATTTAAACTCAGATCAGTCAGTTGTAAACCTTTAGGGATAGAATTGCCAGTAAAAAGATAAACTTTTGTGATAAGATTCAAGACACAAAATTCTTAAAAGATAGTAATCCAGTTGGGAAAATATCTTTTGTATAAATTTCTAGATATGTCTCATCATCAAGATATTAGCCAGGGACAAGGTATTTTTTTTATAGCTCTAGTAAAGTTTTAGTATTTCAATTAAAATAAATCGAAAAAGAAAAAGAGTATCCAAGTTGATATTTTGGATAAACTACAACCAAGTACTACAAGTCATAGTCGAATGGTCTGTTAAATGTACCAAGCTAGTGACTTGTAGTGGGGACATTTGTTGACATCGAAAAAAAAATATAAAAAGAAGAAAAATAATATTTGACTTTTATATGGTCAATTAACCAAAATTAGGGATAATTAAATATTCCTAAAATTATTTGGGATTTATATGTTAAAGTAAAATATTTTAATTTTTTACATCCCATTTGTATTTTATTAAATTGGGCAAAAATATTTCAATTGGGCTTAGTATAATTAAATATGGGCATAATTTATTTCACAATGGGCCATGAGTCCATAAAATTAAGTTAAACGAAGCATGACTTTTTCAGTCTACAACGCGAGAATGCTCCTAAGCACTCTTAAGCTAAAGATCAAGGACTCGAAGAACGAAGATCCAAAGATTGAAGAAGTAAGATCCAAGGATCGAAGAATAAAGAACGAAGATTAAAGAACAAAGCTTTCAAGATCATCAAAGTGGAAAACATTGAAGCATTGCAACTTCAACATCATTGAACCTGTTTGAAGGGATCAAGCACCACCAAATTGTGCCCTCTTTACCAGGTAAATTAAATTTTCATCAACAGGTTTGGATCAAGCTCATTCAACTCATGACGAGCCCCGAACAAGTTGAGCCCCAAATTCAACATCGCAAATCACAATGCCATCACTTGTCTAGGAGATTGAATCAGATGATATTAACTCGTGTACCAAATTTATATAGAGATTATACCTACATTTGATCCGATAATTAATAATCAATAAAAGTATATTTTTTTCTTCAATTTTATTTTTGCAAAAATTTGTCGTTAATAATGAGATCCCTAAACCATGAAGAATAACCCAACTTTCATGTGATAGATAAACAAAGGTTGTTAAATAACTTCCAAAAACCTATTTACGGGGGTTCTAAGGGATCAAAATTATCTACCTTAATTCAATTACTTCATTTGAAGAGTACTGTAAAATGGAGTAATTGTTCTTTCACAATGTTACTTAAATGTTTGAAAGAAGAGTTATTTCACAAAGATTAAACCTTGCTTGATTCTTATTACAAGGTAAAAAATATAATAAAGATCATAGATTTTCATATGAGAAGATTGATGCATGTGTGAAGAGTTGTATGTTATTTTGGTAAGAAGATAGTCATATGAAGAAATATAAAATTTGCAAAGCTTCAACATGGAAACATACCAAGCATAACGGGGAAGAGAAGGCAAAAGAAAATGGAAAAGAATACCTATTAAGATATTGCAATAGTTTCCACTAAAACCTTTCATTTAGATACTTTTTATGTCCATTAAGATGGCCTCTCGAATGAGATGTCATCATGAATTTCCAACATATGGAATATTTTCTAGATGGAGCACAAAGAGAAAACTTGCTTGCCTTGTTTGAGATAAAGATACTAACTCTTTGAGACTAGTTAATGAGGGAAAGGATTGCTTCATAGGACACCAAAACTGCTTAGAAAATAATCATAGATGGAGAAAATAGAAGATGTTATTTGATGGTACTATAGAAAATGACACACCTCCAAAGCCTCTAACAGGTAAAGAGATTCATCACCAAGTGCAAGATCTTGAAGACATCATGATAAGAAAAGAACCTACCTTCAAAGGAAATATCTTACACAAGAAGAGGTAAGATAACGGGAAAAAGAAGAGCATATTTTTTGGGCTCCCATATTGGGAGAGATACTTGATATGACATACCCTAGATGTATTGCACACTGAAAAAATATATGTGATAGCATATTTGCAACACGACTTAATGTACCAAATAAGGCAAAGGTAACTATAAATCTCATCTTGATTTGGAAGCAATGAGTATTAGGCGGGAATTACATCCCATATGGCCATAAAATATTGTTTCCTAATGTCCGTTCACTTGTCTTGAGAGGAAAAAACATAAATTCTACAACTTTTTGAAGCATCTGAAGGTTTTTGATTATTTTTTCTTCTAACATTTCATAATGTGTAGAGTTAAAAGAGAATAATATTTCAGGATTAAAGAGCCATGACCATCATATTCCCATGAATCACATTCTTCCTCTTGCATTGTATGACCTTCCTTTAGAGGAGGTGTATGAACCACTTCTTGAGTTGTCTATATTTTTCAAGGATTTAGGTTCTAAAAATTTGAATATGGAATACTTGAGATGTCTTAAAGCCCAAATTCCAATAGCCCTTTATAAGTTAGAGAAGATTTTCCCATCACCTTTCTTTGATGTCATGTTATATTTGTCAGTTCATTTAGCATATAAGGCTATGTTATGTGGACCTATATACATTCTCATTAGATGTATCTAGTGGAATGAAATTTGTATAGTTTAAATTCTTATATACGTAACATGACTTGTATAGAGGGTTCTATTATAGAAGGGTATATTGCAGAAGAATGCATGAATTTTTGTTTAAGATATTTGCATAAAGTAGAGACTAAGTTTAACCCCTTGATCAAAATTATGATGATGATGTGAATTTATCTACCCAATGTTCTTCTTTTTCTTACAAGGGAAGAGGCCTAGGAAGTGGTAGATCTGAAGTCTTAGATGCAGATGGATTAGAGGAAGCCCATATGTATGTTCTTAACAATTTTAAGGAAGTTTAACTATTTCTTGAGTAAGTCATACATAAAAATTCTTTCCTTTCTATATATTTTTTTTCAAAGGTACATATTAGACATATGATATATCTTGTCCATTATAGAATGTATTATCAAAACTAGGAAGATAATCCACCACAAGTGTCTTCCAATGAATGGAATATAATTTTTATGAAGGGTTTTAACCAAAAAAGTAATTTTTCTATGTTTTTCAATAGTCAATATATATAGTAATGCAATTTCATTTATATCATTATTTTTGTAATAATATGTTGTAATTATCATAATATTTATTAGGTTGCGGAATTATATAAAATAGATAAAAGTAAGAAGGTAGAAGCCTTACTCTTATTGTCACGTGATCCATCAAAATATGTGACATGTTTTTATGGCTATGTAGTAAATGGATATCGATTCCACACTACATCTCAAAAGGAACTAACAAGGTTACAATGTAGTGGAGTGGTTGTGGTTGGTTATGATGATAGTAGATCAATTGATTACTATGTTCGATTGACCGAGATTATTAAATTATAGTATTTAGGTAATAAGCACTTATCCTTGCTTTGATGTGATAGGTTTGATGTAGCTAATAAAGTTAAGGGAGTGAAGGAAGATAAGTATGGGTTCATAAGTGTTGATTGCAAACATATTTGGAAAGCTATAGAACGTTTTGTTCTAGCAACTCAAGCATCAAAAGTATTTTATGTTATGATAACATTAACAAGGGTTGGCATATAGTGTTAAAGAATCTATAGATAGTTCTTTATGAAGACATTAAAATCAGATAATGACTTGTGCATCTAAACTTTAACCATCCTTGAGATTTATAATAGTGCTTAGTGATGTATTTCTATATACTTACTACTAATAGCTTGATTTTCACAAAATGAGATTCATTATTTATTTTTTATTTATTTTAAACACTTAATTTTTTTTTGTATAATACATTAAGTTTATTATCTACTCTATATTATCATAATGTGTTATAATATTGATGAAGATAGGGAAACAAAGAAATGTAATTGTCATCCACCAAATGTTGTTTTATAGAATCTAATTGTTTATATTAATAGTATGCTTGCAAGTTTTAAGAAAATGGTGTCACAAGTTAAAATATAGATGGTTGAACTACGTATATATCAATAGGTCAATTTAATGCTATTATTAAGGGGAGCAGTTGCGAACTTGAGTTGAAGATTTTTTTTTACTATCTCCTAGAATTGGTGGTAAAATTCATGCCATTGATAAGAAGAATAAAGTCCTCCCTTCATCATCAACTTTAAAAGCTGGCGCTAAAAGCAAGTCCAACACTACTAATGTCCCTATAGCTCAAAGGAACCTCTCCACCTTTACTCAATGAGGATAATGCTCTATAAGGTGAAACAACTACTATCATAGGTGGAAACAACCAAATGAATGCTAAAAATGTCTCACAATTTTCTCTAGTGAAGCTTATAAGTGGATGTATGACATAGTAATCTACTTTTTTTATGATCTTACTTAATGCTTGTTCAATTTATGTAATATTTTTATGTAATAGATAATTCTACTAAAAAGATATAGAAGCCTTGAGGTAGAAATAAGTGTCATAAGTCACAAGACTTAGGGGTGGAAACAAGCTACAGGTGACTTTTATTAATGGTCGTGTTGTTAGAGATAATAGCTATGAGTGGAGTAGGCATATAGGTAAATTAGTTGGTGATTGTAACATAATGCCTATTCAAATCAACTTTTAGGATGTTGTTGAACAAAAACATAAGGACTATATATGGGTTGTAATTTCTATAATTAATTTCAAGTGTTCATTTTTATATTTCATTTACTTTTACTTGGGCTATTGCAAACTTTTTTCTATTTTTCCATATAAGATTTTCCTTTCACTTGTTAATTATTACTTCCTTTAAATTTGATTAATTATTACTTTTAGTTGCTTTTGTGTGCAGGAGAAGTTTTTCAATGATGACATCAAGAGTTATAAAAATTATACTTTCATAACATGAAATATTTCTAGAACAATTGGAGGGGAGAAATTCATAGAACTATTAAAGGCTTGGATTTTCATGAGCAATTGAAGCTTAAGCCAACTAATATTGAGGAGCAATTTGATTGGGAGTGACTGGTGAAATGTTACTATCATAGTGCAAAGTTTATGATAAATCACTTATGAAGAATTGATTTGAAATATATTTACATATTCTATTACCTTGCTAATCATTCTTCTCTTATTCATCATATAATACAATAAATGTGCATAGGAAATGAGCTAAAGAAATAGACACAACCACTTGACGATGGATAACAAATGTCTTCATTGCAATGGCAGCATGTGTTATCTAGAGATTGCCTATGATATGGTATATATCATATTGATTTACCTATGAAGAGCAAGAGAAAAATTTTTTCAAGACACTATCTTAGCCTTATTTTCAATCCCTATAGATAAATGTTGTTATATTATCTAGTGAGGAAAAGATGGAAAAAAACTAAATTATGGCACCGTTTATTTTGAATATGATAAAAGGGTGAAAAGATAGCTATAACTGAGGCTACAGACATCCATGTACACCTTTTTCCATATATCATTCATTTTATTAGTTCTATATACATTTTGTTGTCTAACTAACAATATTTGTCTTGAAGGCTCAAATTATTGAGGTCCAAGTTGCTCAACCCTCCCTTACTCATGCCAAGGTGGATAAATGTGTGCATGGGGTGACTCAAACAAGGGAATTTGTTCCTCGATATGGTCGTGGAGTGAAGCTTAGAGACATTAGAAGCCCTTAAATAGGTAAAAAACAAACTTTTTGATGATCTCAAGGCAAAGGATGTTGCTCTTGAAAGAAGAGAAGAGGAGATTGAGAAAAAGAATCAAGAAAATCAAGTACTAAAAGAAAGATTGGAAAAATGGGAATGTGTTATGGAGAAGATTATGAAAAGTGCATGATTTTGATGCTTGATGCAAAATGAAGAGAATTTAGATGATGATGTAGATGGCATGCTTGCTTCTCCATCTATATTAAAGGATGCTAGGTATCGTTAAACACGAGGTTAGTTAAAATTGTTTAATGTCTTAATCATTATGAGTATGATTCTAATTGGTTGTCTAATAAGCTTAACTATCTATTTTAGATCTAACTAAATTAAAAAATGTTGATATTAACAAGCATAGGGATCTTCTCTAGATAACTAGATCTAACTTTTGAGAGATTACAAGTAATAAGATAATACTAGTGGTTAGGAAATTATAAATATGTATAGTAGTAACAAAGGCTTCAGAATGACCTAGAAATTATAAATATGGTTAGAAAAGTCATACTAGCATGCCTCTCGATAAGTAGATTTGGGGCATATAGTTGTTGCTCGTAAGGGTTACACATAGATGTTTTCATTATTGTTTATCTTCTTCACTAGAATCATTGCTCATAAGGGTTCCATGTTTAGTACTTAACATTACTCTCTTTACTTTATTTTATCTATAATGATTAAATTATTAAAATGTGCATCCAACAACATCCAAGTGGATATATTTTTGAACATGTCCTTGACTTTGAAAAGATAACTAGTGGTGATAATATTCATTGTGTAAAGGTGAGGTTTCTTCTCATAACAATGTGCATGTAATTATTTATATATTTGTAAAGGCCTTGATTCTTTTTTATTTCATACTTTATTTTAGCTCTAATTATTGACATATTATAATGTGCATCCACTAGCATCCAAGAGAAGGGACTTTTATGGTCCGCGTTGCATCTTGGTATCCTTAATGTCATAAAATATATATTCTCATAAAGTTAACTATTTTCTTTGCAGCTCCCAATTATCTTTAATTCACAAGGAATGCCATTAAGTTTCAAGAGGATATATATTTTTAAAGCCCATTGATTTTGGAAATTTAACTAGTGGTGGTAATATGCATTGTATAGAGGTATATATTTAACAAACTGGCTGAACATCAAACTAGAGTTTTTTTCTCGTAATAATGAAAAGCTAATTTTTTGGTTATGATGCAAATTTGTACCTTATTCATTGATTTTGTTGGATCTCCATATATTGATGACAATTTATTAGTTGAATTTACTTTGTTTGAGTCATTTATTACCCTAGGTATTTTAGAGGAATTGTTTGGATGCGATAGGGTTGGAGGGTAAGGCTTAAGGTGCTCATTATGGCTACTGCCAACATGGTTTGGAAGTAGTTTTTATGTTAGGTTTAAGAGTAATGATATACTCTTATTTTTATTGTTCAACATAATGGTTTTATTTTCTTTTGATATGATATGTCAATGTTTATTAGATACTTATATTTATTATTATGTTTTATATTTTTGTTGTTATAGTTGAAAAAATTGACCAAATTTATTATGTTCGGTGAATAGATTGACTAATTCTTAAACCGTTGCGAATCATGATATTTTTGTAATGCAATAGCATCCTATAACTCTTTTATAATATATTTTTGTTTGATCAAATATTTTATTTTACCAAACATTTGATACAAACAATTTGTATGAATATTTAGTTGAATGTTTGTAAATAGATATTTAGAAAATTATATCCGCGTGTTAGAATGGATATATATGTATACAAGTATAGGGCTTCAGAAGATTGAATGAATATATAAGAATACAAGTGCAGGCCTTGACAAGATTAAAATAGATATTTATGCATATAGGTATAGGGATTAAGAAGATTGAAATGGATATATATGCATGTATGCATACAAGTACAGGTCTTGAGAAGATTAAAATGGATATATATACATAAAGGTGCAGGGCTATAGATGAATATTAAAATGCCAAATATATTATTGAATAACTATTTATGTCATTTGAGACTAACAAATTATGTCATAAATAGTGAATGAATTTTATTAGTGATAGAAAAATTAGTCATTATTGGTGCGATATTTTTTTATTTAATTAAGATGAAAAAAATTGGTCATTAATATAATTTATGATGCCGTATTTTTGTCATCGTTATTGCTTATAACGACCACCATCATTCATTGTCATTATTATTTTTAATGACCAACATCATATTTTATCATTAATGAGCAACAATTGCACCCTAACAAGACTATTGAAATGCTTCCAAAAAAGTCTGTTAGCCACAACACAATTAACCCCACTACTTTATTGCCAAAGAGGATACCAAATATGTAGATTTTGTCGTATATTGGAAGTTGTAACCACTAGGAGCTAAGTTGGTTAACACCTATCTTAACTTGCATGTGCAGCAGCCTATAAAGACCCAATGGTTCAAATAAATTTGTAGGCATAGAGCAAGGAGGAGATAATTGAGTATTAGAAACCAAAAGTAAAAAAGAAGAAACCCTAAGAGAGTAGAGTTCCAATGAGAAATATTAAGTGAGAAAGAAGAAGGCGATTTTAAGCTAGATAGGGGTTGGATTACCTTGATCTAAATATTGTATTCCATTTGTCCTTTTTATTATTCACTATCAATTTAGCATGAGAAATTAGTGTGAGCTAAATCTCTCTCTTAGGGGTGGATTAATTTTTCCTTTTATTATAATCTATGACATTGTAATTACATATGATTTATTTGATATTTCATTTCATTGAGCATTCATATGTTATAGTGTTGAATGTTAGCCACATTTGGCACTCACATAAATATTGTATTAACCATCTAAGTAGGCAGAACTACCGATGGTGAATGGTGACAAGATTAATGCTGAAAAGTGATGTGACCTTACCACTAATCCCTCAAAGCATGCTGCATGACATTACCATGGCCCATGCATTGTGATGGAAACGGCCTAAGGGTATAAGTTATCTTTGAGTGAAGTATAGTGAGTTTAGAAGGATGGCAGTCAATGAATTATCATAGAGTACTTGCAATTGGTGTGAAGTGATTTCCCTCATACAACTCTATCACTTGAATTCTCTTCTCATATGTCTCCTATTGGTACTAATAAGCTCCTAATGCCCATTTACTTTCATTGCATTTTCATTTTTATTTTGATAACCCTACCAATATTTTGTAGTATTGTTTAATTCTTTAATATACTGGATTTTATTAATGTGCACTTCACTAAATCCTTAAGGGAGCGATACTCACTTATCATCTTATTACTTGAATGAACTGTGAATACTTACACGATTGTGGTGTACTGCATTCATTTCATTAACATGCCAATCATTGTTTATCGGAGCACATGCCAAGATTTTTGCATAGTTACCAGGGATCGAGTTTTAAAAGTGTTACATATTATAGGATAGACCACTATGGAGTTCTTAGTATTAAACTAACATTAGAGTTTCATAATTTTTAGTTTATTTTGTTAGATTAACCCCTGGATAACCAAAACTTACTAAAGGGCCCTATTAAAAACTAATCCAAAAATTGAATGCCCCCTAAGAAGGCATCGTACGGCATTGCAAACTCAATAGAAACACCATCAATGTGAGGAATCAACTATAGAAAATTATAGTAACATGAGTCACTTAAGTCAACATCAACACAATAATGGTAACAATAGACTGCTAGGGCTATAATAAAACTAGAGGGAAGGACTCCTAATTTTTTCACCCCTCACCCCAATATAAACCCTATGACAATGCAAACCATGCCCATAGGTGATGATCACACTCGATATATTCAAGGTTACGTTGTGGCAGTCTAAGATCATCTTAACCTTACCATAGTCCATCTAGAAATACAATCCCACATAAACCTATTATGTTCCACATGCAACATACTATAGAGTAATTTAGTTGTCAACCAACTAAATACTATCATCTTCATCTTAGAGGATTTATGGAAGTTAATGACACTTTCAAAATATAAGGAGTACCAAAAACCTCCTTTCACCTTAAGTTATTCCCTTATTCCCTGAGAGATCGTACTAGGGAGTGGGTGCTTTCACTACCAACTAGTTCAATCACCTCATAGGATGACTTCATACAAAAATTCCTCATGCTTTATTTTCCTCTAAAAAAAATGCTAAACTCAAACATAACGTTACAACATTTTCGTAAGAAGATGATGAAACAATCCACGATGCATGGGAGTGGTTTAGGGAATTATTAAGGAAATGCCTAAACCATAGAATCCTTCACTTGTTGTAAATAGAGACCTTATATCATGGACTAAACCCTCAAATGCAATATTTAATTGATGCCTCAGCTATTGATGCCTTACTAAGCAAAACATATGATCAAGCCTATGAGATCATTGAGACCATAGCTTGTAAGAACCAGTATTGGGCTACTACTAGAAGCATTCATAGGGTGAAAGAAGGAGGAACATTCAAAATAGATGCCATCAAAGCCCTAATAGCAGAGGTATCATCTATAGTTAGCTTATGAAAAGATATTACTCCCACTAACTTAGAAGTAAATAGAGTTGAAGACACTTGATAAATTCAGTAGCTATAGTGTCCAACATGTATTATGGAGAAGGCCATCCTTTCAAGTAATGTTCATCAAATCTAGTGTTGGTAAATTATGTTTAAAACTAGGAAAGAAGCTCACTGAAGCCATATGGAAATCAGTACAACCCATTATGGAGCCAACATCCTAACTTCTCATGGTCTAAGTAAAATAACATGCAAAACCCAACTAACAAGTAAAAACCACTACATTACTACCAACCTCAACATCAACATTCACAACAAAAATAATCTAACCAACCTCCTTCTCAACACAATAACTCTAACTCAGTAGAAAGCATTTTCAAGGAGTATATGGAAAAAGCAAAAGTGATGTAGCAATTCAAAGTAATACAACCTTCTTATGAACACTAGAAACCCAAATGGTATAGCTAGCTACAACCCTTAATAGCAGGCCCTAGGGCACTTTGCCTAGTGACATAAGAACTAAAAAGAGACATTAAGGAGTAGTGTAAAGTTATCACTCTAGGGTTAGGCAAATCAATTAAATCCTCCCACCAAAAAGTTAAGGCAAAGGAAGAACACCACCCTACCAAATTGATAGACAACATGGAACCTATAGATGGGAAGTTAATCTATACACCACCATAATAACAGATTATTCCTATCAAAAATTTAGATGGATAAAACCCTCAATCACTTGAGCGACATAAGAACATTAAGCCATCATTGACCATCATTCTAGAACCTGTTGCATCAGCACCATATTTCCCTCAGTGCCTTAAGAAACAACAACAAGAAAAATAGTTTGAAAAATTCTTAGATATTCTTTGACAATTGCATATCAACATTCATTAGTAGAAGCACTCCAAAAAATGTCAAACTAAGCAAAGTTCTTATATGAAATCTAGATGGGGATGATATGATTGTGAGAAGTTGAGATGGTTGTAATGACTCAGGGATGTAGTTTGATATTTTAACAAAAACCAACTAAAAAATTACAAGACCTTAGTAGTTCACTATCCCCTGTTCTATTGGAGATAAGTACTATAGTAAAGCCCTTTATGACATTGGTGCTGGTATTAATCATATTCCTATGTCCATATTTAGAAAGCTAGGCACTAGTGAATCAAGGTCTATCACCATCACCTTACAATTAGCTAACTAATCGTATGTTCAACCTAAGGGAAAGATTGAAGATGTGTTAGTAAAGGTAGATTGGTTTATTTTCATAGTAGGTTTCATTATCCTTGATCATGACTTAGACAAAGAAGTTCCTATCATTTTTTGTAGTCCCTTCTTATATACTGGTAAGACTCTAATAGATGTGTCGAAAGGAGAACTAATTATGAGGGTTAATGAGGAGTAGATAACTTTTTATGTTTTTAGCTCAATGAAGCTACTAGAAGACGACACAAATGAATGTCCATAAATTGATAAGGTTTTCTTTGATTATCTTGATACATGTGGCCCTAATGAGGAATCAAAGTAATTTGAGACAAGTCATTTAACTATAAGTTACCCTACCTTTTATTCAATTAAATGGGGTAGCAAGGAAGTGGAAGTGTGTAGCAGGGTCAACAATTCAACACCTATGGAAACTTTAGGCCTAAGTAATAGAGAAATGTAGCTAGACAAGCTATCAATAGAAGAACCTCCTAAGCTAAAAATCAATTCCCTACCAAATAATTTAAAATACACATATCTAGGTAAGGAAGTATTGCATAATGCTAAAAAAATGGCATTAAGCTAAGTAATTAGTGTTGAAGCTAAGGAAGGGATTTAACAAAACCAAAAAGAAGAAAGGGGATGAGGAGAAATTTGGATAAAAAATACTTGATTTTGAAAACCACAAATTCAAAGAGTTGCATCAACCAACAAAGGTTACCACCCTTAGCATAACTGGTGAAAGATTTTGTAAACTTTAGGCAAACATGTAATGCGTCTATTTTTCTGTTTCTCCACCTCTTATAGAGCTCGGTTGTCTTCCCCCTCATGCTAGAGTTCCTCCCATGGAACCCGAGCACAAGACCTAACTTTCTGGTCCATTGAGCTTTGTATGTAAGCCTTTCTCCCTCCTTTCTGTTTCTCCACCTCTTTTCCTTAGCTTTGTTGTGTTCCTTTTTAAGATGGGGACCAAGAAGAAAAACCCGCGAGGCCCAACTATTGAGAACTCTCCTGACAAATGTACTGCCCTTAAGGATCGACAAACTGATTTCTCTCGAGTGGCTCCCTCGGAGATTTTGGAGAAGGATCCTTCCCCGGCAGCGAAGAGACATTCCCAGCGAAATAAGAAAACTAATGTGGATAAAATGGAACAGTTGAAGATAGTGCCTGTAACAGAATGTGACTCTCAGCAACCTTCTTGCCAAAGTCAGTCATCAAGGACAAGTAATAGTGACCCAATACATCCAATTCCTGAACCTCTCGTGGAATTAGAGGAGGAAGTGGATAGGGTGGAGTGTACCCTCTTAGATAATGCTGATAAACTGCTGGATGGGGAAATTGAACTAAATAATGAACAGGAGGCACCATCCCAGGTAACCCCGCCAGCAATGAAATTGTTTATAGACCTGTTCCCTAGCATTTCTCAAAAAAATGTGAATATATGCCCCCAAAAGGTGATGTGGTTTGTGTGTCTAAGAAGAATATTCACCTTGTGGATGAATCATGGGGGGCTTGTCTACTAAGATGCTTTGTGGGAGTGAAACCTGATAGATATCATTTGGGCATTGTCAAACATGTTATTAGGCAGCCTTTCAAATACATTATCCACAGTTCTGGATGGGTAGTATTGAAATTTGAGGACCAGGCTAGAAGAAGTCAAGCCCTGGCTGGAGGACCTTATATTATCAAGGGGAAAGCCTTTGTGCTCAAGGAAATACCCAGATTGTTTTCCTTTGATAAGGAGGAAATCACTAAGGTCCCTATCTGGGTTAGATTAGTCAACCTCCCTATGGAGATGTGGAATTGTGGAGCAATCAGTGAAATTGCCTCTTTTATTGGTAAGCCCATTCTCATTGATGATTTCACATTTCAGAAAACAAAGATTGAGTATGGGAGGGTGTTAGTGGAGATTGATGTCAAAGGAAAGCTACCTTCTACTATCAAAGTCAGAAGTGATGATGATGAATATCTTCAAAGCATTGAATATGAAGACATGCCACTTGTATGTGAATACTGTGGGAGCCTGGGTCACTTGGAAAAAAATTGTTTGCTCAATCAGAAGAGTCCTAAATAAAATATAGTTAACCATGTCTCCAAAAGCAATCAACTTGCCCCTACAGAGATAGTTGTGTAGCCTCAGAGGGGTCCAGCTAAAGCTCAAGGCCAACAGGCTGTTAAGAATTTGAAAACAGGTAAGAAGCCCAATCCTACCGAGAAGGAGAAGGGTTCTGAGCAGCAGAATCATAGTTCAGTTATTAAAGAGGGGATTGAACTTGAGATGTCCCCCCACTAAATGTGGTGTCTGAGCCTGTATAGCTGAATCAAGAAAAGGATGTGCAAATCAACCCTCTGGAAGGTGGGAGTAC
This sequence comes from Tamarix chinensis, assembly GCA_030549775.1. NCBI lineage: Eukaryota > Viridiplantae > Streptophyta > Magnoliopsida > Caryophyllales > Tamaricaceae > Tamarix > Tamarix chinensis. Next base: position 36,923,100 of record CM060171.1, read on the forward strand.
AAGTAGACTTCAGATACAAACTGCCTGCACACCTAACCTAGACAGACCACAGTTATAAGCACCTCTAGAGGTCAATGGCTGGCAACAAGTAGTATCCAAAGCAGCTAAAAGGAAGAAAAAGAGCCCTGGTATGAAATTGATTAAAAGTACTCTCATTAAGGGCATCAAGAAGCCTGGTAAGGCCTCATGAATATGTTGATTTGGAATATAAGGGATGGGGTTCTCCCCTGAAACAAAAAACCTTTTTGGAACTTTGCAGACAAAAAATCCTGCTCCTTGGTTGGATTGATAGAGACAAAATTAGATGATAGAAAAGTTCAAATCATGTTAGATAACTTATTCAGAGGCTGGTTACATTTAGATAACTTATCCCAACACCCTAATGGCAGGTTGCTACTACTTTGGGAACCAACTGCTTTCAGGGTGCAACCTGTTGAGATTTCTCCACAAACAATTTTTGTTTTAGTGGAGGACATTAAAACTGGCACCAAAATCTATGTCACTATAGTGTATGGCCTGTACACTATTAATGACAGAAGGGGCCTTTGGGATACAATTATGAAGTTGGCAGGTGATATTCTAGGACCCTGGGTGGTGGCGGGGGACTTCAACTGTCCTTTGAACAGGTCTGATAGATGTGGTATAAGACCATTCACTGACTATGAAACAGCTAACTTCAAGTCCTGCTACTTAGTGGCTCAGCTATCTGATATTAACTCCACTGGATGCCTACACACTTTTATTGGCCACAATGTCAAATCCAAATTGGATTGAGCTATGATGAACTCCTCAGGGTTTGCTTCTGGCCTTATTGGGACTGTAGCCTTCTTACCTCCTGGGAGTTCTTCTGACCACTCCCCTTGCATCCTAAACTTTGGCAGGCCAACTACTAGGCAGAAACCTTTCAAAATTTTCAACATGTGGTGTGATCACCCCAGTTTTATATCTATGGTCAGCAGAGCTTGGGGATTCTCTTTTTGCGGTACTAGTCTGTTTAATTTTTGCAAAAAATTGACTGTGCTTAAATACGAGCTAAGAAAGCTTAGCTATCTTGATTATTCTCATATTATTTCAAGAGCTAACCATGCAGAATCTTAGCTTAAAGCAGAGCAGGAAGCCTATCTATCTCAGGGCTCCTCTTCTGTTTTTGCTAACCTCTTTGATCTCAGGAAGAAAGCTAATTTTCTTAGATAAGCAGCAACCGGATATGTTTCCCAGCTCAATAAAAACAAGTTCATGTTTGATATGGATCAAAATACTTGATTCTTCTTTGATATGCTTAAGGGCAGACAAGCCAAATCTAAAACTGTGTAGTTAGTCAAAAAGGATGGCTCTTACCCCACCTCTGATCAAGACATGGAGGGGGAGTTCCTGGACTACTACCAACAACTCTTAGGAACTTCAGAGCATCTTACACCCCTGGATGTGAATATTATGGCAATGGGAAACATTTTATTAGAAAGTCATCACCAGACACTTCTTAGACCTGTTTCAGATACTGAGATCAGAGCAGCCTTGCACTCTCTTGGATATAACAAAGCTCCTGGACCTGATGGATACACAGAAAATTTTTTTAAAGCTTCTTTGACCATCACAGGACAAGAACTTTGTGAAGCAATGCAAGAGTTCTTCACCAATAAAAAGCTTCTCAAGAGTGTGAACCATGCAATTCTTGTGCTCATCCCTAAATCAAAAAATGTCAGGTATGTGACAGATTTCAGGCCTATAGCCTGTTGTAATACCTTGTATAAGGTCATCACTAAAATCTTGGTGAGTCGACTGACTGAAGTGCTTGAGCATCTAATCAGCCCCGAGCAAGGGGCATTTGTCAAGGGAAGATTGATGATTGAGAACATTCTCCTGGTCTAGGAGCTTTTGAAAGAATACAACAGGAAAAGAACTACCCCAAAATGCATGATTAAAGTTGACCTCAGGAAAACATATGATACCCTCTCTTGGGGATTCTTATTTCAGCTACGGAAGGCTTTCAACTTTCCTATGGATTTCATACGTATGCTGATGGAATGTGTGTTAACAACAACATACTCTCTGAAGCTAAATGGTAATGTGTTTGGTTTTTTCAAGGGAGCTAAAGGCCTTAGACAAGGGGATCCCATTTCCCCCTACTTGTTTGTTCTGTGTATGGAATATTTTAGCAGGCTCATGAAGAACCAGGCAGATATCAAGGAATTCTCTTACCACTCAAAATGCAGGCATATGGGACTCACCCACTTGGCGTTTGCAGATGATCTCATCCTTTTCTGTAAAGGGGATGTTCCTTCTGTTAAAATCATAATGCAGGGGCTGCAACATTTTAGTAAGTGCTCTGGGATGACTGTTAACCCCCATAAATGCTCTATGTTTATGGAAAGCATTAATGATTAGACCAAGGCTGCTTTGAGAAGTATCACCAACATGCCTGCAGGTAGTTTCCCCTTCAGATACTTGGGGGTCCCATTAAATCCCTGCGAACTGAGAGCTAGTGATTTGAACAGCTGATCAATAGCATTTGTGACCAGCTAAGCATATGGAAGGCTAACTCCCTATCATATGCAGGAAGATTGGAAATTATTAACTCTATGGTGCAGGGTCTACTTGGTTTCTGGTTCTCTATTTTTTCCATCCCTAAAGTGGTTATCAGCCGTATTACTTCCCTCTGTAGAAACTTCATTTGGCAAGGTAAATCCCCCCCTATGGCCTGGACAACACTCTGCATGCTTAAGAATGAGGGAGGCCTTGGTATTAGACATCTACAGGCTTGGAATTCAGCTTTCCTAAGCAAATACATCTGGGCATTACAAAATGAAAAAAAACCTCTCTGGACCAAGTGGATCCACTCACACTACTTGCACTACTCAGGTCTGGAAGTATTCATCCCCAAACAAAATACTTCCCATTTTATGAGATCATTAAGCCAGCTTGTTTCAGACTTGGTGCAGTAGGCAGGTTCTCTTCAACAAGCCAAAGTGTTGCTAAATTCTTGGCAGATGGAAATGGGATTTTCCACTAAGCTGGCTTACAACTAATTCCGAGATAAGGCAGCCAAATGGAAACATCACAGGGCAGTATGGCATCAAAACAAGACCAAAAGATACTCATTCATCCTTTGGTTAGCTCTCAAGCACGGACTCTACACTAAAGACATATTGCACTACTTGATAGGAACTAGACAATGTGTATTCTTCCAGGACAAGATTGAGACCCATGAGCACTTGTTTTTTGACTGTGTCAAAACCAAAAAAATATGGAAGCATATCAGAAAATGGCTTGGCCTTTCTAGGGGATCTAACACCCTATATAGTGCTATGAGAATCATACACAGAAATGGGCACAGAAAGCACAAACTCTGGAAAGCTAGAGTTGTTGCTTTGGAAACTCTTGTGTACCTCATTTGGAAGAACGGAAATACTACTTTATATGAAGACATCATTATTGAACCTAATAGCATCACTGTCCAATTCCAGAAGTATGTTTTTAGTGCACTATATTTTGAAGAGGATAACAAAATCTCCATATAGACAGTGAGCTGATGGGCTGTTATTTTGTAAAACTTTGGTTTCTGTGTTTTTTTGTTCCCTGGCATGTTTGTATTGCAGGGACTGTGTCATTGGCCATGTTTGGCCTAGGTTTAACCCTCACTTTTTGGCTATAACCGAGGTTTTTCCTTGCAATTTTGTAAATTCCTGTTAATATAATTACCATTTCCCTGGTGAAAGATTTTGTAATACTCAACACTTATTTCACTTAAAATATGTCAAACACAAGGGGGAATTTTCCTGCCAAAGAGATTTACCCTCATTACATACCTCACTACCCTTTCAACATAGGAAATGGGTGGTCATTAATTGAGTTACAAGGGCTAACCATGCTGGTTAGTTAGTATATCTTCCACCACAGTTAAACCTACTTAGATTAGTTAAGCTTCTTATACACCAATTAGCTAGCTAATTGTGTGTTAAAATGGAGCATAGCCCCCATCACTACTTTTATTAATATTACACCCTATGAAAAAGACTAGGATACATATATTATACTTTAAGAAAGTTAAACCATAAACTTTAACAAAGTTAAGCTAAACAAGGTAAAAATTACTTGCAAATCTAATTAATTAACATATTGGATGATGTTGCCGAGAAGCTGATTGCTTGTCCCCTAAATTAAGATAGATTTTGGGGACCTTGGTCACATCATAATGGTCTTCTGAAGTTCTACACATTCTACTCAAATGTTGGAGTTCATAACAGGTGTATTTAGCTAATGTAGCAGCATGTGGAGGTGGTGAAAAAGGGTGGTCATGTGTATAAATATGGAGTCATTTTGGGAGCCAAATTTTGGGAGTGTTTCGGCAAGCAATGAAACAAGTGAGCCATACATACGTGAGGTGGTGTATGTTGTTTGTCTTGTATGGCTACTTGATAGTCTAATTATTTATTAACCTGGATCAGAAGAGTTTTAAATTCTTCAACTTTTGGAAAATTATTAACTAGATTATCTTTGGGTTGCATATGTTGGGATGATCTTATATTATCATCTCTCTCTTGAGAAGGGACCTTTAAAAAGGTGTGTCATGATGGTAAGGGAGTAAGTCTCCTACATTGAATGTAGAGGAAAATTTTCCTATGTCAAGTAAAAGCTCAAGTCAATAAGCATTGGTGCCTATCTTTTCAAGGATTTTGAAAGGCACAATGCTTTGAGGCATAATTTTATTCTTTCTTCATGATTGCAACCTTTACTTTTTATGATACAACCATAATAGATCCCCTAGTTTGAAATCTTTCTCTTTTCTATTCTTGTTGGCTCTCTTTTGGCTCATGTCATTGACATTGTCAATTCTAGCCCTAACTTGCTCATACAATATCTTGAATTTAATATCCCACTGCTTTGCTCCAAAACTTGTATGTGTGGAGATGGGTAGTGGAATGAGGTTAATGGGGGTGGTGGGGTTCATCTAATACACAAGTTTAAAGGGGGAATGCTTGGTGGCATATGTTGGACAATGATTGTAAGCAAACTCGACATGAATCAACTTGATATCCCAACCTTTTAAGGACTTTTGGACCATGTTCCAGAAAAGCATTGTGATCATGAGGTTGGTAACCTCTGTTTGGCCATCCATTTGTGGATGTAGGTGGGGCTAAAAAGAATTTTAGTACCAAGTAAACTCCACAAGGTTTTCCAGAAATATCCAAGGAACTTGGTATCTTAATTAGAGATTATCATTTTCGGGATACCATGAAACCTAACTATTTCTTAAAAGTAAAGATCAGCTATATAAGAGGCATCATCCGTCTTATGACATTGGAAAAAATGAGCCATCTTAGAGAACCAATCTACTACTACCATAATGGCATCATGTTGCCTTTTTTTTTAGGCATAGCCACTATAAAATCTATGCTTACATGATCCTATAGGTGATGGGGAATAAGTAAATGTGTATAGGGCCATTCATGGATGTGAATCTTAGACCTTTGACATATGGATCACTTGGCCAAGAGGGATTGCACATCACCTATCATATAAGGCCAAATGAAATCCTCTTGGAGTACATCAATGGGTTTTTATGCCGAAATGACATGCTAAAGCTCCTCGAATGAGTAACTCTCAAATGGAGCACCTCAGGATGGATAGATTGTTTCCCTTGAAGAGAAAATCTTCTTGCACTAGATAAGGTCCTTGAGGCTTATATTGTTCTTCCATGTCGCTAGTAAAGTCACCATTCTGCTTATACAACTTTAAGACACCCAAACCTTAGGACTACAACCTCTTACAATGATAACATACAATATCTTCTTAAGAGGGTATCGACCACATCATTAGTCTTGCCACTTTTATTATTTGCTACAAAGGAGAAAGATTGTAATAACTCTACCCACCTAACATATCTACAGATGATTTTATGTTACCCATTTATAAATTTAAGGGACTCATGATCGGTATGCAATACAAATTGTCATGGTCGTAGGTAAAGAAACCAGTGATCTAAATCCTTTACTAAGGCATAAAACTCTTTATTGCATGTGTTTTAGTTGGATCGCGTACCATTAAGATTCTTACTGAAAAAGGCCATGGGCTACCCTTTCTAAAAAAACCCAATTCCAACTTCACTTGCATCACACTCAACTCATATACCATGTCAAAGTTGGGTAAGCATAAGATAGGGGCCTTACTTAGCCTATTTTTGATTATGTCAAATGCTTTTTGTGCGTGTTTGGCCCATTGAAATGCCCCTTTCTAAGACATTCAGTAAGAAGTGCTAATAGTCTACTAAATCCATTTATGAACTACCTATAAAAAGAGGCAAGTACATAAAAGGATCTAATGTTGGCAATGAATGTGGGTGTAGGCTACGTTCTTATTACCTCCACCTTTAACTCATCCATTGATATGCCATCCTTGGATAAAAAAACCCTAAAAAGGTAACCTTGGGCACACATAATTCACACTTTTCTAGCTTCCCGTACAACTTGTGTTTTTTTAAGTTTTAAGAATACAAGCCTTAAGTGCTTTACATTATCATCCAGACTAGAGGAAAATACAAGAATATCATCAAATATACAACTACAAATTTTAAAATGAAAGGTTGAAGTATCTCATCCATGAGTCTTAATAAGGTGCTTGATGCATTTGAGAACCCAAATGGAATTACTAGCCACTCATAGAGCCCTCCATTGGTCTTGAAGGAGGTCTTCCACTTATCTCTCTCCTTCATTTGAATTTGGCAGTACCCACTTCTCAAATTGATTTTGGAGAAGATGCTAGCCTCGTGCAAGCAATCCAACATATCATCAAGACTATATATGGGATACCTATACTTCATAGTAATGTTTTCAATGGCCATACTATCCACACACATACCCATGGTTCCATTCTTCTTGGGCACTAAGAGGGCAAAAAATGCACAAGGACTTAGGGCTTCCCTTATGAAACCCTTTTCAATAACTCCTTAACTTGCCTTTGGAGTTCCATGGATTCTTTAGGTTACACATATAAGATGGTTTATTTATAAGTTCAATAGAGGGAACAAAGTCATTTTGGTGCTCTATGTCTCTTAGGGGAAGAAACTCACTAGGTAAGTTGTTTGTGAAAACATCCCCAAAATCCGGTAGTAGATGCTTGACCTAAGGGTCTAGTGGTTATTTTTTCTCATTAGCTTGAGTATTAACAACAATTACAAGGCCTTCCCCTTTCCTAAGGTCCTTTCCATCCTATTCCCATCAACAAACAATGCCTTTTTTTCTTTCCTGACCTCCCTAACAAACAAGGATCGATAGCTAAAGGGGTACAATATTTTTACTAGCATACACCAAGCTATATGTGTTCCTCCTACCATCATGTTTTACATTTCTATCAAATTTCCATGGTCTACCTAACAATAAATGGAATGCATCTATAAGAATGATATCACATACAACACGATCTTGGTAGATCTTCCCTATATAGAAAGGCACAACCACTTGCTTGTCTTATTTCAACCATAGAGAAATTGTAAAGCCATTGCAACTTGTATGGCTTGGCATGTGCTTGAGTTAGAAAAATTTAGCTTTTCCACCAAGGTAGTAGAGGCTACATTTACACAACTTCCCCCGTCCACAATAAAGGAACGGACCTTACCATGTATGGTGCACTTGGTATGGAAATTTTTCTTCCTCTGGGACTCCTCTTCGATGGCTTCCCTTATTTGTAAAACCATCCTCACCATGAGGTACTCCCCCATATCCGGTGGCACTTCTTCTACTTTGGTTCCTCCTTCTATAACCACTTGTGCCTCAAATTCTTCTTCCTCCATTTTGACCTCCTTTAGGTCTATCAAGGTCATGACTCTCTTTTTTGGACATTTACTTTGATAATTTCCAATTCCTTAGCATTTGAAAACACTTCACTCCCTTGGTTCAACTAGATTCATCCACTTCTATCTTTCTCTTCCCTTTAGCTATGAAATCTTTGAGGTTAGGGTTAGTTTTCAGTGGCTCCTCAGAGGGGTAAGTACTCAGCCTTATACCTCCAACTCTCAAACTCCTCTTCTCTTTTTTGTGCTTTTCCACTTTGATAGCCAAGTGGAACAATTCATCTAATGTATAATACTTGTAGATTTCCACCTTTCTAGGAATATCTCCCCTCAATCCTCCTATAAACTAAGACACGGTATGCTCTTCTACCTCCTCCAACTAAAGTCTCATGATAAGCCTCTCAAACTCCTAATTATATCCTTCCACACTCAAAGACCCTTATCATAAGGAAGAAATTATGTTGTATAGGTCTTGGGTATAAGAAGGTGGAAAAAACCTTTTTCTCATCAACCTCTTCATTTTCATCCAACTTCTCACCCTAGATTCACCCTTCCTCCCTTGATTTTGGACCAAATTCTCTCACCATAAGGAAGCATATCCCTTGAGTGTAATGATTGCAAACATGAATGACTTCTCATTATCCAAAGTATAGCCTCAAACAAATGGTTACACCTCATCTCCCACTCTATGAACTCATCTAGATTATGGGATCTAGCGAATTCTAAGGCTTCTAACTTGACATCACTGAGAGGCTCTCTCCTTCCTAGACTCCTCCTTTGAAAGGGCTGAGGAGAACTACTAGAAGATGAGATATCATCAGTTGGCTTATCCCCTATATCATTCATTCTTTCCTCTTCTTGAGGCATCGGACTTCTTACTTGCCAAGGGTTAGCATTAGGTAATACTATGAGCCTCCTCAAGACTTAAACCCTGGGACATAGGCTTGTTTTCCATGTGCCAATTTTGTTTTGCACATAAAAGGTTAACCCTAAAAGGAAAGAAAGGTTATATATGGTAAGAAATGGCTCAAATTTGTGACTAAAGGGCTAAGTGGTCAAAAGAAGATAGGGAAGGAAATTTTGTGGATAGTTGATGGTGATTATGAAATTCAAAGAAGAGATGATGAAAGAGAAGAAAAGACTCCAAGTTTACTAACCTTGAGCTTTGATACCAATTTGATGTATAATGATAAACAAATGGCATTAAGATAAGTAATTAGTGTTGAAGTTGGGAAGGGATTCAACAAAATTGAAAAGAAAGGGGATGAGGAGAAATCTAGACAAATGGACTTGAATTTGAGAAATATAGATTTAAGTAATAAGGTTACTACCCTTAGTATAAATGGTGAAATATTTTGTAATACTCAAGTTAATCTACTAGAGGAACTTTGAAGTTCATCTATTGAGAAAGAAAGAAGGCTCAACCTAGTAATGATGGAGGTAATGAAAAAAGAAATATTTAAATGGATGGATGTAGGAATCATCTATCCCATATCCAATAGGAATTAGGTAAGCTCTATCCAATATGTCCCAACAAAAAGAGGTATGACTATCATTTAAAAATCTAAAAATAACTTAATCCTAATGAGGAAATATATAGGATGGAGTATTTACATGGACTATGGGACACTAAATAAAGCTACCAAAAAAGACCATATCCCTCTCCCCTTTATTGATCAAATGCTTGACAGATTAGTAGGGAAAGCTTTTTATTATTTTTTAGATGGATACTCAGGTTAAAACTAAATAGCCATTTCATCGAATGACCAACATAAAACCATATTCACCTACCCCTATGGCACATTTGTCTTCTGCTGAATGGCTTTTTATTTGTGCAATACCCTTGCAACGTTTCAGTGCTGTATGATGGCCATATTCATAGATATAGAAGAGGATACAGTTGAAATATTTATAGACAACTTCTCAATTTTTGGAGATAGATTTGATGAATGCTTAACAAATCTAGAGAGATAGTTGATAAGGTGTGAAGAGACTAATTTAGTCCTCAACTGGAAAAAAAAATTATTTCATGGTTGAAGAGGGAATTATTTTAGGAAATAGGGTCTCTCTCAAAGGATTGAAGGTTGAAAACGCCAAAAATTGAGGTTATTGAAAAAATTATCCCCTTCTACAAATGTCAGGTATGAGAAGTTTCTTAGGACATGTATGATTTTACCGAAGATTTATTAAAAAATTCTCAAAAATTCTAAACCCCTTTGTCAAATGTTAAAATAGGATAGAAAATTTGAGTTTGATGAATGATGTAGAGATGAATTTGAGTGAATCAATTTAGTACTCACCAAAGCCCCTATTATCACAGGACCTGACTGCACCTTACTCTTTGAGCTTACATGCAATAAAAGTGATTATGCTATAGGAGCAGTCCTAGTGCAAGAACAAGGTTTTTCATAGCATTTATTATGCCATAAAAAAACTCAATAAGGCCTAATTAACTACAAAGTTATTTAGAAAGAGGTACAGGCAGCAGTATTTACATTTCATAAGTTTCAATCTTATCTCATAAGGAATAAAGTGATCATCTATATTGATTATGCTGCTCTTCAATTTTTACTTTTTAAAAAAGAAGTCAAACCTTGTTTACTAAGATGGGTCCTACTTTTGTAAGAGTTTGATGTCAAGATTAATTGACAGGGTAAGGAAAGTAAAATTGCAAATCATTTATCCAATTTTGAAGGACAAATAGAATATCACAAATAAGTATAAATTCAAGAGAGCTTCCCCAATGAGCAACTCTTGATAGTCAGGCAGGGTTAGGTACCCTGGAATGCCGACATTATTAACTTTTTCGCATATCAAGTATTACCCCTGACAAGTTTGGTCAACAAATGAATAAATTCTTCCATGAAGTCAAGTATTATTATTATTATTATTATTATTATTATTATTATTATTATTATTATTTAGATGAACCATTCTTGTTCCAATAGCGCTTAGATGGGTTGGTGATGAGAAGAGGCAAGGGACATGTTAGATGTGCACACACAATAACAAAATTCCTTTAAAGTGGCTTCTATTAGCCTTCCATATTTAATGATGCCATAGTGGATGTTTAAAACTGTGAGTAATGCCAACTCACTGAGAACATATCACAACAAAACACTGAAATGCCTTAAATAGGTATATTGGAAATAGAAATGTTTGATGTTTGGGGTATTGAATTTATGGATCCATTCCCACCCTCCTGTAGCAACAAATGCATTCTGGTAGCAGTGGATTATATGTCTAAATGGATAGAAGCTATTGTGTTGCCAATAAATAATGACAGGGAACTTGTTTCCTGTTAAAGAATATTTTTACTAGATTTGGGAGTCCTAGAGCAATCATTAGCGATGGTGACACTCATTTTTGCAATAAGCTACTCAACAAGCTATTGCAAAAATATGGGTTTAACCAAAGTATCCATGGCCTATCACCCATTGTTTAGTGGCCAAACTGAACTATCTAATAGGTATATTAAGAAAATTCTAGAGAAAGTAGTCAACCCTACTAGAAAAGATTATTCTACCAAGCTAGACATCACTCTATGGGTACATAGGACAACCTTTAAGACACCCTTAGGCATTTCACCTTATAGGATTATATTTGGAAAAAAAAATATCTACCCATTAATTTAGAACATAAATCTTGTTGGGCACTTAAGGTAGTTATTTTTAACTTTTTTTGTTGCAAGAGAGGCACTTAAGCTATAATTGAATGAATGGGAGGAGTTGAGGAATATGTCGTATGAGAGTGCATAGTTATATAAAGAGAAAACCAAAAGATTTCATGACCAATAGAGCAAGTAGAAAGAACTCTATCCTGGACAGTTGGTATTTCTCTACAACTTATAACTCAAATTATTCTTTGGAAAACTAAGATTAGATGGTCTTGTTAAGGTTTACCTATATGTCATTGTAGAGCTAAAGGATTAGAAAACTAATAGAATTTTCAAATTCAATGGTCACAGAATAAACCTTGACAAGCAGAAAATTTGAACAGGAAAGTTCAAACACTTTCCTGATAAAACACATAGGGTTATCACAGGTTGTTAGGTTGAAAACATTAAACCTAGTGCTCTTGAGAGGTAGCCTAAGTTTTACCCATGTTCTTTTAAAATTTTATTCTTTATAGTATTAGTAGGATTTTTTCTATACTATCAAATTTTTCTATGCCCACCTGATCCTAGACACACAATTCTTCTCTTGCTAAGATGGTGGGAAGATAATAGTGAGGGTGGGAAGCATATTCCATGTGGCAAATGTAAGAGTAGGCAAATAGTCATTTTTACACCTTCACATCAATCTATGCATCTTTCGTCAGACAGATGTTGTTATAAGGTACAACCCTAACATAGTACCTCACAGGCCATCCTTACCCTTGCACAGCTTTTAGAAAGTTTTTCTCCCCTTCATTTTTGTCTCATCCATTTAACCATTCTTATTCCACCATTTCTACGTATGCTTAAAAATTCTCACTCGCTCCCCTCCATCCTTCTAACTATGTCAAGGAAAGTCCTATGCAACCTCTCTTTATAAGAAGGAAACAACTTCCGCACCAAGTCCTATGAACAACCTACTTCATCACCCTCTACTAAACCCACTAAAATCACCATTCTTATCACCACAAAAGAATCTAATCTCTGGGGGGCATCCATTTTAATGTCCTCACCTACCAACCTTTCTAACCTCACAATTACTTAAAGAACCACTAGATCAACAGCTAAAGCCACCATTAAAAACCCTCAAACCCTAAAGAAACCTATATCTTTAAAAAAATGGCTAGCTCTTTCTTCATCGAGTGATATATTTTCATCCATAGAAGAAGAAAAGAAAACCCATTGCTTTATTTCTCCAACCAAATGCCAAAAAAGATCCACCAACTCTTTGAATATTCTTTATTTTGACCAAGCTCAAGAATGCTTCAAGTCTCATTCTACCAAAGAGTTATTTTGAGCAACGATTCACACTTCTTGAGCTTCCCCTATATCTAACCAACTTAATCAACCAATACCATTGGGATAATTTTTGTCAGCACCCCCCTAAATTTTCCTCATTGGTAGCACTCAAATTTTTCTACAACCTAGATTCAAAGTGAAAAACCAAGATGGTTTTTGTACTAGGGAATTTGGTACCCTACCTCACTACCAGCATAAACAACATCTATAGCCTTCCCTCTTTTGATATCGATAAATATTGTGAGCTATTGGACAACCCTATTAATGAGTTGCTAGTATATATCCTATCCACACTCACTAAGCCAAGAACAATGTGGAAAATGACCATGAATGGTACTCGCCATTGCGATCGTATGCAGCTACTCCTTCAAGTGAAGTTTTAGTATCATTTTATTAGGATTCACCTTCTGTCAAATACACATAACCGATATAACTTATTTCATTGAATGGTGTTGCTTTACTATGTTAGTATAGGGAAGATAATAGATATCAGTCCCATCATTTAGGATCAATTAGAACTAGTGGACACCAAGCCTCAAGGACCCATTTTCTACCCTGCCTTTGTAGCCAAACTATATGCTAGGGTAGAGGTTCCCCTCGCACCTGATGAAGAGAAAGTTACTATCCCCCATTCAATCAACTAGGTTGTTATAAATCAGTTATTTAACTCACTAGTATCTACTCTTGAAGCTAAAATGCCACCTTTAACCATAGCACGTTAATTTAAGGGTTTGGAGCCATTATTACAAGTAGTTAGGAAGGACATAAACCTATTAATGAGAGGGTAAGAATAGGTCATCACTATGGTCACAAAACTTATGATAGCATTGGAGTTTATAGGATTATTAGATCTAGAGACTAGGGACGTTAAACCAAAGATATCTATATCGATTATTCCTTTGATGGAGGACAGATAGGGTCACTCAAAAGAGAAGGTGGAGGAAGAATTTTTGGGCAAGTTTGCACAATCTAGGCATAAGGATAGGTTAATGCATGTTCTCTCTATATATAAGTACGCTATGACTAATCCCTTGGTTAAGACCCCATATATGATGATATTTTGGTAGTTTTGAAGAAATAAGGAACCATGATGAAGATTGTTAGAATAGAATAAGCTAATCTTATGACCAAACTTATGGCTAACCCTAAGACACTCCCAAGGTATGTTGTAGCAACTATTGATGTTCTGTTCAACACTCTAGTTGGTTGCCCATCTAGCAGTATCATACCTACAACAAGGATGGCCCAAAACCCTTCCCCATCCAAATCTATTTGAAGTTATTGTGATGGTGGAAGAGTCTGTACTTGATGGTTATTTTTCTTCATTTTTATGGAGGAATTTATCACTGATCTTGGCCACTTGGCATTTTTATTTTTTTTATCTCAACCCTCCCACCCCAATAGTGCAGACACTATCAAGAATTTTTTCGAGGGAGGGTATATCTTTACTTGCTCTTATTACGTAATTTCATCATTAATATAGTAGTAACGTTTTACCTAATATGATTTTCGTGTGTCTGGTCTTTTTATCTTCCCTTTTAGGATAACTACTATGACTATAGTTCAACAAAAAAGGTATCTCCATTACTCACCTTGCTTACCTAAGTGTTGAACTAAAAAATTTTCCCTCAACCTAACAAATTGTGCATATTGTTGAGACCCTTACATTTGATAGATTGAACATGTGTTGAACCCAACACCTTAATTAAAATATGTTGGCATTATTGTCAAAAACATTGTTGGTGCCTAGAATATATCAAAAAAAATTCAAACTATAAGCACTTAAACATCCTGTGGAAGGGACTAAAGATTATCTCCATAAGGTCTTCATTGAACCTCGCACATAGGTGAAAGATTAGGCAAGTAAGGAATTCTTAGGAGAATGTGTTATAAAGTCTGCTAATAACTATTTTACAAGAATAATAAGTAAGTTTAAGAGAAATAACACAAACAAATGAAAGATTTAGCAATAATAATAGAAAAGGGAGCATCAATGCCCACAACACTTAGTAAAGAGGGTTACCTATATGAGAACCATGTGTGCACTTATGTCAAATAATGTAGTAGAGTGAAAAGCTTGCTTAAACACGTCTACAATAAGTATTAGGGTGGAGTAAATAAGGATACTTTTCTATGAACCAAATGTACACTCACATCAAAAGACCCTCACAAGCTTGAGGAAGCCATATTTCTACATTAAAAAAATAAAAATTTTGTAGGCCCAAACCCTTACGTTGTTCTGCAAAATAGAGAGGGAAACTAATATAGTATAGAATAGAATGTTTTGATACCCAACTGACTTGAGGAACCTCAAAGTTTAGTAGGGTGACAAAAAAAGAAGTCATAAATTCCCTTCCATACAGGCACAATGCTGAACCTTTTAGCATATTTTATATATATGATGGTAATTTTCAATTTTGAGGCTCAAGAATTGCTTCTTTATTTCCACATTAAAATTACTTATGAGCATTTCATTGTTCCTGCCACAAAGTTTCTAGGGCAAGCAATAGCTTAAATTTGGGAGAGTTGATATGAGTTAACTTGGGTAGATTTAAGGACGGTATGAGTACAAGTTTAGACATGATTCTTGCTGCATTTGGAAGTTATAAGGTGTGTTCTTAAAAAAATTTCCACTTTTTGAACTTTCATATGACTTGCATTTATTTAATATGAAAAAGGCTTAAATACCCTAAGAAATAAAAAATTTTACTCATACTATCATGTCAACTCACCAACGAGGATGAGTTTTCTCAACTCAGATTTAACCATGTGTAGGTGAAGAATATGGAGAATCTATGGCTCGGCAGAGTTGATCAACAATTACACCCTAATAAGAGTGTTGAAATACTCCCAAAAGCGTTTGTTAGCCACATCACAATCAGCCGTACTAATCCTCCACCAAAGAGAATACACAAATCTACATATTTGGCTATATTCATTAGGGGAACACTAGAGTTTGCAACCATCAAGAGCTGTATTGGTTGATATCTATCCCAACTTGCATGTGCAATAGCCTATAAAGACCCAATAGCTCAAAGAAACAATAGTTAGAGAGTGAGGAGGAGAAAACTGAGTATCAAAAATCAAGAGCAAAAGAGAAGAAATCCTAAGAGAGTAGAGTTCCGTCGAGTGATATTGAGTGAGAAAGAAAAAGAAGAAGAAGGAGACTTTAGGCAAGATAGGGGTTAGATTACTGTGATCTACACATCCTCTTCCCTTCTTCCTTTTTTCTATTCACTATTGATTTGACATGAGATATTAGCATGAGCTAAATCTCTCTCTTGGGGTGGATTAATTATTTATTTTGTTGTAATTTGTGACAGTATAGTTACCTTTGATTTATTTTATATTTAATTTTGTTGAGAATTCATATGTTGCATTGTTGAATGTTGATCACATTTGTCACTTAATTGAATTATGCATCAACCATCTGAGTAGGCAGAACAAATGATGGTGACTTATGCAAGGTTACCACTAAAAAGTGATGTAACTTTTCCATTAATCCATCAAAGCTTGTTGGGTTATATCACCATGGCCCATGCACTGTCATGAAGATGGCCTAAGATTATACTTCACCTTTGAGTGAAGTCCAGTGAGTTTAGAAGGATTAATATCATCTAAGCTTAATAGGCTATGAACTATCATAGGGCACTTACTAGTCCAGTGATAAGTGATTTCCCTCATACAACTATACCTCTTGATTTGTCTTCTCATCTATCTCGTGTTGGTACTGGTAAGATCCTAATGCCCATTTACTTTCACTAATTTTTCATTATTATTTTCATGTCCTTACCAATATTCTATAGTAGAGTTTATGTCTTCGGTAGATTGGATTCTATTAATGTGCACTTCCTTAGATTCCTGAGGTAATGATACTCACTCATCACTTTATTACTTGGATTGACCATTTATACTTACACAATTATGTTTTACTTCATTCATTTCATTACCCTACAAAGCATTGTTGACCCAAGAACACAAAACCTAACCTACTTTATCAATTTACAATGGATTCAAATTCTCATGAAACGCTTTTATGAATTTAGCTCCTCTTCTTCTTTTTATACGTTTTCTCTCTTAACTATATGAGATTACAAAGTAGGAAACTTATCCCTATAAATTCAAAACATTTTTGACTTCAATTCCATCTCTTTCTTTTCCTTATTCCCTTCTTATGTTAAAACTTTTTGAGGCACATCACCTAGAACATTTTAGTTTTCACCCTTTGAGCTCAAAGACAAAAATGCTAGCTTTGAACCTCCAAAAATGTACACTTGGAATCTGGATTTGGGCTAGGATTTGGGGTCTTGATTTATAAACCCTAGTACCCTTCTTTTCTACTAGAAGCGTTAAACAATTTTAATCAAAACCTACATTATTTCCCTTTTTCCTACCCTCTAAATTCCATGTGCTCTTCAAACTTGTATCGTCCACATTTTCATTCATTAACTTTGGTCTAAAATCATTCTTTCCTATTCTAATATTTCCTCTAAATATTTATTTATTATTATTATTATGCATGACAGGATTAGATTTTGAAAAGAAAGATGAATTAGATCTTATTTCCTTAGGCTCTTTAAATTCTTAAAAGGTTGATTTTCTCTAACCTTCCTCCCTAAATCTCTAGTTATGTTTCAGTTTTTTGTGAGTTTTTAGGGTTTTGATGAGATTTAATCATTGCTTTCTTAAAAGGTGCCCAAGTGTTGGGAAAGAGTTTAGATTTGTAAAGACTTAGGATCTATGTTGTGGGTTTGCTAAGCACTTTTAAGGTAAATCATTACCTTCACTATCATGTAGAGAATGGTTTGAGTAAGTGAATTTTATTTTCTATGTTTTAGTAAATTTATGTATTATAAGGATAAAAATGTGTATAGCAATTAGATGTTGAATAAATGAAAAAGTTGGTAGCAAGCTTAACTTTAAGTCTTGTATGTATAACCCTAATAAAAATGGTTTTAGGTTTTTTAATGTATTTGATATTTTGAGGATTTTAATCACATTAGCATATGTATATGATGCATAGATTGTTTTTGTAACACCCCATAATTATGTGAAGTTTTTTCAATGATAATTTATGGCAAATATTAAGATTTGATAATGTTTGATTTTATTTTAGAACTATAATTGAGCATGAGGGAAATTAGATTTGAATAAGTTTTAGAAATAGAATAAAATAAGTTTTTTGGTAGATAGATCAATTGGTTCTATGAACTAATTAACTAATTTTTCATTTTAGCTAAAGGGTTTTTCTTTACTAAACATATCTATTGGTTTGACAAATCAATTGACAAGTTTTTTGTGTTACATACACTTTTGAACTTAATTTTTTGAGGAAACCATCTTATACAAAAATGAAATCTTGATAATCCTATTTCAAGTTGTTATTTATAGATTCTTAACCTGTCTTATCACTCATTCAGCCCAAGCTTCTACCTCAAACTAATTTAAGGGTTTTATTTAGATAATTAAGGGGTAGGGTACCCTCAGCTTCATCTTCTTACACCTCTCAATTCTACATGCTTTGGAATTGTTTCTTTAATTCCCCAACCTGCCTTTTCTAATTTAGGAGATTTCCTCTAAGTTGATCATTCATTTCATCTCTTGTGGTTCACAATTTATAAGTGAATTTGATCTACATTTTTTAGATATTACCATTTCAGATCTGGAAAGGATGTTTCTATCTTTGAAATAAATATGCCCATTCAACTCAAATTCAAAAGATACAAATTAGAAATTTTATATCTATGCTTGACCAAACTCATTCTTGTACTAACTTGGTGGCTATGAATAGTTCTAATCACCCCTTTTGCTCACCTTTCTTTTAGTCATTGAAATATTCTAAATCTCAAACCTTGTGCTCTTTTATCTCTAATTCAAGCGTAGTTTTGGTTCACTTCTACTATTTTGATCCTTTCTCTAGCGCCTTGTTGTTTATATTTAAACTAAGGAGGGTTAGATTTAGGGGGAAGTTGAGTCTCTCTTTTAGAATAAATTCTCTCTATTTTTCTCTTGGGCTTGGTAAGTAAATTTTCTCCTAATTTGAGTCTTGACTTACGAAATTATTCTTTAGATTTATAAAGCTTTAATTTCTAATATATTTTATTTTTGGAAATTGAAAATTTTCCAAGTTGATTTTTCATATTTGTGGAAGGGTATTTGTTGTACCAAGTAAGTCATTCTTACTTCTGAAATGTGACCTTTTTAATAATGTGATGTGATGTATTCTTTAAATTCCTTATTTTTTAAGTTGGCATGAGAATTTGGTTTTAGATTGATGTATGTTGATTAAATTATGAAATTTGAAAAAAAAAAATCTATGATTTTAGGGAAATTAGGTCAATTTGATTAATTAGGAAGCATGTCTTAGTCTATGACCTAAAAAGGTGTTGGTATGATATGGAATTTTAAGGATGATTTGCTCAAAAAACATTATTTTATATTTTTTGAGGGATAATTGATCAACTAGTTAGGTCAAACCAATTAACTAGTCCTTAAACTAGTATATTGGTCAACTTAACCTAACAACTCGTAGATTTGTGGTGACTTCAGATTTCTGTCTACTTAAAATCATCTACTAGTTTAGCATAACTGATCGACGTACTGATCCTAGAATAGTCAACCGGTTTAGCCAAACTTATTGATCTATTTGAGGGAACTCTGGGTTTGGCCAAGCCAAACTAATCAACTGGTTAGCCCAACTGATTGACTAGTTGGTAAAATCAATCAAATGGTTAGGATAAATCGATCAACTAGTTAGGACAAATCAATCAACTAGTTCGACTAACTTTTGTGATTTTGATCCTTTGACTTGGATATTCCTTAAGACCATGCCTAATACTTTTGTATGATTTTTTCATGAGTGAAATACATCTATTAACATAGATTGACAACCTAATAGATGGATTAAATGGATCATAACTTATGGCATACTCAATGGGTGTTGCAAAGGCCTTAATGGGTAAACCCGAATAATTATTTGATGGCTTGAAATGGGTAATGCAATATGGAATTTAGCCTAAAATGGAATAAAATAAGATATTTGGTTAATATTGAGTAAGCATTAATGGAAATCCCACACATGATTGGGGAATGGTAATGGTTAAGATGGAATAAGTATGTGAATGTCATGCTTACATATTCTACGAGCCTTGTGTGATCACATAACCTTTAGAATAACCTACTAATCACTTAAAGCAAAATATGATTGAGTTATATATGGTTTCAGCCTCGCTTAGCTATTGAGGGTTAGTTTGTCTTCAGTCATTTATTAGTGCCTTTTAGTTTTACCTTTAGGCAGGATCCTTGTAGATCCTAGTATCTTACCTACTTTAGGTAATGATAGTGTACTAAAGGATATAGATACTAAAAATTCTGGTAACTTAGGTGGTTTTGGCTTCAGTATGGACTTATATCCATTGGTAGCTACTTGGCTTCAACTTCGATTTGATGTCCTTAGGTTTGGTTAAACTTCCATGATATGTGAGAACATAGGGTAGCGCATAATCCATCACTAGATAATAACTTGTGTAAGTATTTGTATACTAATGTCATTAGATAAGAAGTTGAAATAAAAATGTGACTAAAGAGAAAGGTATAAGTAAAAGGAAAATAATGATAAAGGAGGTAATAGCCTATAAATGGATAAGTAACCCAATAAATTAGGTACATGGAAATGACCTTAGGTGAAACAATGTGTTTTGATGAATAAAGTCTTACTATTAGTTGGATATTCTACTTTGTAGCTCATATATTTTTCAACTACAATGTTGTGTTGTCTGTAATTAAGCATGATGAGTCATATATGGTATGAGATTCTTATGCCTAATGTGACTATGATAGAGCATGTATCTTATTTATATGAAATATGCAAGAAATATTTTATTATGAATTTCATATTATGTTGAAATCTTGTGTGCTAAAGACTTTATTTGAAGAAGTAAATTAGTTTACTTAGTACAAAGCATATTGTTTTGTCCTTTTGTTTAGTCAAGTGCTCATTTCCACTAGTAGAGGGTCATTTGCAAGTTTCCAAGGATGGTTAGTAGATGGTCAACCTCATGTGGGGAATGGGTTCCAAGAGAATGGACATATGGAGACTTTTAAGTTGTCCGTGATGGACCAGGCTTTAGGGTAATGCTTGAATTTTCTTTTTGTAATTTGATGATCATGTACTTTAACTTAATTTTTCTTATGTATTTGAATATTATGGACCATAAAAGTCCTATATTTATATAGTTTTTTTTCATTTGGTATTTATATAATATGTTTTATCACACTCTACAATGATTTTGGTTTGTTGGTTTTTCAGCCTTATATCTAACATGGGATAGGAAGTTGGCACCTATCCCATATTAGGTGCAATGGAAACACCCTATTTTTCCTAATTATTTATTATTTTTCCACTTCCAAAAAGCTTAATTTTTTTTTCAAGAGTAGAAAAATGGGGATGTTACAGTTTTCATGATGGCCAAGCACGAAGAGAATATGATGTATGATTTCCTAGCTCTTTTATTTTATAAGGTGTGAGCATGATTTTACTATGCCATTCAGATTCCCACCATGATTGTTTGTTTGTTTCACATTATAATCCATGTTTATTACTTGCTAAGAACTAAGAGTGACCTATGATTGATGTTTAGTTTAATTGTGTAAATTTTGCAAGGTGAGATTGTGTATAATGTTCTAGAGGGGGGTTGTTTTGCTTGACTGTTGAACTAGTCTCTATAACCGATTGATTAGTCATAGATAGCAATCGACTAGTTTAGTAGAACTGATCAGCTAATTGGTCTACAACTTCAGTTGGTTTGGGCTTGGATTTAACCCATTAATTGGCTTTGCTAAACCAATCTAATGGTTATTAGAATAGTTAATCGGTTGAGTTAACCCATCGATTGGTTTCTCTATGACCCCAATAGTCCTAGCCTCTAGTTAGACCCATCAATCGGCTTGACCAAACAGATTAAATAGTTGTTAGAATAGTTGAGTAGTATGTTTGACTAGTCGAATGGTTCATCACCACTGTGAAGGTTTGGTAGTACCTAAATCGATTGATTGGTCCACGTGATGCATCAATTGGTCAATACAACCAATCAATTGGCCCTTGGAAACCCATTAACTGGTCTCGGTCAAAATTACATGTCCTGCCTATTTCTTTCCAAATCTGATGCTTTGAGTTTCATTCTTAGATGATGACCTAAGGTTCTAGTATCTATAATTTACCTTGCTTAACTGAGTTCAAAAGATGGATTAAAGTTAGTAAACAGAAATTTTATCCTAGTTAACCAATGTTGACCTTAACTTAGAATTTGGGCCTCTCAATTGACCATAACATGGGTAGATGATTAGATAAAAATGAATTTTGTTTATGAACTAAAAGGTGGCTAAAAAATTTTTTCCTATTATTTATGTACCATATAAAAATAATGGCTAATAGACCACTAATGACTTATATCACGACCTTAAAAGGTGGAACCTTGCAAGCCTAAATAACTTAGCAAGAATAGAAGAAAATAACATGGACATATATGGTGGCCTTAAGTTAACCTCATCCATAAACCATGGATTTCACTTAGTTGTTGAGATAAATGGATAAATTACATGAGTTAAGGTTGAACTCTAGTTAACTAAAAAATTGAACCTTCATCTTTGACATTAGGGATTATATTGGAACATTCTTTAATGAATGGTAAGACTGTGGCTAAGTAATGAACTATGCCTTTGACTTTAGCCTAGATTTGAATTGTAAATAAAGAGAAATTAATGGAAATAAAATGTTGTCTTGGAGATTTATGAATGATATTAACATTGTATAATTTCACCTTTTATCATAATTAATCAGTTAATGGGATGATTACTTTAATATACCCAAAATAGAACACTAGATGATGTGAGAACCTTATATGGGTGCATTGAATTGAAATAGCTTATAATTTGGTGTGATATTATTTGGGGACATTTATGTGAAATGATACCTCAATCTAATCAAAT
Organism: Tamarix chinensis; assembly: GCA_030549775.1. Classification (NCBI taxonomy): domain Eukaryota; kingdom Viridiplantae; phylum Streptophyta; class Magnoliopsida; order Caryophyllales; family Tamaricaceae; genus Tamarix; species Tamarix chinensis. Next base: position 36,945,827 of record CM060171.1, read on the forward strand.
TTTAATCACTTAAAGTAAAATGAGCACCATTATAGGTCTGGATTATTCAATCTTTGATTAGCTACCAAGAGTTAGTCTGCCTTCAGAATTTTTACCTTCGAGTGCCATTAGGTAGGATGCTAGTTGATTTCAATATCCTTATTGATCCCTGTGCCTTTCCTATTCTAGAAATTGATGATGTACTAGGGGTATCAATAATAAAGAGCCTGGTCACAAGAGGAGACTTACTTTCGCATGAGCTAGGACTTTTGTCCATCATATTACTTTGGCATGAGCTAGGACTTATGTCCACCAGGTTACTTTGACATGAGACAAGACTGTATGTCCATTTATTTGGTTTGACTTGCATGGTATTAAGAGTCTATAGGGAATAATCCCACCTATTTCTCAATAAGTTGGGGTAAAAGAATTCTATGTTCACCTATTGCTTAATAATTTTATATAGGAATTCTATATTCACTTAATGCAAATTAATAACAAAAATGAAACTAAAAGAGGTATTAATTGGCCTTATCTTATTTTATGCTTGACCATGATATGGTTATTTTGCTGACATTATACTTTTTATGGCCTATAATTATTTAAAGAGCTTGCACCTCACTTAAGTTATGAATATGTTGTATAACATACATTTAGCTTCCTTAAATTTTGTGTTAACCATATGTTTCCCTCGAATGCTCCATTGTGGTAATTTTCTATATTTATGGCATGTTTCCATAAATTATCGCTTGATCTATCATTATTATAATCATGATCCACTTACTCTAAGAATCCATGGTTGAAAAGTCATAAATGTAATTCTAATTTCATATTACCCTTCAAGCTATACACTAAACAATGATGTGTGGATAATCTAAGTAATCTGTGTTTCCTTAGAAAAGCAATATGTATGATATGAGCTATATATCCCTATATGCTTTTATGATTATGATTAAGCGTGTTTCGGTGGATCTAAATATGACTTATATGACTTGTGTGATTATACATGAATAACATAATAGGAGAATCACATGCACAATTTGGTAGGTTGTACCATGGCCATGTTGTGTGGATCTTACTGGTACTATAACCTACATGATAGTGGTAGATTAGTTTGCCTAGTATGCATGCATAATAGTGGTGTTGTTGTTGCAATCCCCTTCTCAATCCCACAAGAAAAAGGTTTGATGTAGGCTTCCTGAGGATCGCCAATGAGTGGTCCATCCCCTTCACAATATAGTTGAGTTGTTAAGTGTAGGCATTCCCAGAGACTTTCTTTTATGTTCCTTGAGTGACGAAGCCATCTTCCTTCCTTGTAATTAATTTACTATGGTTTTCATTTTTCATCTTGTGTGTCGTTATACAGATTTTGAGCCTACATAGCCCTGGGTTGTAAAATATAATTTTCCCATCTCTGAGTGTTTTCTTGCACACTTTAGTTTTTTGTTTTGTTTGATTGGTTGGATACTTAGCCTTGTGTCTAATGTGAGGTAAGTTATGAGGTGTCTATATTCTGTTAGATATAACAGTAACTCCCCATTTTTTCTTAGGATTATCTTGTATTTCTGCTTCTATAATATTTTAAAACAATTTGTTTTGTTGTAAAAAATCAAGGTATTACACATAATCATTCTAAACATTACACATGATAACTCTTAGCATATTTTAAACCACTTAACACATTAAAAGACTAAAATTTTCATATTGAGCCCATATTAACCAAAATGTCCTTATGGATATCCAAACACCCTTATTTCACAAAATTCTTATATGTCCGATATTATTATTAGTTTTAAAGCCTCTTTTTGTAACATCTCCATAAATCTCACATATAAACATTTCCCTCTTACCATATTTATTCAAACCTACATTATCATAATATATACCACGCTAATTCACTTAGGGCTTACAACATAAGCATTATCGCAACAATAGCGTATAAGTGCATGCTTCCCCATTCTCACCTATTTTCTATATTAGAGTACGTCATTACCACATCATAATATTAACAACATGGAATTAACACCATAATCATAAAAATATCATGATACACAAATCATCCATAACATTTAGCACAAAACTCTAACTATGACTTGTATCTTTACTGAAAAGTACACTAATTTCTAAGCACGTATAACTTATCATGCCTCCCTTGAAACCTATAGAAAATCACCTATGGAAAAAAAATACAAAACATAATTAGAACATAGGGATATAGAAAAGGAACACTAAGTTAAAGGAGAGCAAAATAAAGGAGCAAAAATCAAAGTGCGAGCCTTGAAGTTGCAATGGTGTAATTTTGTAGAACAAAAGAGGGGGAATGGAAACTAATGTTGAAATAATGGGGAGAGAAATGGCACTAACTTCCATTGCTAAGGGTAGGGGAACAGAAACTAGAACTAGTGCTTAAGGAGGAAGAATAGGAGAGGAGGCCAAAGGTGAGTGTTAGTTTTAGTAATGATAGTTAAAGGTCGGTGTTGGTTTTAATAGTGATGGTTATTTCTAAAGGAGACAAACAACAAGGAGGGTCGATGCAAAAGAGAAAAAATAGTGAAGGGAGGCATTATTGTGTTGTGGCATTTGTGGTAACTACAAGGATGAGGGAGGAAATAAAAGAAGAGGCTTTATGGTTATTGCTCCTTGTCGATAGAAATGGAGGGAGGAAAGGAGTTGGTGTAATGCCCACAAAATTCACAGCTAAAAATATTTGTTCATTAAGGAAAGTCATACACCAAATAGGGGGTGCTACTACCGTAACAAGTGCAAGTCTACCCCTTGGCTAGGACTAACCAAAAGGCTAAAAGATAACAAGGAATAGTAATAGGAGATAATTAAAAATATAAGGAGTTCAACATTAAATATAGAAAAAAACAAACTACGTAAAAGTCAAAGTTAATACATTAGTGAAATAGAACACAAGATAACTTCCCACTATGGGGGGAAAAACAATAGAAAACATAAAAGGTAAGTAGTTCGAAGAACATCCTCTGGCCCTAAACCTAGGATATTAGAATGTCACTATGCCCTAACCAACTTATCGTAAGCATCAAAATTCTCTAGGGCCTCATTGCCTACCTTCACAAAATCAAGAGGGGCCACTACTCATGGGAATGAGTAGCACCCATGATAGGGGTGATCAGTATGCTACGTACTGATTATAATAACTATATAGCTAAGAGATGACACACCACATAAAATACAGATAATATGCAAGCAATAGGTTTTATTAGTACCATCTTTACATATCTCTCAAATTATATCCACGTGAGTATGGAGACCCTACTATTATGGCTGGTGGAATGAAGATAACCACTCTAGGGCAAAACGCGCCACTATTATAGCTAATAGAATGATAAACATGAATATCTCTAGAGTAGAATGCTCCTAGCCACTATTATAACTGATGGAATCGCAAACATCCCAAGTTTGGTCCCAACTCATATGTTGTTCCACTATAAGTAATTAGTATCTTTTCCATAAGTTTGTATCAAAACACCGATGTCCAACAAACCTCCTTGGCCTTTCCCATAATACCCCTATCCTTAGGGTTTTTCCCCCAAAACCCTAGTTTATGCTCTCATACCTATTTCCATCAACCCATGTATTAACTCTTTCCCAAGAAAAAAAAACACCCAAAACACATTTTCCTCCCCATTTTCAACCCTCAAACTAAAATTCTCTATGTAAATCCTTCTTCCATGCAAAGTACATACACCCCATGCAAGGCTCACACTTCCCATGCAAGATTTTACCCCAACCCCTTAGTTTAGTATTTCTCCTTTTATATTCTCTACCATATTTTGATGCACTATCGTATGTACAACAAATTTAATAAATAAATCCTAATTTCCAAATATGTAGTATATGGAAAGAAGGAGTCGAACCCACAAGGAATGGTGTTTTAATCACTAATTTTGCAATTGATGTTATATCCCATTTATACTATTTCATTAATTCTAATGCTAAATCTAAATATAATAAGTTTTAATCTCTATTTGATGAATAGGGGAGGAATGAATTGATGATGGAATCAGAATATCAAATACTCAAAGAAGAAGAATGATTCTATATGATTTAATGTTGACCTTTAGAAATTCATAATAATTCATTCATTTGCTTCCTATCAACCTTAATAAATTGAATAAGCTCTCAATTTATTTCCTAACCATTTAATAACCTAGTTTATGAACACTAGATTCAATTAATGGCAGCATTATGAATAGAAAGCAGTCAACTACAATCATAACCACATAAGCTCGGATTATGCAATTGTACGAATTAACGGATAAGATTAACAATTAATCTTCTTGCTCACCATACCTTATCTCATTGTATGCTAAAAACATCCATAACAAGTTATAACCACACATATAACTCATAATAAAAATAATGCTCACCATACCTTATCTCATTGTATGCTAAACTACACCACACTCGTACTTAGTTCACATTCACATATATTTACACATAACATACCAATACACCCATATACATATGATTCATAGAATAACCTAAGCCTTAAATATATCCATAACTAGTTAGGCTCCGAGCTTGAAGCATGAATCCTATGCTCCTAATAGGGAGTTGTTTGTACAAAACCTATAACGAGAGTATCATAGGTCACTTCACCTTATTCCTAGTTTTTTCATTTTTCTTTATTTTATTAATCAAATAATATTAATAATAATGATAATAATAGTAATAATAACAAGTTATTAAAATAAAATATACAAAGTAGGAGGGACAAGGGTATAACCAGAAAGGACAGTAGTGAGGGGGTCGTGACAACGACGATGTGATGGCGGCGTCGACGATGGCACATGGTGGTGGTGGAGGATGGTGCAAAAGAGGGGATTTGGGGGCTGGAAAAAGATAAGGGAGTTAATTTTTCTTATTATTTGGGTTCCTTGGTTCAAGAGGCCTATGGTTGTGGTGGTGGCCATACGGTGGCAACACGGTGCTAGCAGCAATCGCAGCCGAGAGGGAGAGAAAAGGCAAGGGAAGGAAGGAGATGAGAGAAAGAGAGAAGTGGTGGCATGGGTAAGGTAGGGGTTTTATGGGTATAAAGGTACGTAGGGAGGGTGGAGGTAGTAGGGGTGGTGGTGGAACAGGGTGGCACTGGCGGCAAAGGAAGTATGCAAAAGGGCAGCTCAAGCTGCCCATTTTTCACAGGTGGGGAGAGAAGAGGAGGGGTAAGAAAGGGTAAAGGAGTGTCTCATTGGGTGCGAGGTCATGTAGGGAGAGGAAGAGAGGAAGTGGCGATGGCGGAGTTGCCTGGTGGCGGTAATGGCTGCATCTGTTTAAGTGGTGTGAGTAAGGGGAGAAGGAAGAATTGGCAAAAAAAAAATAAGAGAGAGAGGAAAAAAGAGAGTTGGGGTATTTATAGGTGTAGGGTTTGGGGGAAGTGGAGAAGATGGGGTAGAAGACAAGGGAAGGGAGATTAGTGGCTACCAACCAGTGTGCAGGCTAGAGTAAGTGTACAGGCTAGATGATAGGGGTAAGTTTCATAGGGATCAAGGATGGCAGGTGAGGGGTAAAGGGCTTGTAGAGGGAGGGGGACCATGTAGGGATGTACCTACTGCATGCCCTATAGGGCCAAAAGAGGAAAAGAGGAGGAAGAGAGTTGGGGAGGGCTAAGATTCCAGCCATGTGTAGGGTTGTGCAGGTCGGGCAAGAAGAAGGTTGGGGCAAAAGGGGGAAGATGGAAAAAAGAGAGGGAAAAAAAGGAAAAGAGGGGGTTTGGTGCACGGTTGGGCTAATCAAGGGGAAGGAGAAAGGAAAAAAAGAGGGGAGAGGTGTTGGGCCGCCACTAAGGGCAGCCCAGTTGATTGAAGAAGGGGCAAAAGAAGAAAAAAGGAAAAAGAAGAAAAGAAGAAAGAAAAAAAAGAAAATGGGGGAAAGAAAAAAGGGAAAAGAAAAAAACGGGTGGTAAAGTATTTTGGATCTTTAGGAGTTTTAGAAATAATAAAAATTAATCATCATAATAATAATAATAATAATAATTTTTATTAATTTAGAAATTATCATAATTTATTTATAATTTTCCTTAGGTTAGTTAATAAATTTTATCTCCACTAATTATGTTCCTACATCAATTTTCTTCCTTTACTACCATAATTATTATTATTTTTATTAAAAATGGTACATATAATTAAATCTTATTCATTAATTCCTTATTTTATTCTAAAATCATAAAATAAAGGTTTTGGGTATTATAGTTGGTTGGGCATTAAATGTGGTCGAGTCTTAGAGGCGGGTGTGTGTGTGTGCACATTTTTCATGCAATGGTAGAGAGGGGAATAGGAGGTGAGGCACTATTAGGTAACTTTTTCAACAAAATACATTAATGTAGGATCTGAGAGTTGATGGGGGTGATGATGACGGTAAAGGATATAAGCTATAGAAGCATGGTAGAGGGGATTAATTTAGGAGGAGTGATTCATGTAGGAACAAAAGGGAGATGAAGGAAAAAGGAAATTGGGCAAGAGGAAAGTAAAGGTAAAAGAAAAGGAGAAAGAGAAAAAGGAAAAAGGGAATGGAGGAAGAGAAAATAATTTTGCAGTTAGACATAGAATTAGGTTAAAGTAATTTAGGTTAGGTTATTAAGGTAAAATTAATTATCAACTATCTAAGGTTAGGTTTAGGTTAAATATATTTTCTAAAACAAAGATCAGAATTAAATCAAGAATTAGGATTGAAATTTTGAAATATGGCAAAAATATTAATTTCTCAATATTATAATTATGTTAAGACATTAATTACTTAGGATAAAGATTAGATAAATTCTGGGGTATTACATAGTCAATCAGTATTACAAACCTGTCAACTAGTTATTTTGTGACCATAGCAGTTTTGATTTCAACCTAAACATATCAACTGGTCTAGCTAAAACTATTAACTAATTTTTATGAACAGTTAATCAGTTGGACCAACCAGTTAACTAGTTATGTTGTGTATTCATTTTTCCTAAGTTTTAGTAGACCCAACCTAATTAATTAGTGCTTCCTAAGTTTACATTGCTTATTTATTATTTTTTATTTTTCTTTAAACTTTATTTATTAACTTTTCCAATTATTTATGAAATTAATCATGACCTTAACCATGCTTAGTTAGAATTAAGATAAATTAAAATGACAAATATTGTGGTGTAGCTTGGATGCCTTAGTTAGTTAATGGTTTCAACACTTAAAATAGCTAATTGGATTAATTTTGGAATGGAATTATACAATATTAAAGGCCTCACCTATATGCATACTTATAGTTTGGTTATATTGGTTGTTTCCTATAGCTTAAGAGACCAAGTGTGTTGGATCTTCAATTTCCCTAAAAGAAGACCATTGGCACTAGTATTATTGTGGTGGATGTTGTAAGCTAAAAATTAAGCATATCCCCCCATCCTGAAGACCAAGTGCAGTGGATGTTGATGATCTCTTAGAAAATCCTATTAGCACTAGTGTTGGTATGGTGAGTTGTAGTCCTATGTCTATCCCTATCTTAGATATAGATAATAGTATAATATTAATGAGCATGTTTAGGATGTTGAAGACTCAAAATGTAGCATATGCCTTTTCCTTAAGAGACCAATTATGGTATGTGTTGAATATCCTTTAGAAAATCCCACTCGCATAATAGTGAAGTAGTGGTGGGAGTTATAGTCCTAGGTTAGTCTCTATCACATATAGTGATATTACTTTGGAATTATTTGAATAGCTTGTCATAGGGATTCATGGACGAATGGTTATGTGTGCTCTAAATATTTAGCTATAACATATATGTTATTCATTAAACTGATGCAGGAGCATCTAATGATTCTCATATTCCTATTGATTCTCAAGGTAAGGAATAATTAGCTTTCTTAATATTGGAACCAATCATATTAAATGTTATTGATAATATATCTATGCTTGGTATTGACAACAATCCAAGATATTCTTGCAGGTATGTTACATATGTGCAAGGAGAAGATGTTGACACACCTTAAAGTGTACAAGCATTCAGAACATGCAAGACTATGGCATACATGGGATGACACTACAACAAGATATGGTGATGATTATAATTAGTTATAGTAAACTTGTTGTAAACCCTAAGTTTATTTTATGTAAGCTAAGGTTTGATGTAAGTTCATGTATGTATCATAGTTGATTGTGTGCCTTTGTAATGTTAGTTATTAGTATCATTTAGATGATGATATTATGATTAAGCTTAGATATTATATGGGCTTAATTCAACTGAGTTAAATGGGCTCGAATTAAGAGGGAACTCGGCTAGTTTAAGGCTTGTATTTGATGGGTCTCCCTCCCCTATATATATCGCCTACGTTTATCCTCCGTTCCAAGTCTCTTTTAACCAAGTAAAACCCGGGGTTTAACCTTCATCATTTGAGCCTTTGAATGATTGGTATCATTCAAAGTAACTAGCGACACTTTGTGACTTGAATCAAGTATAACCAGCCCCAAAACAAGCTTTCTTTTTCAAGTTTCCATCAGCTGGATTCTACAATTCAAGGAATAATCAATCCAACACTTCCCTTCCCTTTGATTCACATCAAATTATGGTATCAAATCTCGACATTCCTTTGTTCTCTAGCACATGAAATAACAAGTTTCCTCCCTGAGTCCAACCAGTAGCTACGTCATTGTGTGAGTTCTAAAAGAAACCCTTGAGAATAGCCGTGTCCTTTCCCCATTTCTTACATCTTTAACTCGTTCTTAAATCTTCAAGATCAATCTTGATTGAAGATCTTGAATTCTTGCAACAATCTTGTTGCAATATTCCACAGCCATACAACAACTTCTTGATATTCTCGACCAGCATTTCCTTAATCAACTGAAACTCCACCTGTATGTTTGCTTGGTTCTAACTTCAAGCCTTTGCTTCTACTTCCACCATCCCTTTCTCTTGTTTTCTCTCACCATTTTCCGGATACTCAGCCATTTATCCACCCATTTCCATTCCTTTACCTCACGTACCAACTCTGGTAAGAAAACACCTGATCCCTGGTACCATATAGTCTAGTTTGCAAGGTTGATAATAATTTTTTTGTGTGCCTCGGCTTGGTCCAGTCCATTCCTTCTCCAATTCCATTCCATACTCTTATATGGATTGGTCCAATATTCAACTTGAGGATCTCCATGTGTTGAAGAAAACCTGACAGCCATCATTATTTTATGTGGCTTGATTTTGAGCCACATAAGAAGAATACCTTCCAGGTAGTTGGTTCATGTGTGCAAGATGTGATTTTTTTTGGCTAAATTTTCCTCCCTTTGTGCATGATCAAGATAGCAGGTAGTGTTCTTAAAATTGTTTGTGAATTAGCAAAATATTTATGCCTTGTTTAGTTGTAGGGAAATTCCAGCACATACACACTTTGTGGAATTCTTTTGTGCAAAGAAAGAGGTGTGTGTCATCCTTCACTATGGCAAGTGAAGAAGTTCGTGCCTTGTTAGATTCTATCAAGAGTCTAACCACACAAATGGATGCTCATCTACATAATCAAACAACGCTTCAACACCAACTACAAAGTGTGGAAGTAAAAATAGCCGATCAAGAGGCGCATCGACCATGGCCAAATCGCATGGAGAACGCACACGATAGTGTGGAAGGAAAGATGAAGCCTATCTTCCATGAAAAAGGTGGAAATATGTATTCAAACATGCGTCACAATGATGATGGAGAAGATGAGATGATTTATTTTGGCTCAAGCAACGAAAGACGGCCACATACATTCCAAGTAAGACATGCTTACCATGAAGATCAAGGTATTAAACTTGACCTTTCTGAAATTTATGGTGATTTGAATGTGGAATTTTTCTTTGAGTGGTTGAATGAATTTGAAGCTATCTTTGAATTTAGAGAGTATGATGATGAGAGAAAATGCAAGCTAGCTACTCTTAAGTTCAAAAATTTTACCAAAATTTGGTATGATAATTTAAAAAGAACAAGAGAAAGACAAGAGAAGTTAAAGATAAATTCTTGGGAAAAACTTAAGAAACACCTATGAAAAAATTTGTACCTATAGAGTATGAGCAAGAAATGTATGTGAAAATGACGACTCTAAGGTAAGGCTTATTTAGTGTAGAAGAATACACTAGATAATTTAAAAAACTAGCCCTTATTTGTGATGTTGAAGAAAGAAAAGAACAAAATGTGCTAGATACTTAGGTGGCTTGAATAACTTAATAAGAGATAAATTTGACATGCATTCTTATGATTCTCTTGATGACTTAATTAAGTTGACTTTAAAATCTGAAAGACAAACTAAACGAACGAAAGCCTATGTTAAGTCTAATGTTTCAACTTCAACTAAACCCCATTCTAACACCTTTACACCGAAATCAACATCTTCTTATAATAAAAAGAATAATAAAGATGATAATGGTTAAAATAAGGTAGTTGAAATGGCAAATAAACAATGTTTTAAATGTAAAGGATATGGACACTTTGCTAGAGATTGTCCTAACCAAAGAGCATTAACCTTGCATGAGATAGAAAACATGGAACCATGTAGTGAGGATGAGAATTTATAAATTGAATCTCCAAATGAAATCTTAACCATGGATGAAGAAGAAGGAGATCCATGTTTTGTAATTCAAAGAGTTTTACAAATCAAACCTACTATAACACCTACTCAAAGAGAGGACATTTTGAAGACTAAATGTAAAATAGGTGATATAGTTTGTAGACTCATTATTGATAGTGGTTCATGTAAAAAGGTTGCTAGTGAAGCAATGGTTAAGAAACCTGGTTTAGAGACTACTAATCATCTTAAACCCTATTCTTTATAATGGCTAAACAAAGAGAAAGGAGCTAAAGTAAACAAAAGAACCCTAATCACATTTTCCATTAGAGATTACCATGATGAAGTTCTATATGATGTTTTTCTAATGGATGCTTGTGGATTAATTTTAGGAAGACCATGGCAATATGGTAGAAAGGAAAATCATGATGGTGTAACTAATGAATACATGGTGAAAAAGGCAAAGCAATTGTATAGATTGACACCTTCTTTGTGTGATCATATGCTTTTAAGTGATGACAAAAAGAGATTATTTTTACATAAAAATGCTATAGAAACATGCATCGAAGAAGAAGGAATTTGTTATGCTTTAGTTTCTAAAGATTCTAATCCTAAGAAGCAACAAATTGAAAATCCTAATCTAGTTAAGTTGCTTAATGAATATAATGATGTATTTCCTAATGATTTACCTTCTAGATTACATCCTAAAAGAGGTATAGAATATGCCATTGATCTTGTTCCTGGTATGACTATTCCAAATAAACCATCTTATAGATGTATCCTATAGGAAGCTAAGGAATTACATAAACAAATCAAAGAGCTTATAGATATAGCAATTGTGAGAGAAAGTATGAGTCCTTGTAGTGTTCCTACTTTACTAGTGCCTAAAAAAGATGGTACTTGGCGTATGTGTATAGATTCTAGGGTAGTGAATAACATTACTATCAAATATCATTTTTCTATGCCTAGGTTAGATGATATGCTTGATGAACTTTGTGGTGCACAAGTATTTTCCAAAATTGATTTGAGAAGTGGTTATCATCAATTAAGTATTAGAGATAGAGACGAATGGAAAACTGCTTTTAAAACTAAATATGGTCTCTATGAGTGGATGGTTATGCCTTTTGGGTTATGTAATGTACCTAGCTCATTTATGAGACTTATGAATGAAGTTCTCTAACCTTTCCTTGGTGATTTCATTGTTGTATATTTAGATGATATTCTTGTGTGTAGCAAAAATGGTTATGATCACGTAATGCATTTGAGGAAACTGTTTGATAAGCTAAGGAAAGCTAAACTATATGGAAAACTTGAGAAATGTGATTTTATGCTTCCAAGTGTAGTTTTCCTAGGCTATATTATTAGTGGAAAGGGTATTAATGTAGATCCTAATAATATTGAAGCTATCAAATAATGGCCTATCCCTAAAAATATTCATGATGTGAGAATTTTTCATGGATTAACTAGTTTCCATAGAAGATTCATTAAGGATTTTCTACTATAGCTACACCTATTACTCAACTCATGAAAAAGGGTAAATTTTATTGGGGATAAGAAACTACTCAAGCCTTTCAAACCCTCAAAACTAAACTTTGTAATTCCCCTGTTCTATCCTTACCCAACTTTAATCTTCTTTTTTAAGTAACTTGTGATTCTAGTGGAGTTGAAATAAGAGGAGTACTTTCCAAGGAAAAGAAACCTATAACATTCTTCTCTAAAAAGTTGAATGGAGCCAAATTTAACTATTCAACTTATGACAAGGAATTCTTTGCCATCATACAGAGTCTAGAGATATGGAGTCGTTATGTGAGATCAAAAACCTTTCTATTACATTTGGATCATGAAAGGTTAAAATACTTACATAGTCAAAAGAAATTTAATCCAAGACATGCAAAGTGGGTAAGTTTCTTATAATCCTTTGTGCTATCTGTCAAACATTTAGATGGAAAAGAAAATGTAGTAGCCGATGCTCTTTCTCGTAGATCTACATTACTTGTTATGATGGGTGCAAAAATCTTAGGTTTTGAAATGTTAAAAGACTTATATCCTAAAGATGAAGATTTTAAGGACATATTTAATGTATGTAAAGAAAGTGGATACCATGGAAATTATGTTATAGAAGATATATTTTTGTTTACACTAAATAAACTTTATATTCCTAGATCTAGTATTGGAGACTTGATGATCAAAGAAATACATGAAGGTAGCATAGTAGGACATTTTGGTATACATAAGACTATGGAGCTATTGCAAGAAAAATTCTATTGGCCACGAATGGTTAAAAATGTACAAGCCATGCTAGGTAGATGTTCTACATGTCAAAAATGTAAGAGTTACTTTCATAAAGGCTTATACATACCTTTACCCGTTTTTGATAAACCATGGAAAAGAGTTTGTATGGACTTTATCCTAGGGTTACCAAGAACACAATGTGGTAAAGATTCTATTCTTATCGTGGTAGATAGATTTTCTAAAATTGCTCATTTTATTCCATGTAATAAAACTGATGATGCCATGCATGTTGTTGACTTGTATTTTAGAAAGGTTGTTAAACTTCATGGTGTACCTAAAAGCATAGTTTCAAATTGTGATTTCAAGTTTATGAGTTATTTTTGGAAAACATTATGGCATATTTTTGGTACTAAATTGTTATTTACCACTTCACATCATCCACAAACCGATGGTAAAACTAAGGTAACTAATAGAACTCTTGGTTCATTATTAACAGGTTTAGTGAATAAAATTACTAAAGATTGGGATGTTTAGTTAGATCACGCAGAGTTTGCTTATAATTATAGTCCATCTAGTACTACTCAAACTAGTCCGTTTGAGGTGGTGTATGGGTTGAATCCACACATGCCTATTAATATGATTCCTTTGAAAAAAGGTGAACTACAAAATTATGAAGCCAAAGATAGAGTAAAATTTTTTCAACAGCTTCATGAGAAAATCAAAAATAACATTGAAAAAGCTAATGCCAAGTATAAAGATCAAGCGCATAAGCATAGAAACCCTCATGTGTTTTATCCTAGTGACTTAGTTTGGTTATATTTGCGTAAAGAAATATTTCCTAATTTACATAAAAATAAACTAATGCCAAGAGCTGATGGACCATTTAAAATACTAAGAAAGTTTGGGGATAATGATTATGAAATTGAACTTCCAAAACATTATGGTGGAATTTCAAGAACTTTTAATGTTGGTGATTTGTCTCCTTATTATACTGAAAAAATTTGAGGGCAAATTCTTATCAACATGGAGAGAATGATATCGGAGTATCTAATGATTCTCATATTCCTATTGATTCTCAAGGTAAGGAAGAATTATATGGGCTTAGTTCAAGTGAGTTAAATGGGCTTGAATTAAGAGGGAACTCGGCTGGTTTATGGCTTGTATTCAGCGGGTCTCCCTCCCCTATATATATCTCCTTGTACACACCTAATGCATGCTGAATAATAGAATTTTTTGAATTCGGAATCTAACCAGCTTGGCCTGCATTTATCCTCCTTTCCAAGTATCTTTCGATCAAGGAAAACCCGGGGTTTAATCTTCATCATTCCAGCCTTTGAATTATTAGTATCATTCAAAGTAACCAGCGACACTTTGAAACTTGAATCAACTATAACCTGCTACAAAACCAGCTTTCTTTTTCAAGTTTCCATCGGCTGGGTTCCACAATTCAAGGAATAATTGATCCAACACTTTCCTCCCCTTTGATTCACATTATATACTATGTGTTATGTTTTTAAGCATGACACACATAATTTTTTATCTGACTTCAAAGAGCAACATGAGCCCTTACTATATTTTAGGTAGTTTTTTTTTTTACCTATACTTCATTGTACTGATATTATATTTATATGGTCACTATGATGATTTGATTACTATTCAAGTGAGTAAAGGATGATTTTTTGGGTTATAATTCAGAACAAAGGTATATTAAGGATGATAATGTGGGCTAGTATCTAGCCATTACATAGGAATCAAGATTTATGTTTCTATCTAGTTGAGAGTTAGGCTAACCGGCATAAATTTTTTTTCCCACCATGTTGGAAAGTTTTTATTCTTTCCGGTTTATTATATTATTAGGTCATGCAATCCTTTGTTTATTGTTCCATTTTTTTCTTACATTAGGAATGAATTAGGTGATGATCACACCTCTCTTATGGTTGATATAGTAGTGATATCTACTAATTTTTTTAAATACCCTTCCACATTATCATCAAAATAAACTTTTCTAGTTAAACAATTAGGGGGGGCTACACATATGCACTTCTTTGATCTGACTATGAAAAGAAACCTATTAAAATAGGTCTAATGGCCAAATAAATGTACCTTTCAAGTGTAGGAACATGTGTAGGATTTGTATAAAAATGAGTAAGGCATGCCCTTACATTATTTTTATTAAACTTTAAAGTTACACCCTTTTTGCCTGCATATAGTCATATGCTTCATAAACACTAGCCTATTGTTCATAGCTTCCTCTCTAGCCCTGTTATATTTCCATTAAGCTCCCTCTATCAGGGTGGTTTGATGAAACCTTGCAAGTTTGTTGCTTAGAGAATGTTTAAATATGAGACTAATTACATGAAAGTCCAACCCTTTCAAAAGTATTGACCCTCTATATAATACCCCAAACTTCTTTATATTTTTTAGGAATAAAGACTAAAATAATGAGTTAATGAATAAATATAAAATATGCATACCCTTTATTACAAAAATAATAATACCAATTATGATAATAAAAATGACACACAATTTTATTATTTCAAAGCTGCTTTAATTAACTAATATAAAAGAAATTATAGATAAATTATGGTAATTTCTAAATTAATAAAAATTATTTTTTATTATTTTTATTATTATTAATAATTATCATAAATTTTCAAAAACCCAAAACATCCTACCATCTATCTTTTCTTTTCTTTTTTTTTTCTTTTTCCTTTCCTCTTTTTCTTTTCCTTTTTCTCTTTTTTCTTCCTTCCTTTTTCTTTCTTTCTTTGTTTTCTTCCTTCCCAACCAATTGGGTTGTGACCCAGCAGGCCCAACAACATAGGCTCATCTCTCTTCCCCCCATCTTTCTTCTCTTCCTTTTTTTTCACTAACTGGCCCAAGCCCTCCCTTTCTTTTTTTTTCCTTCCTCCTCTAGGCAACAGACTAAACACACCCCCTGGTCGTTCCCTTCCTCTCCCCCTCTTTTTCCCTCTCTTCCCTTTCTACCCTCACCCCTAACCTAATGCATGCCTACACCAAACTCGCCCCTGCTACCATTTTTGCAGATTCACCCACCTACTCCCTATTCCTCTTCCGATCATGTAGGGCATGTAGCTAGCATGCCCTTGCATAGCATCCCCTACATGCCCTCTTCCCTTAACCTGCACCCTGCCACCTGCAAAATTCCACCCCCTAAGCAGGCTTGTACCTCCCCCTACCACCAATGGCCGCTAATCATATGCCCCTTTGTCCTCTTCCTTCATTTATCTTCATCCTCCCTCCTTATGCCTATAAAAGCCACTCTCACACCCTCACTCTCCTCTCTTTTTCTACCCAACCTCTCTTTCCCCCTTCGTAACTTCAGATGCCTTCACTGCTTTCACAATAGCTCTATCCCATCCTCTTCCCTACACCTCCCTACTCACAAAGCCTCTACCCTTCCCTTCCTTTCCCCTCCCCAAATGTATAAAGTGGGTAGCTCGAGCTACCTTTTGCACCACTATGCA